>WEKW01027815.1:677-26857 GCA_013389905.1 Sula dactylatra
TCTTAAGCCTCCTTCCTTTTGATGCTTGAAAAAACTTTGCAGTGGCTATGACATTTTTGTGCTGTTCTGGTGAACTGCACTGATGTGTCACTTCCTGGTGCTTCCTGTGCATCAATCTGCATGTGCCTGTTGTCCCTTAGGTCTCTTGGAAGGTCCTACAGTAATTTGTCTATAATAGTACAAGAAACTTACACAGTGGAGCCCTGTTTATGGCCTGGGTACTCTGAGAATGTAAAATGCCCCATTTTCTGATGCACTGTGGCTGTTTCAAAAGAAAATCTTGCAGGACATAGAGCAAGCCTGCTTTGACTCAAACAAATCCACTGGTACTGACGGCAGTCAAAGTAAGGGGAGGACAACAGAGGTTTTAGAGCATGATTTATATTCAGAGGCCTCTTTGTGTGCTAAATATAAAGAAGGGGGAAACTAGTTTTAGGATTTTATATTAGGATTTCCTAAAGTTAAACACAGCTAACAAAATAGTGGCTTAAATTAAAGTTCATGTCTTGATTTTCCTTTTAATGGATATGGTTCATTTTCACTGAATGAATAAATGAAGATTAATGAACACCAGAAAATGTCAATTATACTCATAGAATGGAATTACCTTATGATGAAACCATCATAAAAAATGTTTATGGACTGAAAACAATATGCTCTAATCTGTAGCATGAAACTTGTCTCTGAGATCTGCAGCGTGTGTTTTTGAGGGAATAACAGCTGATAAACATTCAAGACAACTGGATTAATTTTTTTAATATAGAATAAAATACACGGCTGATGAAAACAGTGTGACAGTCCTCAATAATGATTTTTACTTTGTAATTGTGTAAAGCTGGAGAAACAGGAAACTCAGAAAGCTGGAGGAACAGGAATTTCAGTCATTTTCTGAAACTTTGAATGTAATAATAGTACATGAAGATATGCATGTGGAAAAGTACCTGGTTGAACAAGAAGAGTTAGACATTTAGAAATTTTTATGTTTGCTTTTGAAATAGAAGAAAAAAGGTAGTGCTAAAACTAAAATAAATACACAAGTGGTGAATGCAGGTAATTACAGCAATGCATGCTCATGCTTGAATAAAGGTCAAGAAAATGGACTGAACTGCAAAAGCATTCTGCAGTTGAAACCTATTAAATAGGTTTTCTTGTGCACAAACATAGGTCTGTTTATGCACCATTATTGTGTGATTTTTTCTTTTTTTAATTTTATTTTGTGTTAAATGTATGTTGCTATCCAAATCTGTTGCTCTCCACAGAACACACACTGCCTCAACTCTCACAGAGACCAAAAGCAGAAAAAACCAAACCCCCAAACCCTTCTGTGTGAGGAAAAGTGAAGTTGTGCCTCAGGATTGTTTCAAGGTGGCTTTCAGTTACAAAAGGGCTATACCTCATTCTTTTTGGAACTGCATGGGTTTTTTCTTTGGTAGTTTTTTGGCATCTAGACATGTGATTGCTTTTTTTTTAATGACGATTTTGCAAAATAGAGCTACATAACTGTCCATTAAACAAAATGATGCAGTTGATCCATCTACTTCCTTGCAGCTCTTTGTGTTGTTCATAATGTTTTGTTTACTTTTCTGTGTCTTGCACTCAATGGGATATTAGACCAATTAACATGTCATCTTTAGCCAGTGTCCATAAGATACAAGACATCACATATAAATGTTGATGCTTTCAGTGACTAGTCTGACGTTTTCCAGAATTGGAAATCCCTATATTTTATCACTGTTGTCTGCTTTTACAGCATAGCTAAGGAATAAACTGCTTTTTTGTGTTGCAGATTTAATGTGTGAAACCTTGTAGAGGTTGTTCTTTTGCCATTTCAAGGAATACTTTTAATGTTTAGTGATTTATCCCCAAATATTAATGGTTCATATTTTCTTGGATCCAAGAAAGAAATACGTTTTTGAAAAACTTTTCTCTGTTTTGCCAAGCTACTCAGTATTGTCTAACCTGGCTGTATCATTGCTTACGTGTGTTGCTTATGTCTGCTTTCTTCCACCTTTCCTAGTCTAACAGGGTGGTACTGTGAGTCTGCACTCACATCACTGGGGAAACCCCCAGACGATGCTCAATGGAACTGTGTGAACTAGGGTGACATGTAAAGCGTCACAAATACCGTGACTAATAATATGACTAGCATGAAAAGCAAAGGGTATGATGAAAATAAGGTATCAGTTCATCTACCACAGAACCAATCAGCTTTGAAATGTTTAAGGCAGTGGTCTAACTTCTTCTCCCACTCCCCTGTCTTCAGCCTCATTTTTTTGTCCAGTGGTCTTGCAATTATGGAGGAGTACTGCCCTGGTTTTGTTAGTCCCACAGCTCCCTCTCCCTTGTGTAATGCACTTGCTGATAAAGATGAAAAATCTTCTGTAAAAAGTGGTTTTTTGTAGATGTATTCAGTAAGATAGTCTTTTCATCAGCTAGGATAGTTTCTGGTGGACTAATAACTTTCCTACGATACGCACCTGCAGGAGTGGTCCTGGCTTTTTACAGCAAGGCCTTTCAATAGTTTGTCAGATGTCTGGATGCTCTGTTTCTTGTTGTGGTTACGTTTGCAAGCTGAACTTAACTACTTCATGAAGTCATTCCTAGCCCTTCTCCAGCCTCTCTTTCCCACTGTACAATTTTTTTAATTCAGGATGTGGGCCATAACAAGGAAAACTCTAGCCTGTGCTGGAGTCTTTTACCTAGTTGCTGCATGGTTGGTTCCTTCTGCTGTCAAAGGCCTGTGGTGTGACCATTCCTGCAGAGGTTTTTATTTGACTATCACAGCTTCGTGCCCAACATGTGCAGCAGTAGAACGGTGCTTTGTGGCATGTTTGAAGAGTACACTCCATATGAGAGGGACAGCCACTAGTTTGGTTTGGAATTGCCCAGTCAGCAGTGTCTCAGCCATGTGCTGTTCTTGGAAAGCTGCAAGTGAGCTGCCTCATGGGTCTGTCACGTGACTTATCCTGGTGCTGTGCAGATGCTGTGTCTTCTAATCCACTGTTGCAAGACAAAGTGATCCCAAGTTATCCTGAGACCAGCCAGTGTGCCCAGCTCTCTCCTCCTCCAGCTGCCTCCAGCAGCAGAATATTGGGAACCCTTAGGTACCTGCTGTCCTCTGTCAGGTGTGGTTTTTGTCCTGGAGAATCCCACGGGTCTCCTAGGTACACAGCAATTGCTTGTGCTTATGTCCATGAGGGGTTTTGCGTGTGGGTAGTAGAGACTGGACAATTGAACATCTTGACTAACTTACTAAGTGTAATGTGTGCGGATTAGGAAGACTTCCAATATAAATACTTTTATGAAGAGTGGTTTATTGTAACAACCTTTTGCTGTTAACAGTAACTGTTAAGCAGTAGGAATTTTCATTAGTAAATTGCTTTTTTTTTCAGCTTGAAAGCAATGTAATTAATTGCTGCTATAATTCTTTATATTGTTCGGGATTTCATTGCTGATTCTTAATTACAACATATCTCTAGGAGAAAAAAGCAGAAAGACTTGTATGGAAAAATCCTGTAAAAGTTGTGTCCTTGTTTTGGCTGGGAGAGAGTTAATTTTCTTTATAGTAGCTAGTATGGGGCTCTGGTTTGGATTTCTGCTGAAAACAATGCTGATAACACAGGGATGTTTCTGTTATTGCTGAGCAGTGCTTACAGTAGTCAAAGACTTTTTTCAGCTTCCCATGCTCTGCTGGGTGCACAAGAAGCTGGGGGGGGACACAGCTGGGACAGCTGACCCCAACTGACCAAAGGGATATCCCACACCGTATGACATCTTGCTCAGCATATAAAGCTGGGGGAAGAAGAAAGAAGGGGGGAACATTCAGAGTGATGGCATTTGCTTTCCCAAGTAACCGTTACCTGTGATGGAGCTATGCTTTTCTGGAGATGGCTGAACACCTGCCTGCTGGTGGGAAGTAGGGAATGAATTCCTTGTTTTGCTTTGCTTGTGTGCACAGCTTTTGCTTTCCCTATTAAACTGTCTTTATTTGAACCCACGAGTTTTCTCACCTTTACTCTTCCGATTCTCTCCCCCACCCCACTGTGGGGGAGTGAGTGAGGTGTTGGGTGGTGCTTAGTTGCTGACTGGGGCTAAGCCATGACAAGTTGGTATGTACATCTCTCCAACCAGTTATATTTGCTGGTTGTGCGTAATGAGTGTTGTTGCCAGAAGAGCTATGGAAAAATGTTATGTAACATAGTCTTTTTACTGCATTTGTGGAACAAATAAAACTGTTATAGTTTTGTTGATTTTCATTCATTTTGTATTTTACTGTAACCCATTCAAACATGAGCGATGCCATCTCGGCTTCATCTCAGACAGATTCAAAAGGATGTTTCAGTCAGTGTTGCTAACAGAAATGGCTACTCCAAAGCGGGTGGTAAACTTGTATTCTGTCGAATTTTTCTTGCTTTGACCTCAGTAAAAGGAAATCCTTTCTAAAACAAAGAAGCCATCTGTTATTGGCCATAAAGTCACATAGTGTAACACTAAGGAATTCTGAAGCATTTGTCAAATATCAATAATAAATAACTTTTTAAAGTAAACCCCCCCACCTTTATTACATAAAATGACATTGCCAATATTTAGCTACGGTAAAATATTACTGTAGAAAATAGAAATGAGAAACACCTGATTTTATTATTTGATTTTTTTTTTTTTAATCCCAAAGAGAGCTGGTAAGTGTGGTGTGCTTTTAGTTCTGTTCCCTGCTCAGAGCAAGAACTGACCAAGGCGTGGTTAGAGTGCTTGGGCAGAAATGAAGAAACACTGCTGCTGAAGAGGCTGTAGCTTTTGCTGGGAAGGTCTTCCTCAGCTGGACAGGCATTTTAGGTGTTATCCAGCAAAGGAATACATTGCTGCATGCCAGAGAAGAGAAGAGTAAAACTATTTCCTTTATGAATCTGTTCTGAATTCAGACTACAAGTTTCAGTCTCACACCGGTGTGGTTCTGGTAGTTGGGAGCAATTTCAAGCTACCCGTGTGAGAGAGATTTCTGTCTTGAACAGGAATTTTGGCCTTCATGGTTGGAGTAGAAATTTAATGTTGGTGCTTTCACATACATGCATGAACCCAGACAAGCTACAGTAAAGGAGATTAAAATCAGTGGCTGCTTCCATGCTGAGCAGAAAATTGCCAAAATAGGACTTTAATGACATATAAAGTCTTCATAACTGACTTTGATTAGATTGTCTGTTCTTTCTACCACCACACTTATTTCTGGCAGTGATATTTTGCCTATTGGGGATATTTCAGAGGTTTAAAAGGTCCTTGTTTACTGTAGCAATACAAGTATACTCATCTTATTTCAGGTTTGCATATATATCATTTCTGTAATTATTTTGTAGGATTATGCAGAGGGCAAAAAGCATAAATGAGTGATTGTTGGCAAGTGGATTTTCCAATTATCAAAGCAGTCTTGCTGACTTCACTTATCTGCCTGCTGTTTGGAAGGAGATCCTGGTTTTACAAACATTAGCAAGTTTGAGATCAAGCCTGTTTGAGGTAAAACACAAAATGGGATATATTTGCTGTGATGAAGCTTGTTATAAAGTGCTCTGAACCCAAGGATACTGTAGCT
Organism: Sula dactylatra; assembly: GCA_013389905.1. Taxonomy (NCBI): domain Eukaryota; kingdom Metazoa; phylum Chordata; class Aves; order Suliformes; family Sulidae; genus Sula; species Sula dactylatra. Next base: position 6,259 of record WEKW01027815.1, read on the forward strand.
TGAGTTAAGGAAGTCTTCCTTAGCCTGAGAAACGTTTTAGTAGTTTTGTGACGAAGCAAAGTTAGGTCAGGTTATTGAGTTTGAAGTCTTGGTTTTTCAGACCTTTTTCTTCTCCAGCTGCACATTTTTTCTTTTACTGCAGTTGTGTGTTGTGTACATTTCTGCTACAGGGTTTTATGCTCATAAATGGGCTTTTTTTTTTTTTTTCTTCAAGTGCCTGGCATTTGATTGAAGCCTTTACACTAACAGTTGGACTTTCAAGAGGTCATACTATACTGGGCTGTTAAGAAAAACAGTTTCCGGTATCTTTTTTTGGTCTTCAGAACAATGTGTTCAATCCTTTATTTCCATCATTCTGGACTTAACATTTATTGAATATCTACCCCAAATAAAGGGTAATCAACAGTTTTACTTGTTTTTAGACAATCGTGTTACTGGTATTTTTTTTACCCTTAATCCTGATATGTTGCTGAAAAATTCAAACCCAGATTCAAAGCCTCAAAGCGTGGAAGATTTTTTAGATCTGCAGAGACACTTCATTTCTGAATGGGAAGCTTATGCTTCAAGCTAAAATCTGCACTTCTAGTGGATGGCTAAGTAAAGTGATTTCAAATTGTTTGCAGATTGCAGACTGTGATGAATGAGCACTGAAAACATTTGAACTGCTTTGCTTTGGTATCAATCTGTTGTGTTAAGAGAGAGCATATGGCCAGATCACGCAGGTCCCTTGGCTATTGCAAACGCTGGCACCTCAGCAGATTTCTGACTGGGAGTGTTTAATATCCACACATGCTGGTGACTAGTCAGTCAGGATTCCCACCCCTCTGATCAACAACTGGGATAACAAGATACTCAGATAAAATACGTGCATATGGAAATGTCAGGGTTTTTTTCTTTAACAAAAGACACATAGTCATAAGGCTGTTTATTTGTGAGATGAAACATATTATAGTTTAACATTTGCGAACATACTAGCTGTTACCTAAAATTTGTCCATGTTTTTAGGATATTTTTTAAATGGTTCTGAACTTTGCCTGGTAGTGTTTTTAACAACTGCAACAATTTGCCTTATGCATGAATTTTGAATATAGCTACTATATCCAACAGTATGCAGTCTGTATATTCTAATGTAATCCAAATCTTAATTCAATCTTACGGTGATACCATGCTGATCATTCTCTTCATGGTCTAACACTTGTCATTTTCTGCAGTGTAGAAAACATCTTAGTTACACTTGAGTAAACTGCTATTTTTTTTCTTTTTGGCAGTGGCGTAGGTAAGAAACCTTTGCCATTACTGTACAGATATGGTGAAGAACTGATTTCTTTACAGTTAAAAATACCGCTTTTCAAAAATTATTCTGATTCTTGAGGTTTCTCATAGCATGTAGAGGAAAAATTGTTCCTTAAAGAAGAAAACCGTATTGTTTGGCTTTGCTATGAAATTCTTAGAGAGCCATAAAGACTGTTCCAACCCAACAGTTGAAAGATTCACATTTATATCTTTTCATGCCATCTTAATAACTTTGAAGAGAGTAACTGGCTCACTCTCTAAACAGGTGGGATGAACAAGATGAGAGCACTTTATGAATTCATTTTGGTTTTTCCTTTTCATTGTATTTCACTGATGATATTTCAAAATAATATGAATAATTGTAATAACAATTACAGGGAAATTATCTGTAATCCAGATGAAGAATTATTTCATTTTCAAACACAATCTACCATTTTAAAGTCTCATGGTAATGAATACGGGACTATTTAAAAAAAGAGGGGGCAGGGAGGGAGCCTGTTTTCTTCTATTCAATCTGTCAGACTGCTAGATAACGGAGAGAAAAGTAAGTAAAATAGAAAGTTCCTGTCTTTTCTTGTGAAATTGCTGGTTTCTGCTGCCAGGATTCTGCATTACTGACATTAGATTTTACCCATATATATTCATTTTCTCTATGAAGCTTTTGTCATGGATGTGTTCTTATTACCAGCATAATAAGACCACCGGATACCTAATAAAAATGGTATGTTACCATAAGATAGGTACTGGTTACCAGGGAAGTGGTGAAATACAATTAGTTTCTGATCTTACAGGCCAGAGACTGTTAAACAAAATTATGCAGGGAGGAAGAAAGTTGTTTGCATATTACTTATTTCAAACAGTGTTTGAGTAGACAGCAGTACATAGCTGGTTTGTGTAAGGATGGTGTTCTGTCAAGAGCAAACAGCAGCGCTTCAGTGTCCTGGGTTTCTGGTGCATCAGAGACATTGCAGGTTTGGTCCCCATTTCTTTGCCCACCAGCCAGGGCTGCGTTTTCAATGGACTGCTTTTGAATGGCGCACTTTCCCATGGCAGTTGTGTTCCTTTTGCTCTTGAAACTGTTATGCTCAGTGTCTCATGACAGACTCTGTGAAGCTAAAATTCAGGTGATGATTTAAGATTGCCTGGTCTTTATGAAGGACAGCATGGGGAGAGAGCTGATCAAAATGAGAAGGAAAGGACATAGAAAAGTAATGGGAACAGAATCTGTTGTGTGTAGGGCTCCAGAGGTGGTGACTTATGGAGTGAAGCCCTACAGGATAGGGAGAAGGAGTAAAGAGGTTTGGTTTGATTTCGAGAGAGAGAACAATAGTGCAGGGAGCAGCTAGAGCCCTACTAAGGGCCAGAAGAAAAAGGTGTGGTCTCAGAAGTTGAACTGTTGTTAAATAGTCTTATTTTGAACAAAGAAAATTGGATTCCTGGAAGAGGAGGAACGTATAGTCCCATGAGAGCATTCTTTGGCGAAGAGGTTGTTGAATGAATCTGATGTGCTGCCCAAGAAAAAGCTCTAATCTCTCTCTTGTACATGTGCTCAAAAACAAACAAATGTAGAGCAGTATTATTCATGTGTTATTTATAGCTACTAGTCCTTGCAACCCACTGTTCCTCTGTGATAACCTTAGGTTGCACTTTGGCTTTTCAGACTCTTAGGAATTCTCTGGAACAAACTTGCTTCTATATCAGCTCTTAACTTTGGTTACTGGCATGCTATGCACCTTTTAAATCTCAGACCATTGAACTCTGCCACAGAGCTGCAGGTAAATGGGAAGTTTTGTGGAGCAGATTTTAAGCCTGCAAGTGACTGAAGACTGTTCTGAGGTTTATTATTTTTATTGGTGCATGTTTCAAGGCGGCCAAGGTAATCATCTTTATGGATTAAGTGGAAAACAAACATTTTCCATGGGTAGTGTAAGAGAAGGCGGTGTATGAGAGCAAAAGGACTCCATGTTTCTGTCTGAAAATGCCAGTGGAATAGAAGGTTGATTAAAAAATAGTAAAAGTAGTTTGGGTACATGTCATCTGCTCATTATGTCCATTAGCTGTGGGTCCATCCTGTAAACAGGATGACGACTGAATATTCTTCAAACTGTAACTGTGGATATTACCTAATACATTGGCTTTTCCTTCCCTTGAGCCTTCTTTACTGACCACCAGTGCTGAGTTGGAGATGGTTTCTAGGCAATTGCTACAATTGTCAAATGTCATAGTGGAATAAGGTCATTGCAGAGTTTAGATGAAATGGGAAAAACCTTCATAACAGCATAACAGCTTTCACACAGCTTAGTTGCCCTCATTATTTAACCCATAACTCCTGTCCCCCAGAAAGGATCCTTATCATGCATGTTAGAGATTATATTTCAGTTTGGAATAAAATCAAGACTTCATTACAAACTCCTAATTATATTGTATAATGTTTCAAGTTTGTAATGATTCACCATACAGATAGGAATCCAGAGTTGCTCCCTACCTGGTAAAGTTGTTGCAGTCTTGTCACTTCATTAGTTTAGAGAATGTTTTGAGACCCAGTCTTTTGTTAGTTCTCCTATTCATTCTCTTGATCTTTCATTTTTTTGTTTATTCATTATAAAGATCCATGGATTGGTTTGAGAATAAACCCCATACTAGGTTTTTTTTCTTTTATTCAAAGCATGTGGTTGGGTTCTTCTGAGCATTCGGTTAAATCTCAAGATATGGGTTTACTTGGTCACTGACTTACTGATGCTGTTTAACCAGGAGTTACGAATAAGGAATGCAGACCCTGTATGTGTTGCTGTTCATGATCTGCTGAATATTCTCACAAATGGCGCTTGTCTAACAGTAGCAAATACTCAGGTTTCTGTGAATCAGAGATCAACAAAAATGGAGCAGATCTGTGTGACTGGTATTTTTTGCAAAATTGATGAGCCTTAAAACAATTACCAGTATGCCTGCGATATGCAGTGCCCTGATCCACTCCATTTTATTCTCACATTGAAGCTGAAAGATTGTGGATAGCCAGATACTTCCAAACACGCAGAACCAGGTTATCAAAAATTTCAAGAACTATTGCATGATCTCCTTGATGAGAAGAAAAGATACTGGACACAGAGATCTGCTGTGTGTCTCTTGGTCAAAATGTAATTCCCAAGTTGTTCAAAAGCAAGGTTAATTGCTGTTTTCATTATACAGCCTAGCTGTATTTCACAGCTGTTTCAGATCATATCGGCCTTAAGCATAGTGCAAACATGTTCCCTGAGATAGCACGACAGAAATAAAATGCCAAAACTTTAGCTTCTATTTTTCTGGAGGTATTTTGGTGGCATGGGTTAATATCCTTAGGTTTGTAACTTTTTTCTCTTTTTAAAGATGTTTTGTCTATTTTTCCCGTGTTTTACTGGAAGTTTTTAATGGATTAATTGTAAGGCAATAGACTAATTATAATGTAATCAGCAAGTGACTATTGGACTCATGTTACATTAGGTTGGGGTAAAGGAGAAAGTGAAACTCTCTGGATTAACTTCTTGACATTCATAAAATGTTCCCTAACTGTTGTATTGGGAAAAATGGTATACACTTGTTCCCAGTTGACTATCTCCATACCTCCTTTGTAATACATTTACATATTTTTAAAAGCCTTCCTTAGATAAAAATATTTCCTTCAAAATAAAATCCAGTTATTTCTGCATTTAGGCACCAACTTGCTTAGGGAGATTTCGAGCCCATCTCCTCAGTTCACATGGTGCAATTTAAGAGCACTTAGACTTAAGTCTTTAGATGATTAAAATTACTGCATCTACAATCAATTATTACTGAAGAGGCTACACACACAAAGAAACAGTAAGTTGCTCTCAAAAAAATGATGTGAAATTTAGATCTCAGCACTTGATTAAGTGAAAAATATCCTAAGTGGATCTGGAAGGATCAGAGAGCCATAGGTAGGATTGAGGAATAAATTACAGAAACTGAAGAAAATTGAACCCAAATATTTTTAAGGAATGAAGGTATAAATTCATGTCAGAAATAACATAGCAGAATGAACTAGCAGAGTGCAGACAAGGTAACAGGCCAATCAGAGGTAAAGAACAGGCTCCCTGTGAGGAAAAACTGGGACTTAACATCCTGAGAAAAATACAGAAAAGCAGAATGGGACAGCAGTGCAGTCTACACTTACTGCACAGGTAAGCCAGATCGAAGCCTATTTTTCTTTCTCCTAGGTATCATAAAATGGCCCAGACTGAGAAGGTGAAATTGCAAGACACAGTTACCTGAATGAACTCTGCCTTTTGGCAGACAGACTACTGCCTGTGTCCTCAGCCTGGCAGGCACATCACTGGGCTGCTGTGAATTCCCTTGAAAGGCCAGTTTCCGCTCTTGTAACCTGAATTACTGAGAAAAATAAATCACCAAATGTCTTAGGCAGTAAGACCCATGGGATGTGCTCATCCCTGGAGATGAGCACAGGAGTAGCAAGGGTGCAGCAACATGTCTGTGACCTGTGACGGGCAAAGCTCTGTCCTAGTTTCCTTTGCTCATAGATGCCATTCTCCAAAGCAAAGGATGAAGGATGCAGGAAATAAACTGCTGTTGGGTAACTGAGGGTTTCAGAATCCCTGTGATGTTTTGAAAATAAATTTGAAGACATACTCATATTCTCTAACCCTTTTACATGCATGAGAGGATATCCTCATACTCTATTTCTGTGTAACAAAAATATTTAGAAGATGAAATTGTTTGCTTTTCCTATATTAACTGTTATTATTTTTTGAAGCACTATGAAGATAAAAACAAAGCCTATTGCTTAAATTTTAAATCAGTGAAAGGAAACTTAGATAACAGCTGCATGTGATGTCTATAATAGACATGTATCTTCCCTGCTTTAGAAAAGTCTTGAGTCTGAGATAGAAGGTAAAATCCAAACAAAGGGTGTCCCCTCCATTTTATTAGAAACTGTCTCTCTGATTAGGCATATTTTTTTTTGTTTAAGCAGCTGCATTTAGCTATGTCTTATCCATACTAATGAAAAAGATTTATGCTCTGGAACAAATCTAGGAATTGACAGTTATTTCATACAGTACTTATGGGTATCTTTATCCATTATAGCAAATATGTTTTAAATCTTGAAGGCATATTATCCTTTGATGCATACTTAGCTCCTGTTACTATTAATAGGAATTAAATATGTTGAAAGAAGAAAATACTCTCTGCTGTGCCATTTTGGAGACTGCAGCTTTTAAATGCCTTGCTTTATGGAAGTGGCTTTTCTACTTTGACCAACGGTGAAGAACTTTTGCAACATTATATATGCATGCATTTTAAAATACCAGCCAGAAATAATTGTTTACTAGGAGAGGATAAGGTTGCAGTCGTGGCATTTTCTGTAATGAATGTATGCAACACAAAGCCTTTGGAAGTGCAAGGCCTTACCAGTGGAGAATGTGCAGAGAATTCACACAGTATTCCTGTGTTCTACCACCATCAAACAGGAGCTCCATACTCTTTTCCTCATCAGTATTTTTGTTCAAAGCTCTCCCTCAGGGAAGTCATGGGAGGAGGGAGAGAGGTACAAAGATTTTTCTCAGTCCTTATTCTGGCTGCCTTCTTGGATTTTGCCTTTAATCTCTTTGCTTCTCTTTGATGCAGATACATAGGCAGTTCCACCAAACAGTACCGAGAAAAACTCTTTGCCAGCCGCCTTCTGCATCTACTTTCTGTTGCATGTACCAGTGCTAAGTGCGGGGAGTAGGGCGTTAACTTTTTCAGCAATCTGGTTTCAAACAGGACGTTAATGACTTTCTTGCATTTCTCAGAAGTGAAATGGAGAACACAAATTCCAGCGTGATCTACCTGAACTGTAGCAGTACAGTCTTACAGCCCTCCCTCCTGCATCCCTTCAGGTGCTAATCATTAGCAATTCTCTTTTTGATAATGAAGTCTGTTACATTTTTAGGTCACTAAATATTACCTGTATCACCTAAGGCTCATCTTTCATCANAGGCATGTGTTGTACTGTGCAGTACTGTGTTTTGTGACACATTGTGTTAATGTATTACCTTGCAGTTATGGTTCATATTTAAAGCAAAAAAATCTTTCTTTGTCATTGCTGTTCTGAAATTTGTGAGTTAATTTCCAAAATGCACTCATTTGAACCTTTATTGAGCTGTCTTGTAAAATTGTATTGCAGGTTATTGCCTTCCTATGATCAGGAGACTTAGTAATTCACTGTATCCATTCAGATAATAAGTCTGCTGACAGAGATTGGGGATGTTTGACAGAAAAACTGTTATGGAGTCTTTGTTACCTTGTTATTGATGAAAACCACAAGCCTGTGTAAAAATATTTTTTGTAGAATAAACTGCTACTAATGGCAGGAAGGAGGAAGTTACAGTCAAGATCCAGTGTGATTCAGGGGGCAAGATCTGTATATATTCTAGACCACTTGGAGAAATGAAACCAGTAAATGCTTGTTTTAATTCAAACTTGATATTTTAATCCTTCTTCCCATAGTTCTATGGCAGCTTTAAAGAGTGGTAGTTAAAATTCAGCAATTAATTTTGGCAGTGTCCTTTTAATCAGCAAAGAGAGAGAATTGGCAAAATTTATTTGTGGGATTGCAACTAAAGCTTTGAGGGCTGTTTGTGTTGTGAATCAACACTGAAGTTGCAAATTGTGAATAAGGTTTCTTGGTATTTCACTGAAACTAGTTACCTCAGAGGCTGGTATCAGTGTAGCCACAGCAGCATGGAGCTTACATCAGATAGTTTCTGCAAGGTCTTGTGGACCATACTAAGTAATTATCATCCTTTGGCACTCTACACAGTTGTGAATATGCTTGTTACTGGCTGAAGTGATATCCAGCACATCTGCTGAAGCTTTAAGCGTTACTTTTACAGCAAAATGTAGACATACCTGAAGACAGGTCATGTCTTTACCCCTGCATCTGCAGGGTCAGAATGCTTTCTTCTCCTTTCCCTAACTTTAAAGTTACATTAATTATACAAGCTGATTGAATTTAAATTTTCTGGGATAATGTATGGAGGTAGGTATCTTTTGCACATTTCTCCTCCCTCCCTGGCAAGTCTCTTCTGCAAGTCTTGGGGCTTTTGAGGGGTAACTTGAAGAGGCCTCAGTACTGTGTACTTGAAGATTTTTCTTTCTGGCCACCTGGACATGGAGATCTTGGAATTCTTGCAGTTACCTCATGCATTCCATTTTTAATACATCTGCGTCTCACTTTGCCAACACCTTGTTGTCACAGCCTGTGACACGTGGACTTGACCTCAAGACAGACCTCTCATGCTGTATAAGTCTCCAGCCCTGAAGAGTGCATTTAAAAGGGCATTGCCCATGTAGGTTTCTTTGCCTTGAAACACATCCCATTCTTCAGGGGCTGCTGTGAATTATTTGAATGTGTTTGTGTTGTTCCTCAGGACTGTAAGCTGCTGTACTTTAAAGTAAATGTGACACAGTTATCTGCCTTGTATTTACAAGGAAAATACAAAATTTTCATCAAAAACCTTGTTTAACATTTTGGCAGGAAATGTATATGTTCAGTTTGGAAATAATTCTGTTCTGATCGGTAACCAATATTTGATGACATCCACCTGCACAATCTGATTCAACCAACAGTGTTGCAACAAAACTTGTTTTCTTGTGTCTTTGGCTGCTATGTCTTTTGCAGAACGTGTCTGTTGCCTTTTCATTTTTTTTAAAACACACACACACAGTGGTACTTCACAAAGCTGTATAAGACTAAATTATTCCTTTTTTTTTTCATATTCTTCCTATTTTTAATCTTGAAGAAAAACCAGATGAACGTGACATAGTGTAGCAGCTTCTTTTTTGAATGATACTGGATCCTACTCTAGTTATTTTGTATAGCTTTAGAAGATACAATGAACAAGTAACTTTCCAGTTAATCTGCCCTCCCATACAGGGGTGTGTGTGTGGGAGTATTTCCAACAGGAAAACCAAAAGAAGGGAGTTCTATTGCTGAACTGGACCACTATGACTGTACAATTCAAATTTATTTTTTCAACAATATACAATCTTTTAAAAAAAATTGTTAAAAATAAATATGCCTTGTCATTTACCACCCTCTGGCTTTCTGTTTCTGGAGCAAGTCAGGTACATCACCTGTATCAGATTGCATCTTGGACTGAACTCCCAGTGTATTCTTCAGTTGCTGGCTGTTTGTAGAGTTTCAGGAGGGCAAGGAACTTTGCACTTGGCTTGGTGGATTGTGGTGTTGCTGAAGGGGGAGATTGCTGGATGGGAACAGCTATCATAGTGAGAGGTTCTGCAGCTTTATTAATTTAGAAGATAAATGAAAATAAATGTTTTTGGGAGATGCAAAGATTTGCTCCTACTCTTAAACCTGTTCTTTGCTTATAGAAGTAAAGATTTGTATTAGATGTTTTCTGTCTTGTAAGTACTAAAGATTGTGAAAAACAACTTTTGCCCCTTTTTAGTGCCAGTGAGAGACTTTGTGAAGAGCCAGTGCTCAAGTGTAAGTATTTCAGTACAGTGTTCAATAGCTTATTTAGGAAAAGCTATGGATCACAAAATTTATTGCCTAACTGTTGTAAATTTAGGCTCGCTCTTGCCACTGGATCTCTCACCTTTTTTGCTTCTACAGAAGTTAGCTCTTTATTCAGATTGGAGTTTTGTTTTTGTTTTTTTTTTTTTTTTTTTTTAATTTAGACAGTGGATTAAAAACACTTAAGGCTTCCCCCCTCTCCTCAAAATATTTTATGCAAAGGAACAATAGAAGCGTCTTCTTGTGCACCATCAGTTTTAATGTTAACCCAAAGGGACAATTTTACACTATGCTCAGGTTTCTCTGAAGATAATGCTACACTGTGACAAAATACATAGTGCTATTTCATCTGCTGGAAACAAAGCTGCAATAACTTTTCTTAATTGGGGTGATTTTCAGTCTTTCTACCTGGTAGTAGTATGATGGCATAAATAACGATGGAGTGCCCTTCAGGTACATTTTCTCTAAGTAATGTACTCTGTGCTTTCATTCCTTAAAGAACTTGAAAATTAAAACATGTCTCTTCAGCTGATTTTTCTACGTCCTGCTGCCCAGGAAATAGACATCTCAGTGCTGAGAGTCTGAAGTATGTATTTTAATGATACGTCCTGGGAGGAGTTCCTACCATGTGCAGCACACTTCTTGGAGGACTTAATGTAGATTTGAATGCTGCAGTATGAGCAGTGATAGAGGTGTTGCTTCATTGGTTCTGCTCTTCAGCTTTAAAGCAATTTGTGTGCTCTTTGGGAAAGAGATTTTGTGGATTGTCTGGTATAATGGACCCTTGAGCCATCATTCCCATGGATAACAGGAAGAACAGGGGCAGTAAGTGAGTCTACAACAGCAGTATTTTATTAGAGCAAATGAAAATAGTGTAGTGAAAAGCTGTATGGGGTAGTCAGGTTCTGCCTTACACAGGTGGAAAAAAAAATTTCAGTGGTAATGCAATCTGCGTGGCTTCCAGTGCAATTTTGCTAGATGACATCCTTGTGGCAGAAGTTGTAGAGATGAAACAATGCCAGCAGCCCTTCACTAGGATTTCCCTCTCTACTGTGTGTTTTCTCCTCAGTATAACAGATCTGCAAAATATTGAATAAATGTTCCATAGATTTCTGGATATGTAAGGATATATATGTGGCCCAGAGGAGGGCCACAAAAATGATCCGAGGGCTGGAGCACCTTTCCTACAAGGACAGGCTGAGAGAGTTGGGGTTGTTCAGCCTGGAAATGAGGAGGCTGCGGGGAGACCTTATTGTGGCCTTTCAGTACTTAAAAGGGGATTATAGGAAGGGTGGGGACAATCTCTTTAGTAAGGCCTATTGTGCCAGGACAAGGGGTAATGGTTTTAAACTAAAGGAGGGTAGATTTAGGCTGGATATAAGGAAGAAATTTTTTACAATTAAGGTGGTGAAGCGCTGGAATGGGTTGCCCAGAGGGGTTGTTGAGGCCCCCACCCCTAGAAACATCCAAGGTCAGGCTGGACGGGGCTCTGAGCAACCTGATCTAGTTGGGGATGTCCCTGCTCACTGCAGGGGGGTTGGACTAGATGGCCTCTAAAGGTCCCTTCCAACCCAAACCATTCTATGTTTCTATGGTTTTAGGATTTTTTTTTCAGTGAAGATAAATTGGACAGTGTCTGGCTGAATACAAAAAAATACATTTAAAAAAAAAAAATCTGTGATGGAATTAGTGCTGTTTTGAATAGTTTCTAAATAAGTATGTTTTTTTCATATAATTATTCCATGAATATAATGGTTTATTTTAATATTGGGTGCCTAAAATTAAAAAGGTGTGAAGAACCAGCAAAAAAAGAGGTGTCTATATAAGTCATCGCTTGGTAAACAATTGGAAGTTTTTAACAAAATGGTCAGTATAAATGAGGAGTCCAGCTCATCTTTCTAGACACCCTACTAAACTGCCTTTCACTGGACAAAAATTGGCCTCTGAACAGAGAAGAATAAGGAAAGTTAAGAATTAGGGGAAGGCAAGTCTGAATTGAATAGGTGAGTGGTTGTGTAGAAAGAACTTTGGCAACTATTTGTGGTGTCTGAAGAAGTCAGATGGGCATAAACACCGATATCTAAGTGCGTATTCTCTTGTTTGTACTCCCAACCCCAATCAATCTGGCAATAGGGCAGTTGAGAAGTTACATTTTGAGGTATAAGGCCAAAGCTTTGAAGAAAGGGTGCATTTTGGCAGGTATAGTCATATAATTAGTTTTCTAACCCTAGCAATTTTGTTTGCCATCAAGCAATATATGTTTCCTTTTTGTGGCATTTTTCCTGGGTTTTTTGTATCAGAAGTAGTTGCCATTTTATGGTGCTTTAGATAAACTCCTAGCAATTAGTTACTATATTCTGTTAAAAGATATTCTTTTGAAAAAATTCTGTCAATTACACATCAGCTCTGAAGTGATGTGCGTTATCTTGGGCTTTAGCTCCTCGTTCTTTATACAGCATCTTTATCTCCACTGTATGTTAATGACAGAATCAAAAATAATGGGATTGATGAACATGATTCTTAATTTTTGCTTTGAAAATAACACAACTAATATTTAAAGGGAGATAAAATATGCTATATGATGTCATTACTATAAATGGAAACTTCTCTAGGGTCTGAAATAAGATAAATTTTTGTGATTTGGTACCTACAGTATGTGTGGGCATGTGTGGGCAAAAAAACCATATAGGAGGTCAGCCTTTAAAGAATTTTTGTGTTGCAGTATTCATTCACGTTAGAAAGTCAGTGTGTAGAAATTTTGGACCTGTCAATTCATTCAAATTATGAATGTTTTCATAGAGTGTAATGAATCAAAGAGAAATATATTTTGGCACTAGTGAGCATGAAGTGGTTAAAAAAAAAAAGAGAGATTTTTTTGTTAAGTGTTCTGCCTTTCCCTTAGTGTACTTATGTTCACTTTACTACCAGTTAAATGCAGATTCTGTCTGTGTGTTCTTTGATGTAGTACCTAAATAAGGGAATATGTACTCAAGTTCCCAAACTCTCTCCTAGGGTGATGTCGTATTGTCTTTCAATGATATATTTACAGAATTATTTGAATATAATTGCGGTCTTTCTGGGGTCATTTAGCCACCTGCAATCAAGAGTTTATTTTTGTTGATGGACAGGTGTCAAGTTAAGCCTTAAATGTCTCTGTCGATAGTTAATCTACAACCTCACTTGGCAGCTTGTTTCTGTGTTAAGTGTTCTTTTAGTGTCTGTGGGTTTCAGTGGTTCAATTATTAAGATCCCCTTAACTTCTGAAAGAGAAGTGTGTTTTCTTGTTCTGTATATACTTCTCATACAATTGTTCTGATGCAATTATTGAAGATCCCCTTGCTTATTTCTAGATAAAAGTCTAGATACTTCCTTTCTGTGTTCTTTGCTGGGGCCTGTGCCTGCACCTGATTCTGTTCTTGCTAGCGGCATTTTCTTTCACTCAGTATTATTTTTCTGAGCCTTGTAGTCTCAACATTTCTTCTTTGGGAAAAATCTAGGAAAGAAGAGCAATGTTGCTTGTCTATTTCCAACCCTTAACTTCTAGTGGACCATTTTAGTGATATCTTGAGATTTTTCTGTAGCTGAAGAAGCAAAAGCAGCAGCTTTAGGTGTGGGTTTCATCAGTATGTAGATGAGGATGTTTAGCAAATGCGCCTAGTGCAATATCGCAGTGTCTCTGTGATAAAGACATTTGGTAAACACCTAAATCCTACCAGGAGGTTAGAAGACACTTGACCTAACACAAGGCAGGTTCAAGACACAACAGATTCCCAAAAGAGTGAGTGCCAGCACTTAATTTTAGTTGTTGAAAAGCACTGTCTTTTTTTTTGAATGAAAGCCACCAGCAACCTAATTTTGGTGTGAATTTTTCATGGCTGTTCAGAATTCCAGATGACTTTAAATGTAGCCTATGTGTGTATCTTTATCAGTACCATATCTGAGGCTTCACTTTGCTTCTTGCAAAGTTTTTCACAGGCTGAAATTGTTGGTGGCCACTGTGTGATAGCCCAGGGCATGAGAAAGCAGCAGGTAATGGACAATTTCCAAGTGACGGCCTGGACCAGTTGTTGCTTCATTGTTTTGCTTCATACTTATAACTTGGTTCTCCCTCTGAGGTGACTTAAATAACAACATGTGATGCAAACTTAATGCTCTCTACATAACACATAGTCATCAATGTCTCCTATCTGCACAACCTCTCCGTGAGTTCAGCTTACTCTAGGGCAGGTGGAATGGTGAAACTGGTTGGAAATCCTGTGTCAGGAAGGGTTTTCTTACTTAGGTTGTGGACAGTTCTGGGTCATGAAATAAGTAATTGTACATTCAGTGTACTTTGAAATTTTGCTATTAGACTTCTTTTTAACTGAAGAACAGAAAAAGTAGAGGCTTTTTTTAAAAAAAAAAAAAAAAACCGATCTGGGAAATTGCCTCAGGCGATTATAGCCATTAGTCAACTGTAGCAAGAAAGACTTAGGAGTCTTTTTTAAAAGGAGGCTGGAAAAGGGATAAAAAGCTGCCCGAGTTTATTAAACATAAATCTTTGCAGCTGAAGCTGAAAACTGGCTTTGATAAGCCCTCTTCTTTTGAGACATGGGAAATCTCAAGGATCTTAAACTGTCTGGAGCTAAGTACTGCATAGATGGTAATTAGCTGAGCAGAAGAAATTGTGATTGGGGATGGTAACGAACAGGCTAAAGGAAAGTTGTCAATGAGCTGTATTTAAAAAAAAGGTAAGTAGGATCAGAGGGAAATTCTGTTTAATATTTCCATTATAGACTTTGGTGCAAAAAAATGGGTGTGTGATGACATACAGTTAGGTGTTTCTGAAGTGGGAAGGAATGAAAATAAAAGAACAGGAAGAACAGTAAGGCTAGAGTTGTGAAAATGGGATCTAATTGAACAGCGTGATATTAAAAGTCAGGCAATTAGTAATCTGGAAATTCTTCAGCTGGAAGCAGCAGAAGCAAAAAACTTGGGAATATTAGTTTACCTGTAACTGAGTTGCTGACTTAATCTGATGAGATAGATATGATCCTAGAAGGTATTGAAGAAGTTTCTTTTGAGCAGGGAAGGGAGCAGGTGTCATGGCCAGGGTGAAGAGCACCGGTGGATGTTCACTTGGGGAAACTTATGCAGGTCTGGTTGCACATAAGGATGAACTCCAACTGGAGTGGAGTGAAAGCAGGGCTCCTAGGAAGTTGGGAAAATGGAAGAATATTTTCACTGCTACTTCAAAAATGTAATTAACTATTACTGGCTGGTGAAATTCTTTAATTGATTGTTACTGAAGTCAGATGGTGATCTTGCTAAGACTTCTTTCTTTTCCTCCACAAAGATGCCTGTGTCAGGGTACAGCAAGGGACCAGCTGCTAACTAAGGACTGGAAGCTGGGTGCTCAGCATGGTAACACAGCCAGCTGGGCAGTGCCCTCAGCGGCAGGGGCCCAGGCCCACACCATGAACCAGGGCCAGCCGTGGGGAGGGCAGCCAGGTTCAGCCAAGGGTCCCCAATGCTGGGCAGGTCTGTGGTGATGAGACAGGCTGGGGAGTCTGGGTCAGTACCAGTGACGGTAATCAGGGTCAGACACAGCCCAGTGGCAGCTGAGTAGGTCTGTGGTGACAGGGCAGGTGTGAGGAGAGGCTGGGATGTCAGTCTGGAGCATAGGGTCCAGTTCAGTGAGGCCCCTGGACACGAAGGGGGATGACTGTGATACTGCTGCAGCATGATGCCAGGTGGAGTCCTGGGTGAGACCCTCAGGCTAAAAGTGGCTCTGAAGAGAAGGGTAGTCCCCGAGGAGGCTTCTTCAGAACAGTTTTTTTTTTCAAGTGTATCCCTACCAACGCTGGCCCTGAGCCCAGGCAGCCACACTCCCAAGGGCCAGTGGGGTGCACCCAGGGGACTGGTGCTGTGAGTCTGTGTTAAAAGATGTCTTCCTTGAGCTCCTCCCTATTACACTACTTGGTGCATTTACAGATGTCCCTTAGCTTATGCAAGTTGCCAAGTTCCTCCCAGAGGAGCAATGCCTAGGGAGTGCTGGCAAACCCATCCAGTAAAATTTTCCCACATTAGATATCCCTACATGAAAATGCCCTTTAAAAGTGCTGCCTTGTCAGGGCCTGGTGAGCATCCCCTGCCACCCCATGGGGGTTTGGCTATTGGGGGCTCAGGGCCAACTTTGATATGGCACAGCTGCATGACCTTGAGAGGCTCTGGCGGGACCCTACCCTCCCTTGCTGAGGGGATGATTTCAAGGTTGGGCTCTTGCTTCTGGTCTCTGCCTGAGCTGTGGTGCAGCTGTGCCTGACTGGGCACCCTGTTGGTCCAGACCTGCACATCTGACTACCCAGTTGACTTCAGACCTGCCTTGTCACTGGGCTGTTGGCTTACCCCAGTTGCCAGTGTTCAATCAGCCTGCCCTTGCTGCTCCCTGGCACTGCCTTTCATTTTTGACTTGGGCTTCTTGCTGTATGAGATTTGGGCTATCATTAGGAGGCAGGCCAGATGTTTTTGGTGTCAAGACAGGAAAAGAAACAGACTCCTTTGATTTACATCCTCTACACATGTCATTTCAGATACTATTCCTTTCTGATAACTCTGCATTCTAAAATAAGTCATTTTAATTCGTGTTCATGCTCTCTATGAGATTCTCTCCACCTTCGCATGATAACACATCTATCAGCCGTTGACCTTAGCAGTGATTGCCAGATTTAACATGCAGAAGTTCTTTATGTGATTACAGAGCAAAATATCTGTGCTGGATTCTGTTTTGGTTTTAGATGGTTTTTTGTTTTGTTTTGTTTTTGTTTTTAAATATAAATCATTATT
This sequence comes from Sula dactylatra, assembly GCA_013389905.1. Lineage (NCBI taxonomy): Eukaryota > Metazoa > Chordata > Aves > Suliformes > Sulidae > Sula > Sula dactylatra. The sequence continues at coordinate 22,910 of WEKW01027815.1, forward strand.
ATTTTAATATCCAAGTCTAATACATAATAGGGGAGTTGGGATGGGTCAAGGAGATATTTTGTTTTGTCTTCAGACAAAGTATATAAATCTGATAGCTTACAGCTCCTTCATTTAATCCTTTCTATCTCATGCTTCCCCTGAGTAAGACTCTTGCTCTGTTACATGACCTCTCATTCAACTTTGTACTTAACAGAAAAACTTCATAGTGGAAAAATACATCATATTACTGTCCTGTGTTTTTCTTTTGTTTAAGGTTTAGCTTCTGGTTTAGCCCCAATAAAATCAGTGTTGGCTCTTTTCCAGCTATCTAAGTTTTAGATGATGCTTGTCTCTGTCCTGACTTATACAGGGAGACAAACAATAGTTTAGAAAACCGTGACCTTGTGTTGTAAAACTGGGAGGCTGAGTTGTTCAAGAGAGACTGGACAAAACAACAGAGATCTTTTGCAAAGGAGGGCAGGTTATTAGATGACCTGATGCAATGGTACTACCCCATTGTATTAAATTATACCACAGTGATCAAAATAAGATTCTGCTTGGTCTTCTTGGACTAGTTTGAGGTGGATCAACTAGTAACAGACCAGCCCAGGAAAGGAACATGAGGAAAGGTTGGCTGTTATCTTCAAATTTCTAACCCTTTGGGAGCGAAAGGAAGGGAAATCCTTGCAAATCAGTTTACATCTAGGAGACAAAAAACCCAAACACATTGTTTTAGGTTTATTTGTAACAACAAGAACTAAATTAAGAAGCAAACTCTTTGGTTGAATGGACATTATGAAAAGAAGTCACTTCTTTCCCACATCTGCCAATGCGTTTTTTGACCAAGTGTCTGAGCAAGGACTGAGGGAGGACAGGATTGTGGCAGTTCGTGCAGGGTGGTCTTAACTTAGTAAAATGAGAAAATTTAGCAGATGTGCTTGGAATTTCTATTCTGCTGCATACCGTATTTTCTTCCATTGCACTCTCTGCTCTTGTGATGGGAATGTATGCTCACTGGAGATTTAAGTCAGCATAGCAAACTTTAGGTATTGCTTTTTAGAGACCTAAAGCCGGTGTAGTAACTACAGGTGTCACTAAATTCACTAAGCATTTAATTTGTGGTTTAATGAATGTAATATTCTGTTTTAGCCACACATTTTTATTCTTACCTAATTGAGAACCTAAAGGATTAACAGGATGGGCACCAACTATAGTAATTTTTATTCTGATATACAAAAGGTACTTTCAATTTGCATTTTAACTCTAGTTCTGCTTTAACGCTGATAATGCGCAAAGCCCAGTGATATTATTACACTTTGACACTGAATTACCAGATAAATGACTTGTCAGAGTTCATTTATGTTTCTGAATGTTTGGCAAAGAGTGACAGCTGCATACAGCTTATAATTCAGTGATGCATTATCTCAATGAAATAAAGCAGCTTGCCTTGAAAAATATATGCAAAACAAAATCTTGGGGGCCTAGATAAGGTGGTTTTAGATTCAAAATGTGATTGTGTGCCAAATAAGAGGATTAGTTCTAGAAGTCAGATAATGCCAGAGGAAAGGAGATAGAGTGACTTACTTCCTTTTGAGTAAAAAGCATAATTTTGGATGAATGTCAGGCACCTGTACTGGAAAAAGTTTTCTCCCCTTTAAAATGGAAATGGAACAAAGCTACTGATATTGCTCAAATTCAGTTTTGTGTTTAGTGCATGTTAGTTCCCACTTTTTGATATGCATGGTCTCTGCACTCTGCCAATCAATGTGATGTAACTTTTCAAAACATCTGAGAAGAATTGAGGATAGCAAGTAATTTAAACACATCTGATGCCACACTGATGCAAAAGCATTGAGGGTCAGGCAAATGAGGATGTAGGTGAAGGCCTATCCAGGGGGTTGCCTAGGGTGACTCAGTCAGCCCCATGCATTATCACCACCTCTGTTAAGAAGAAAAAGAGGGTAATTGTCATAGGCAAGTCCCTTCTAAAGGGAAAAGAGGACTCCATATACCCATCAGACCAATCCCACAGGGAAGTCTGTTGCCTCCCTGGGGCCCGGGTCAGAGACGTTACTAGGAAACTCCCTGGTCTGGTGGAGCCCTGTGATTATTACCTGCTATTGGTTATGCAGGTTGGCAGTGATGAGGTTGCAGAGAGAAGTCCAAAAGCGATCAAAAGGCACTTCAGGACACTGGGACGATTGGTTGAAGGATCAGGAGCACAGGTAGTGTTTTCCTCAATCCCATCAGTGGCAGGGAAGAATACTGAAAGGAACAGGAAAACTCACCTGATTAATATGTGGCTCAGAGACTGGTGCCATTGGTGGAATTTTGGTTATTTTGATCATGGGGAGTTTTACACGGCACCAGGCCTGCTGGTGGCAGATGGAGTTCAGCTATCTCAAAGGGGGAAAAGGATTCTTGCCCATGAGTTGGCGGGGCTCATCGAGAGGGCTTTAAACTAGGTTCGAAAGGGATATAGCCAGGCTCACTAGAGAGGTGTCTAGGGGAGCCATGCCGAGGTTGGGTGTGAAATTGATAGTCCAGCTCAAGTGCATCTTCACCAATGCACACAGCATGGGCAACAAAAAGGAGAAGGTGGAAGCCTTCGTGCAGCAGGGTACCTATGACTTAGTTGCCATCACAGAAACATGGGGGGATGACTCTTACGACTGGCATGCTGCAATGGATAGCTATAAGCTCTTCAGAAGGGATAGGCAAGGAAGGAGAGGCAATGGGGTGGCCCTGTATGTTAGGGAATGTTTCAGTTGTGTAGCGCTCAATGATTGTGATGATCAGGTCAAGTGCTTATGCGTAAGGATGAGAGGGAAGGCCAAAAAGGCAGATATCCTGCTGGCGGTCTGTTATAGACCACCCAACTAGGATTAAGAGGTAGATGAAGCATTCTAGAAGTGGCTGGCAGAAGTCTCACAATCGCTAGCCCTTGTTCTCATGGGAAACTTCAACTTACCAGATGCCTGCTGGAAATAAAACACAGCAGAGAGGAAACAGTCTAGGAGACTCCTGGAGTATGTGGAAGATAACTTCCTGACACAGCTGGTAAGTGAGCCTGCCAGGGCAGGTGCCTTGCCTGACCTGCTGTTTACAAACAGAGAACTGGTGGGAGATGTGGTGGTTGGAGGCCGTCTTGGGCTTAGCAACCATGATATGATAGAGTTCTCAATTCTTGGTGAAGTGAGGAAGGGGCTCAGCAGAACGACTGCCATGGACTGGAGGGCAGACTTTGGCCTGTTCAGGACACTGGTTGGGAGGAAGTCCTGAAGGACAAAGGGGTCCATGAAGGCTGGGCTTTATTCAAGAAGGAAGTCTTAAAGGCACAGGAGCAGGCTGTCCCCATGTACCATAAGACGAACCAGTGGGGAAGACCGGCCTGGCTGAACAGCAAACTTTTGCTGGGACTCAGGAAAAAAAGAGGAGTTTACCACTTTTGGAAGAAGGGGAAGGCAACTCAAGAAGAGTGCAGGTCTTGTTAGGTGTTGCAGAGAGAATATTGGAAAGGCAAAAGCCAAGCTAGGGCTCAATCTGGCCACTGTTGCAAGAGATTAAAAAAAATGTTTTTACAAATACATTAACATCAAAAAGAGAGCCAAGGAGAATCTCCATCCTCTATTGGATGTGGGGTGGGGGGAACATTGCCACCAAGGATCAGAAAAAATCTGAGGCACTTAATGCCTTCTTTGCCTCAGTCTTTAACCATCAGACCAGTTATCCCCAGGGTATTCAGCCCCCTGAGCTGGAAAGCAAGGATGGGGAGCAGAATAAACCCCCCATAATCCAGAAGGAAGCAGTTAACCTGCTGCACCATCTGGACACTCACAAGTCTATGGGGCTGGATGGGATCCACCTGAGAGTACTGAGGGAGCTGGCGGAGGAGCTTGCCAAGCCACTCTCCATCATTTATCAGCAGTCCTGGTTAACAGGGGAGGGCCCAGACGACTGGAGGCTTGC
>WEKW01027815.1:27812-46234 GCA_013389905.1 Sula dactylatra
GGTCACAACAACACCCTGCAATGCTACAGGCTTGGGGAAGAGTGGCTGGAAATCTGCCTGGCATAGAAGGACCTGGGGTTGCTGGTGGACAGACAGCTGAACATGAGCCAGCAGTGCGTCCAGGTGGCCAAGAAGGCCAACAGCATCCTGGATTGTATCACGAATCGTGTGGCCAGCAGGAGCAGGGAAGTGATGGTGCCCCTGTACTTGGCACTGGTAAGCCCACACCTCGAATACTGTGTTCAGTTTTGGGCCCCTCAGGCAGGGACATAGAGGTGCTGGAGCGTGTCCAGAGAAGGGCAACGAAGTTGGTGAAGGGTCTGGAGAGCAGGTCTAATGAGGAGAGGTTGAGGGAGCTGGAGTTGTTTATCCTGGAGAAGAGGAGGCTGAGGGGAGACCTTATTGCTCTCTGCAGCTGCCTGAAAGGAGGTTGTACTGAGGTGGGTGTTGGTCTCTTCTCCCAAGTTACTAGCAGTAGGACACAAGGAAATGGCCTCAAGCTGCATCAGGGGAGGTTTAGATTGGATATTAGGAAAAATTTCTGTACTGCAAGAGTGGTCAGGCACTGGAACAGGCTGCCCAGAGAGGTGGTGGAGTCACCATACCCTGAGGAGTTCAAAAACATGTAGACATGGCACTTTGGGACATGGTTTAGTAGGCATGGTGGTGTTGGGTTGATGGTTGGACTTGATGATCTTAGAGGTCTTTTCAAACTTGAATGATTCTATGTTTCTATGAAAATAAAACTTCTCTATTTCCAGTTCAATGTCTCTTAAATGTGTGGAGATATATTTGCATTAACTTCCAGAAAAAAAAAGTAGCAAAAACTAAGGCAGACCCTGCTGTCTCTCCTCGTCCTCTTAGTATGATCTTGTATCAACTCAGGGCTGCTTTGCCAAAACCTCTGTGTGCAGTGCATGATGTCTGGATTTTAACACTTCTTAATTTTGCACATTCTTAGGTGGAGAAGTGAACTAAGCAGGTCTCATTCCCTTTCTGCTAGTACTAAATGGAATGGGAGGTGGTGGTGCAGCTGCCAGAGCTGGAGGGCAGCCCTGATGCTGTGCAGGTGTGTGGCTGTGGGTCAGACCCAGGTGGGGGAGAGCTAGATGGAAGGAGCCTCCATGAGGGGGACCTTCTCTTCTCTCCTTACCAGCTCCACTGGGGCTGAGTACCTGCCTGAGCCAGGCCTGCTGCCTTGATTTGCTGGCTCAGGGCCACCTTGTCACCAGGGTCTTTCCTGGTGATCCCTGGGATGCTGGCCAGCCCAGGCTGCCATTGCTGGACCTGCTCTGCCCTCCTTGCTCCAGTACAGCTGCTGCCCTGCTGGCACATTGGGCTCCCAGATTCCTGACCTCTGCAGAGTAACCAGCTCGTGCTGCTCCTGACTGTAAGGCGCTGGCTGTTCTCGTTTGTGGCAGCAACCAGTTTACCTTTATTGTCCTTTCTGGATGTTGCAGCTGTCAACTGAAATAATATGTGAAAAAGTTTAATTCTGGATCATTTTTTCCAGCCTAGTAGTGCAACAGAACGAAACAGTACTACCAATGTTGGTAAAATTTTAGATGGCATTCTGCACCCCTTGGCATGGGAGAATAGAGCTGATTATGCTTTAAAAAAAAAACCCCACACAGTTGCAAACTCACATTAATATCTTCTTTTACTTCTTCAGCTACTATAAATGCTCTCATAATGCCAGATTGCCAGATATTATTATGGCCTGATTACTGGATTTTCAGCTTTAACTATTTTAATTTGCAAAAAGAATTTTATAATTATGTATATTCATCAGTTCAATTCATGAAGGACAATGTGCGGCCTACAGGAAATTACAGCCATGGAGATAAGAAATTCTCCCTCCCCCACCTAGCAACTGTGTAATTAGAAGTGCTCATTTAGTGGATCAGTTCTCAATTATCTGTTAAGTGTAAGTATTTGAGTTAGATACCTTCCTTTGTCTAACGTGACTGAACATAATTTAACTTAGAATATGTGAGATGTTGGCTACTGAAGGCAAACTGACAGATGACATTTCTTATAAATTGTATTTCTGAATATGAAACTTTGCATGTGTAGTCCATGTTTGTTCTCAAAGGGAGCTGGGGAGTAAAAGGCAGAGCTAGAACTATACAACATTCTGTAGGGAATACTTCCAGGGACACGCTGCATAGTTTCAATTTGTTATAATGAGGTTTTGTTATAATAAATACACATAGTAAATTGCATAGGAGGTATCAGACAGGATTGATGGTGGCTATAACAAAGTTCTGTTTATGGATAGGTACATAAAAAGGATCAGATACTGCCAGTCTCTAATTCAGGTACCCTGCTGTTGAAGGAAAATCTCTCCCAAAGAATTTGATCACTGGAAAAAAGGAATCCACAGTATAAACATGTTTGTGTGTGCATGGTGTGGATTTTTTGTTTGTTTTGAGGTTTTTAACCTCTTGCTGTACCTATGGGTTATTTTGTGAATGTTGACACTATCTGGTAGAGTCTGTCATTAGTTTTAATATCTTAAACTGTAGCACTTGCTAATACCTTGTACTCACTTGAACAGTTTCAGTCTTTGTTTTTAAATATTCCGTACACCAGATAAACGGCATTACTGGAAAGCTGAGCTTTACCAATACAGAAGCATTTCTGCAAAGGAAGCTAGAGGGTGATTATAGCACACTCATAACTTTGCCTCATCCAATTTTATTTTTTTTTAGAGCACAGTAAAGGTAGCGTTACCCAAGGTAATAGGGCAGGTACAATCTTTCCAGCTTTAGGAGAGCTTAAGCACCACTGATCTATCAAATTGGAGGCTTGTTTAAGGGAAAAAGCATGAGACCTGGTCAGCTGGTGCCATGGACTGCCTTCGAGCAAGTCAGACTGATTTTGGGTGATGTGGGTTCCCTCATTCCTTTCATGCAGGCTCCTTCTTCCTGGAGTTCATGCAGATCCAAAGACGTTAATTTAGACTTCTTTTATAATCCTTATTTTCCTTGGGGATGTGTACTAATCTTGTTTAGCTGTCTGGTTGCTAATCTATTAATCTTATTTGTAAATGTGTTAAATATTGGACTGCACCTTATCTATAGCAACCTTATCACAAAATTCAGGCAGCACCAGATAGAACGTGAAGTGTTGGATAATGAATTTAACAGGCAAAATCAGCACCTGTGTTTCTTTTGCATATTGCATATGTATGATTTTTTCAGAATTTTCAATGTCAAAGTTTCAAACACTAAAACAGATATTTATGCTCATGAGATCAACTTTTAGGCCTACAGTGAGAAAGTTCACCTTAGAAAGAAAATGCAGTAAAATGCTTATCCCCTCTCCCCTTGTTACCCATGTTGTTCTGCTGTTTATACCACCTGCTTTTTCTCTCTGATGTTTTTTACTATTTAGTATATTCAAACTAAACTTAGGGCAGCTGGTCTCAGTTGGAAAATGCTGCTTCTGTTTCAGAAGTAAAAAGCTTATGAGTCCTGATTCCCACCCCCCGATTATATGAATTCACTTAGCAACAGATACCTCCTTACTTCATACAGAGGTACTTGTCATAGGTGAAGAGTAGTGAATACAGCAGTAAGCTGTACATTCACACCATGCCTTTCTTCACATAATACCGCACTTTCAGTGTGAAATCAAGTGAGCCCGAGGTACTGGGAGCATGCCTGCTGTTCTGGGGGTCAGTACATCCTGAAGCAGGTTGCTGCCATTTCACTGAGTGCCTCAGTTGTGGGGTGTGCGTGGCACGGTTTAGACCTGTCTCTTATGATGTTGATACTGGATTGCCTCATGTAATACAAGGATGATGCGTTTCTCACCTACAGCTATGTAATAGCAAGGGTTTTTTGTGATGCATTTTGGTTCAGAACACTTGGCTTTTTAGTAAAAAACCTGAACTGCATTGAAGGACCTAAAGCCTTGAGGTACTGTTTAAAGCCTGGGATTATGCCCAGTTATCACGTTCTCTGCCTTAGACCCCCCTCTCACCACTTAGTTTAAAACCAAGCTTTAAAAGTAGATTCTTTTTTTTTCCACACTCATTTCATACCATACATATAAAGCAGAATAATTAAGCTTTTCATGGTCATTTTCTGTTGCTTTGCACAGATCTATTTTGGTTAAGTGGCTTTCAAGTGTACAAAGAATAATAAGATAAGGTTTTACTCAAGCACTTAACAATAAACCATCTGTCTGTGAAATGTGATGTTGGTTTCCCATAAATTTTTTTTAAAACTTACTGATTGCTTAAAAGCAGTAGGGTAAAGTAGAGCATAGTGTAATATTCCTAAACAGGTTTGTCACTACTGCAGGAAGTGTGTTAATTTTGAAACCAGACCTTCACTTCTGCTCAGTGCATTTGTGTTTTTCATTAACACGTCCAAAGACTTAGTCTGTCGTACTAGGGGCAGGGGATACAAGTAAGGTGAGTGAGTTTTGTGGTCATCTTTGTGCCACAGGTGACCCTCTCTCTCTGTCATTAGTCCTCTTCAAAACCTTTCATATGCTTTTTCTTGTCTTGTTTTGTTTCTGTGATCTTGTGGGTGTAGGTGTACATCTCACCACTCTCCTCCGCAGAGTAATTTCCTTTCTTGTTCCTGCAGCGTATTCTACTGCATAAAGTTATATTGGTTTCATGATTAGAAATTAAATGTTAGTTCATGTATTTGAATGCGAGGTCAAAAAAAGGTATGTTCACTGTAAACAAATGCATTGCAATCAGTTTAACTGCTCTTTCTGCACATGGAATATGTGCGAATAGGTAGCAATTCCAATTTATTAGAGTAGTTTGAAGTCATCTTTATTTCCAAGTTATTTGGTGATTTGTTTGGGACTTCTGAAAGATTTGGTTTGCAAGTCTGAGATTTTTCTCACAATTTGGGGATAATTTAATCATAAATATGGCACATTTTAATACTGTATATATAAAAAAAAATAAATCTCTGAAAATCTAGTGAAAAGAGAGTGCAAAAAAGATGAAATGGCATTATCTTTAACCCACTGGAGTACTTGCATCATTTTTCACCATAGAACTCAAATAATTGGGAGGTTTGATACGTGATTATACAAAGCAAGGATGGATTTCTTTTCCTTTCGGACTATTCCTTTGTATAATTATCGATCAGTAGGGCTAATTCATGATATCTGGATGTCATCATTTAAATGTTGCTTTCCATTGGGGTGTTGATGATACAAGATGTTTCATCATAAATATATTGTCCCTTTCCATGTCCTCCTACCGTAGTTACCTTTTCTAAATCTGTGTGAGACGTCATGCTTCTAAAGAATCATTCAGAGTGTGAATGTGGAAAAACTTTTTTTCTTTCCAGAATAGGTCACTACTTGGAAGGGCGAAGTATATGTTTATGTAGCTTCTGTGAATGTTTACCTTAAGAGCTCATTTGTGATAAACCTCAGATGCATAGCACTTAGGGAATCGCAGACTTATTGAAGCTCCCTGTACTGAAGGTCACCCTTCAGAGAAGGCTGAAACTTGTAAAATGTTGGAGGTGAGCTGGAGGCCCAAGCCTCTTGATCTAGCCTCATCTGAGGTTTGGTTCCAGTACTGCTTGTTCAGACTTGCATGTTTGGCTTGGCAAATTGGAGTTGGGATCAAAGACACTGAAAATTTGAAAACAATAGTTACAGATAAACATTCTGTAGCCTGTGATGGAAGTTATCAAAGATGAAAGTTACCGATATGCATATTTTAGAAAGCAGTTAGTCAAGTATCTGGACTTAAGGGCAAGAATATTGTAAGATGTAACAGCTAAGAGACAGAGGCACTTTTCAATTCATCTGAAAATATATGGTAATTCCTCAACTTTCATTATGACAATTTCACCACAGGGAAAAATCTCTCATTATATGAGCATTGACATGCTTTGATTAAAATTTTAAACATGTGTGACAAGTGAAAATTTTTCTGCATTACTACCATGTAGAGAATCTGCAGGGGGTTTGAGGACCTTTTTTAATAGATGAATAAAACTTATTTTACTAGAACTTCTTAATGAAGATGTTACATCTTCAGTCTAAAAATTAACTTGAACTCTATTTACCCTTACACTTACCAGAAAAGCGTGTGGATTTCAGCTTCCACAAAACAAGTCTTCATGTACATGAAAGTATAGAGAAAACTTCTTTTCCCTGTGACTTACTTGAGAGCAGGGTTGGGTCCTCACAGAAGTTTCAAAGGTGAAATCAGTAAATCTCTGGATAGGTTTTAATCCCTGATTTAATAGGTATGGTATGGTGTAAATGTCTGCTCATTTCTTACTGTATCACACATCACTGCCCTCTCTGGTTTGACTTTGTCTAACTTGAGTTTTCTGGGGAGTATTTGGGCTCCTGGTGATGGCTTACGTACTGAATGTATTGAATATGTTGTATGTACTGAAGGTATTAGTTAAACATAATACAGCAGTGTTACATTCTTGCAGCTTCTTGCAGTTTAAAAGCTAATGCAAAAGGACTAAATTTTCAGTTGTTACACAGAATGATGAAGAGAGGCCAAAGTTTTTTAGAGCTGGCACTGTTTCATGAGGAGTGAAGGAACTGAGGCTGGTGTTCTGATTGGCAGAGCTGGTGCTAACACCTGCATTGACGGTGGTTTTGTGAGCAAGTGTACTTTCTTCCTTGCCAACATGCCCCCCCCCAGCCCAACTCACAAATTTGTGAGTTACTCAAACTTAGAGGATAGTAATTTTTTTTTTTAATAAAAAGTTTTAACTTAAATTTGCAGTGGAAAAGTTTACAGTTTAGACTTGATCACTCCAGAAAAATTTATTTTTTGTCAGATTACTGTGGACAGATGGATATAAGTTGTAATGGGACTCTAGTCCCGTGCATTGCTGTTCTTGGCCACAGAAGCTGTCAGTAAACAAATTGAAGTGCTGGTTAAAAACAAAAATAACTCCCTCCTCAATTAACCTACATTGGTCACTGTATGTACATGTATAATAGGCATACAGTGGTAGTAATATGGCCAAAATTTGATAATGGTATGTATTTTGAATTTTACAAATTAATAACAAAAAGTAAAAGTTTTCTCAGTTTCTAAAATGTAGTGCTGGCATACTCTTGCAAAACATTCGTTCAATTAAAACTGTATTTTGATTGAAAATACTTAATTTTTTCTGCCTCTTTCAAAATGAGGGCTTTCTGAGAATATTCAATGATTATCTTGGGGAGAAAGAAGAAACAAATCCAAAGCAGTTGAGGAAATTTGGGAAATACATTGCAGTTCTTATCCTCTCTGCAGTAGTTCTGCCACTCCAGCTAAGATGGAGCTTGAGCATTAGGTAATGTAAGCATAATAGCCATTGGTCTGTGGTTTCTGGCTTCCCAGTACTGTAGTTGAAGCTATGAATCTCCAGAAATCTGAGATCCAAAAGCTGACTAGATGGAGCCAGTAGTGGAAGGGGTTAGTTAGGGGGAACTGAAGCCAGTTGGAAGACCTAGCACCAAATTTGAAGACTTCCTTGTATAGGAAAGCAGAGAAAATGTGAATCCAAAGAGGAGAGAGAGAAGCAGAAGAGTGAAGGACTTGACTGCTATTTAGTATGGCTCTGTGGAAACTTGATATCTTCATGTTTTTCTAAAACTTACCAGGTGTCCCAGAATCAAGATGACTATGGATCTGTCAAGTGTTCAAGAGCAAAAAAGAAAGCATAAAAGATCCAAGCCCCTGAATATGTCAATTCCTTGAATAGATGGTTCATATAATAAAACATAAGGTGGGAGGAGTGTGAAGAATTGGATAACCAAAGAACTCCCATCTGACCACAAGAAAGGTGGGGTGGGATTACTCCCATGGTTCAATAAAAAAAATTCTGGACATTAAAACTGGAGGTATCATTAATGATGAGGCTCTGTCCTCTGAGAAGTGCAGCCTGTTCCTTCAATGACTATTCTATTAAGTTTTTTTTCACATATCCAAGCCACCTTCTCCAACTTAAGTCCTACCAAAGAATTGATGTTCTTAATACGTAGGAGGAAAAACATGCAAATACATAAACAGCTTTTTATGCTATGACTAGGGCAACTAGTTTACCTTGTTATTAGAGAGTCTTGAAGCAATTACAGTGCTTTGAACAAAGAATTTGGCTGGATTTGGGGTAATAGTTAAGTGGAGGGTTTTTTAGGGCTACAGCAAGGAAACCAAGTACAGCCTGAAACAAAAATAAATCATTAAAAATGATAACACCTCCATCCCCTGCAAATTTCTTTTCAATGTTACATAGTATTTACCATTAAAGAAGTCTAATCCTGCCATGTTTAGAAGTATAAATTCTTCACGAAGATGCTGAGGGATGAAATAACTCTGTCCTTACTGCAAGCTAATGAGCTTTAATTGTGAAGCCATCATTTACTAAGATGGTGTATGTTTTACTATGGCCACAGCCGTATGCTTCCTGTTCTGACCCTGGCTTGTGCCTGGCCAAAATGCGCAGGTAGAGATTGAGGTCATACGGGTGACTTTGATCATCCCACTCTTATTTTTTTAGAAATTCTGCTCTTTGAGAAAAGTACTGTAAACTATTTTTGATATGGATGCACTGTGGATTGCTATTTGACACTTTCTGTTTTCCTGTTTAAAGATGTCAGAAAAGTATAGATTTTTATGGAAAAGGAAGTTCACTTTTATTGGAAAAAACCCTGAAGCTTGCAGGCAAAACATCTAGTAGTTTCTAACACTATATGCTTTTGTTCTTTCTTTTTCTTTGTACTGGTAAGCTTTGACTTGACACTTTAAAAAACACCCTCCCCATGTTAAAAACCCACTCTTCCTGATAATTCCTATACCTCCTTCCTGAAAGATAATAGTAAATTTCAGATCCATCATTATACGTATTGTTAGTTATTTTTCCCATTTTCATTTATCAACATTGAATTTCATTTGACATTTTATCGCTTATTCAGTAGTATGAGATACTTCCATGCTTTGTAGTCAGCTATAGATTTCACTACTGCAAAATACTTGGTGTAATACATAGGTTGTCACCTTTTCCAGGCCACAAATCTCTTTTAAGATACTGATGCATCCCACTGCAGCCACACTCCAGTTTAGAGAGGCAATGATTAACCCAGCCTTTGGTGTCTTACTCTGTGCTGCACCAAGAGAGGGACTGACCCTTCCTAGAAGAACTTGATGTCCTTTGAGAGACGCTACTGAAAATGTGGGGGTTTTTTTATGATTTGTGTTTGGGGATTTTATTGATTTATTTTTGAAAGCGCAAATATACGGCTACATTAACTGAACACCTGCTCATCTAAACTTGTGTACTTTTTTAAAGAATTGAAATAAATTTGTGATGTAGTTTGTTTAAAGAAAAGGCATGTATTTGTTTCCAATTATCTTTAATAATTCCCGTACTGTAATTGCTCTCTGTTTTCCCAGAACACACTAGACTTCTCTGTAGTTCTGTGAATCACCTTGTGTATTAACCTTTCTAAATAATAGAATTGTGTTAGTTATATTTTGTTCCTTTTTTGCAGGATGCAAGTGGTAAGAGATGTAACTGTTATGAGTGTAGCACCTTGATGTAGTTCTGTCACAATTCCTGACTGAGTTATCAACTGCTTCAGAAAGTCTGTTGCAGTTCGATGTTTTTGTTTGTTTGTTTAAAGTCACTTCTGTTGAGCTTCAGTTTGAGTACATTTGTCAAAGACTGAATTAGAGTGTGGACCTCCCATCTTGATTTGTAGTGAATACAAATGCAAAGAATTTGGATAGGCTTTCAGCAATAATTTCAACTTATTTTTGGTAATCTGTGTGCCCCACTGAGTCTGATAAGTCTCTTGCTTTTGATGAAGTTGAAAATCTTTTCTCATCTAGTTCATTATGACTTAAATATTTTAATTTTTAATTTAATCTAATTTTCTTTTCCTTTCTACTTTCTGCATACGAAAGCTTGCTCTATTAAGTATTAAGCGCCTCCTTTATGTGACTGTTTCATTGTGCCATCATTTTCCTTAGGTGTTTTTTCGATAGTGCCTATTCTAAACCTTTAGCACAGTATCTTTAAACTGTGTCCATTTTGCTTACAGAAAGGTATTCTTTTAGGTGACCTGTTTCATTTCTACTACATTGTTTATATATAAAACTATATATAGCTTATAGATACAGTTTACCGTATATAGTCTAGCTTAAAATATTACTGTAGTAATTTGCAGTAGTGTTGCCCCTACTGCAAAGATAGTATGACTATTGCTGCCAGCATTACAGAGTGGCTACAGTAACTTCTGTGCAATACTTTGGACTAACTCAGGAGTTCCTTTTTTTTCCATTCCAAATTCTCTGCTGGGTTACTTTTAAAAGGAGTTGTTTATGATGTCTCAAAACTTGATTTCTCTTTCAGTCTCTGGTGTTCCTTTTGGTCTGCTTGTGATTGAAATCTTCCATTATTGTAGTGGGGTTTTTTTTGTTGTTGTTTCTGGGTTTTTTGTTTGTTTTTTTTTTTTTTTTCTTTTTTCCTTCCTCCTCCCAGATTTCTGTATAAATAGTGGAATTGAAGAAACAGTAGGTTTTTCTCCCTTTCTGGACATGGTATTGTAATCCATAGTGTTTCTGTATTATATTATATGTGTGCTGTATTTGACTTCGACAGGAAAAATATCATTTGAACTGCATATACAGCAACTGAACTCAAACATTAAATCAAACCCTCAAAAAGTACTAATAGCTAATAATGAGGGTAGAATGAAGCAGCCCAGATGGCATTATCTCAAGAATGAGGAAGGAGTATCAATAAATAGCGTAGAAGTATAAAGGATAATCTTTAAAAAAAAAAATCAAACCCAACAAATAAACCCCTAGTCAGGCATGTCGTATGATGGATCATTCTTTTGTTAAGTAGATAGTCTGACAATTGCAAGGGGTTTTTGTGTTGTTTTTTTTTTTTTTTTTCCTTTGTTGATGTTCAGGCCTTCTCGTAGTTAATTAAATTTCGCCTTCGGTGAGGAAAAATTAATGAAACATTTTGCAAATGAAATCTTTCAAATGGTTTGCTGTATGTTTCACATCAAGTGTATCAACTTTTCTTTTCCCTAAAAGAGTTTGAATGGACTAATTTACATATGCCAAAACTAAGCGTAGTGTCTAGAAGCTACCAGATGCTTTTACATATACTTTAATTTAGAAAAAAAAATTGTGTGGTTTGATAATCATAATGTTTACTTCAGAAATTGTTGTGGTAGAATTCATGTAGCATGCTACCTGAGAGTGGGGTTTTTTTTTGCCATATGTGTACTTTCATTTTTGCTAAGGAAAGGCAAATAGGAGCAGGAGACAGATAGAGCCCTGATATCACACCCGGGGAGTCCCTAGCCACAGTGTCCCTAACCGACATGCAGGGCGGTAAACCTGGGGGCAATGGGCTTTCCTCTGGTACGCAGTCCTCTGGGAGGGCCTGTTCTGAGTGTGGGAGAGTCTTCCTTGCCTTGGGTGAAATGAGCCTGTTGGCTAGAGGGAGCTGGTATGTTCTTGGGTCACCATGTGGAACCTTGTGACTTCTGTTTGTTGAGTTGATCTTTGCCCTATTGAGTGACTGAGACAAGTCTTCCTTACTACTTCTGGACAATAATTCACTGTTGTCTCCCTCGTGCCCTGAAACTTTCTGTTAAGCAGGCTGAACTCCCTGACACCTTTGATGTATGTCTATGCTCCCAAGCCTTCTGCCTGTGAAAAAGTATCTGCCCCTGAAATAGGACTGGAAACATGGTTGTGAAGGTTGAATCTGGATGTGTGCTGAACAGAGTATTATATGTTTAAGACAGTTTAGCTGTAGTTGTTTGCTTCTGTGACAGGTTTTTTTGATTAGTCTCCTAGCAGGCCATTGCATGTTAATCTGATGCAACCTGAGAGGTCCAGGTATGGCTCCTGTCTGTGGTGTGTGACCTCGGGCTGTGGGTGGCATGAGGTTAATGATTTGGCTCCTTGCAGGACTCCCATGGCTGATGAATGGAGGATGACAGGATGGAGGCAAGGTGATGTCAGTTTTCAAGCTGCAAGATTCATGAAGGGTCTTCAGTAGCAGCAGGATGTGCTTTGTTTTTCAGCATGGGTGGTATTTCCTGGGGATGGCCTGGCTGTTTGTAGGTTCAGCAGTATTTTACTGGTATGATGATGTGGGGGGAGCAATCCATTCCAGCATAGTCCTGGACATCCCAAATCCTCCAGGCAAGGTACAACAAGGAAATCATGATCTTTAGTTCCCCTACTGCCATCCCCTTACCCTCCAAAGTCCCAAAGCGCATGCAGTGCTTGGTATTTATTTGCCTTCCCAGTTTTCTCATTTTGCTCACAGCCAAAACCAGTCCTTTGCAGTGGAAAGGAGCAGCTGGGCCATGCTCACAACACAGGCAGCCCTTAGGAAACTTGGCCAGTACAGAGGGCCTGCCCTGCAGCAGAAATGGATTTCAAGCATTTCCAGCTAAATAGTGGGTAGCTTGCGTGTAGATGGGTTTCTTCAAACTGCAGTGTCTAAGTGTATCTGGTCTGCAACTGGTAAAGCCCCTGAGACTTCACCTGGTGGTTTTCAGATGATTCACCTCTCTGCAAGAGAAGTGCTCTGGTAGGTTCCCATATCAGTAGGACAGCTTAAATTCTTGTTTTAAGTACATTAAATATAGCAAAGTATGAAAAGTAGAAGGACAAACTCACAGATGAAGAATCCATCCCGGGTCAGTTAACATAGAAGTGTGGATGTAATGTCTGACTGAGAAAGTCCTGAAATTATGGATTACTTGGTCAAGACAAATATAAAATTATATTTCTATCCATGTACTTATTTTTAAGCATTTTCTGTTGGCTCCCGGTAGACACAGGGTATTGGGCTAGGTTATCTGTATTCTGACCCAGTGCAACCATTCTTTTGTTCTGATGACAGGCCTGGTACAGCTGAGTTTGCACTTTCTTGGCGTTCGCTTTCACCTCAGTAACGGCAAGCTGTAGACAGGTAGAGGGTACAAGAGGAAGATCTGCCTAAGAGAAATGGTTGTCTAATTTTAATTCCTGAGATGAAATAACTCAGTTGTGCACCATTCTCCTAGGTTTATTAACAAACCGGCCTGTTGAACGGCCTTCACAACAGCTGCATTATTAGACCCTGTTGGCAAAACCCAGCAATTTTTCTTTATGGTAACAGTTTGACTCTTGTTGCATCAAAGCTGAACTTCAAACACCTGGTTGCCTGCCAAGTCTTATACCCATCTGGACAGCCTACAGAACTAGCTGTTGTCTGGCATGTAAGTACTTGGGTTTTAACCTTTGCGAAGGTTGCAATGCAAAAAGGTGCAGAAGTTTTGTCTTGACAAATGCAATTTTTGTCAGTGCTAAGAATAGATTGAGTTTCAGCTGGGCAAATCTGGTGTAAATTGGTAGTTGAGTGAAGCCCATTACCCCATTTGTCCTGTAGTTTCTTTTCTGCTGTTTGCTTCTTTCCTTGTTCATGGAAGGTTTCAGATTAATATCTATGGTTCATTTAGCAAGGAAAGTGAGTGGATTTTCTTTCTTTTAAAAAAAAAATTGCTGTCTGTCAGTACCATGCCCCCTAAAGACAGAGGCTTGTCTGTGAAACCTCCTTACAATTATTGTATAATGAATTCCAACCAGTTCATTAAAAGTGAAAATCACCAAAGAGACCTTTTAGGGCTAACCATGTGTGCTGTATGGTTTGGTGTAAGTACAGTGTAATCTGAGCAGGCAGATAAGACCTTGTCTCTGTGGTAATCTTCTAATTTTGTTCAAAGTGTTTAAATAAAAATAGGCTGAATGTAAAATTTTGTGTAATTTTCTTACAGCTACATTAAGGGTTACTTTTTTTATCTGGGTGAAATTAACTCTTGTTGACAAGTCCATTTGCCTGCCTCAGTGAAGTACTTAGTTATCTACATACCTCATCATATTTGAGGCAGTGTGAATAAATATTGCAAGAAAGTTATCTGTTGCATGGGGTGGTTTTTACTATGTATTGTAGAAGTTCAGAAGCTGGCATAGTTGTTTTCTAACTTAAAATAATTTCCCAGACTGTAAAGTATTAATGAAAATTTTCACTATCATATTCATATACTTTTTTCTGTAAATGACTGAAGAACTGGACTTTCTGCCCAGGCTACCCAAAAAACTTAGAGTCCATGAGCTTTTATAGGTAATGGGCTGAAATGCTTCATCTCTTGGGAAAAATTTACAGTGCCAGACTTGAGATACTCATCTGACTTAGCTTGTCTCCTTACCTCCTGCATTGCAGAAGGTAGGAAAAGTTGTGTTGCCCTCTTGAAAATTTAATTTAACTTTTTGTATGCTGAAAGTTTTGACGTTTCCATGAGAAGATTATCATGGACGAAAGGGGGAACAGTAAGACAGTTTAGTCTTTGCTCCTGATGGGTGGAGGGGGGTGTCTCATCTTTTCTTTCTTTTTTTTTTTGAGATGGGGAGACTATGGAATCTCAAATATGTGAGCAAAAGCTATGGGGAAAAGAAATGTAACTGAATATGAAATATCATACTAAAATCCAAGACTAATGGCTGCTACAGTGAATCAAGTATGTGTGCTCATTTCCAGTTCTAAACTGATTTCAACCATGCAGGAAAATGACCTGCATGCCGCTGCTGACATTTCAGTCAAAATGTTTGTTCAAGAAACTAATTTGTATTGAAACTAAATAAATAAAACCTGGGTGAATATTTTGCCCACTGTATATATGTTTTTCCAAGTCTCTTACAAAGGCATTTTTCATTGTTGTTTTGCCATGGGGGAAAAATATTACTCTTTGCTGAAAATTGAAATATTTAGACACAAATACTAGGTTGGTGCCTAATGGGAATTGCAGCTACTGCCTCAGGCCTGAGTACATATGCTCACTCTGTCTGTCCTTTCCCACCCTCTCCCCTTTCCATGCACCTGAGTGGTATACCCAGGCAGATTGCAAAACAAATGCTAGGTCCCTCCTGTGGTGCAAAAAAGCAGTTTTGAAAATGTGGATGGGAAGAATCAAAACCAAAAATGTCAGTAAGGTACAGTAAGAATGAAATATCTTGTTTGAAAATTACAGTTGTTTTGTTTATTTTTTTCAGTGGGGAAGAAGGGGAAATTTTTTAGGAACATTTTCAGGAAGGCAAAGTGGAGATGCACAAGAACTGTGATGGAACATAATTTATAGGTTGCTATTAACAGAAATGGTTATGCTTCCATCTGTTATGCTTTGGTGACCCTGTCCCTGAAATAGTATCAGACATATATTGGCACAGAGATGATGAGGATGACTTAAAAAAAAATAAAATCATAAAATGCTATTACACATCTCATTACTGAGAAGAAAGGGTAATAATCTGCTGTTCTGCTTCACTTATCTGTGCTAGTTCATTCAGGTACTGAAGCTCACTTGGGTATCTGTCATACAGTATTAAAGATTACTACTGTTTTGAAAAACGTAATAGGTAAATAAAATAGTATTACTGTGACAGGGAAGGCAAACCAAACATCTTTATCTTTTCAACACACAGTGAGTAGATGGCATGCTGTTGAAATGAACTGGTTTGTGACTTGTTAAAAGGAAGTGCTATTCTATGTGGTTTGTGCCTACTATTTTTAACTTTCTGATGGTTTTATGTAAATGTAGCTGCCCTGATGGGTGTGCCAGTATTATCAAACCCTTATATGTCAGAATGAAAGTTTGCATCTTCAGCAGTGTTAATTTGTAACTTTTGTTGCTACTGATAAAATAGAAAGGAGCACGCAAGGTCCCTCAGTGACCTCCTCCTCTCTTGAAACTTGTCTCCCGAGCGAAGGATCCTGCTTCCCTGTGAGGTTTGGCTGTTTGTGCATTGGCTAATTTTAGTGTAGATTTTGCCAGAGCCTGCTTCTCCAGTGACTGGGATATTTGACTACTATACCTTTTGCCATGTGTTTACAGATGCCTCTTCCATGCAGTATGTCATATACTCAGCTTGATGTGATGTACTGCTCACTAAACAGCATGCCAAGGGCTCTAGCTGTCCAGTTCTGCAGATATGTATAATAGCAACTCACACTTTACATGTTGTCCTGTGGCTTGCTTATCTTTTATTGCTCAATGATCACTTGCACTTAATGCTCATGAATACCTGACTAGCTTTCCAGTGCTCTAGCTCACAAGTTCAATCAGCTGGCACTTCTAATGTGGTGCAAAGCACTTGGGTCTTCCCCTCAGTCTGAAGAATACAGTAATCATCTTTCAATATAGACTGGGTAACACTGCAAACAACCCTATTACATCTGCTGGGATATCCCTCCAGGCTGTGGGTATGTTTTGTTTCTTTAGTAGCAAGCTCTTTCAGAATCTAATGACTGACACAAAACCTGGAACAGTGTAGCTAGTGGTGTTTGTCAGTAAATTAATATTATTGCTGGTATGATTACAAGGCTGATCGTCAAGCAAGGACTGTACATTCCTACCCTGTTTATGAGGCTGGGGCTGCCTTTCATCAGATTCAATCAGCTCTGTGTATGGAGTGGTGAGTTGTGATATCAAATCCTGCTGCTCTGGAGCACTGGCACGAAAAGTAAATTAAGGCTGGGATGAGATGTGATTGTAATTCATATGAGAAAAGTCATTCTGATGAGGCAAACAGAAGTAATGTTTTTATGGAGACTCCCTAAGGCATTTACTTCAGAGGTGGGCAACTGAAAGATCATCAGAACAGTTTTATAGCAAATCTGCTATGGTATTTTGGAGTCTCTTAGTTCAAGACACACTTTGACGTCAATTGCTTGGATTGTTAGTTTTGACCAAGGCTGGACACACATGTTAAGCTGGAACACAGGCAGTACAAAATGAGAGAAAATAAGAAAATTGGGAGGAGGGAGAAATATATTACATGCTTCAATAGATGTTACATATTTAGGTTAGATTTCATTCTAGAATACATAAAAAATATGAAACTGTATTTTTAGTTTAAATATTGATTGGCTCAGTGCCAATAGGGACAAGCAACCACATCAGCTTAGTGTTGCTTGATATTGTTAAGGGTAAAAGTGTAAGGTAATTCAAAAGTACTTCTGCCATATCAATAATTAAACCATGCATGTTTATATGGGATGAAACCTTTTTTTAAAACATCTTAAACTGAGGTGCTTCAAAATAAAACTATAACTGCTAAGCATTAGTAGACTTCACCTACATGAAATTTTGTTTTGCTTTACTGTGGATGCTTTGTATTGCTTCAGACGCACCTGGTTCTGATCACAGCCGGGAGCAGCATTCTGAGCAAGATAGGCTCATGCTCTCATCTGCTAAGATATAATATCATGCTTCCTCTAAGTACCCAATTAAATAGCTTTTGTAAACAGGTGCCACATCCCCCCTCCCCATTTCCAGGTTTTCTTAAGGGCTTGTGGTATGTTTTTATTTATGAATTTATTTTAGAAAATTTTGTTTTCTTTCCCATGTTTTTCAAAAGTAATAGTTGAATAGTGAGGCCTGAGCAGAGCAAGTACTTCTGAAACTGAACTGAAATAGCCATTCCTGCTCATTGTGATGGAAGATGGAAATACCTATTGAGGGGTAACATCCAGGCACTGTTTTGCTTTATAATGCTTTTTATTGTATCACAGAATCATTACTACATTCTAGCTTNATTCTAGCTTAAAATGAGTCACGCTCTTTTTGTTGCTCAGGAATTCAGTATGGTAACAATTAGAAACAGTCATCTAATTGCCAGCTTAAACATCTTGAGTATACTTGTGCCCGTTTCTTATCACGTCAACACAACCCTGCATCCAGGAATCATTTTTACTGTCCCCAGTGGTGTTTAATTTATTTCAATTCATTTACCATTGATGTCTAAGTATAATATATCAACCTGCATTTTGAAAACAAGTATTCTTCTTGGGCGGACTTGTGAAGTGGGCTTGTATT
Organism: Sula dactylatra; assembly: GCA_013389905.1. NCBI lineage: Eukaryota > Metazoa > Chordata > Aves > Suliformes > Sulidae > Sula > Sula dactylatra. Next base: position 45,714 of record WEKW01027815.1, read on the forward strand.
CTTGCAGTTCTGGTAGACTTATTTTATCTCTTCCCACTTGAATAAATCCTCCTTCTACACAGGTGACTGGAATTGAGAGCTTGTGTGAAAACTATTCACATCAATACATACCACAGTGGGAATAATTTCCTTACCTGTTCTGGAAGTTATTTAAATTTTGCATTATATGATTCCATTGGCCTTTTCACAGACATGGTGTGTTTATGCTGTGGAGTAATCTTGGTCTTGAGTGGAGTAATCTTGGTCTTGAGTGGAGTAATCTTGCTCTTGAGTAAAACGCAAACTTTTCTCCAGCTCTGATTTTATAACAGAAATGCATGTTTTCAGTCTCCAAGGAACATTGTAAATACCTTTGCATGATTTAGTACTTTAAAATCTAATTCTTTATTGTTCCAGTCTTAATCTCCTTCACGTTTTAAATTCCAGTCCTTTCCTTTGAGTGCTCCTTCCAGTTTTGTTTTCCAAGAAGTTTCATTGCAGCTCTTGTCTCATGTGCCTAGGTGGTTCATGAATATACTAAA
>WEKW01027815.1:46240-57430 GCA_013389905.1 Sula dactylatra
CAAAGGAACATGTAGATGTTTCTCCTTTAACTTATTTGTTATTCACTTTAAGGATCTTGTACTAATATAGATAATCTACATTTTGATGATGAACCTTTTCTTAGAAAATGTTTTTTTCCAAAGAAAATTGTAAGGTTATAGTGCGGACTGCAGGGGTTTTGTCTGAAAAACTTTTCATGTGTTGTCCTATTTTACTATTTTTACCTCCCACCCTGCCCCGTCCCCCACCATGCTTTTCTTCTTCAAAACTTGTTTTTAAAGCTTTTTGGGCTACTAAAAATCAGATTGCCAGCCTGACTCGCATTCCTTTCGCTGCTCTCACCTGCTTTCTTGCATTGTTGCTGTTATTTCAGGATGATGCTGTGTTTCACTAAATTTATTAAAAGCTAATCTTTGGTCTAGAATTTTATGTGCTCTTGTGCCCAAATTTGTGGTTTTGGAGTTGTCTTGTCAGTGTGTTGTTCTTTAAAGTTTCACTTGCACATCAGTTTTGGAATTAATTCTTTCTATACTTCTTCCCCCCTGCCCCATTCCACTTTTTCCTCCATGTTCAACATCATCTGCTGTATTGAATGTGTTACAGAGCATTTTATTGTGTAGCTTCCATATGTTATCTTTAATTAATGCTGCTTCATCATTGTGCATGCTTGCTTACCATTTTTTATGGCTGAATAATTTTTTTGCTTCATTTTTAATGCAGTTTAACTCAGTCTGACTATGTGCAATTCTTGCTCTATTTGTACTTCATCTTTAAGGCGTTCTTTGGTAAGTCCTGTTCTCTGTTGCTTTATAAGACCTCTGCATATCCAAGTATTCAATTAGTATTTCATTTCACAAGTGGAAGAGTACTTGCTTGGGACATCCATTCCTGGCAGTACTTGCACCTTTTTGTCTTAATGAAATTCAGATTTTCCTCTGTGCTCTGAAGTTTAGTCCACTTGGTACAGTTTCTTTACCTTTACCCAAGTTTCCCCTTTTGAAACAGTGGTTCTTGATGCAGCCTGTTTTTATGCTTCTGTTGAAGTTGATTGAATCGGCCTTCAGTCATTCCAGCTGTAGATATTCTGCATAATGTGTTTCAATTTTTAACTTTTGGTAAGTAATGAGGGCATTAAGAATAAGTGCGATAAAATTATCAGTTCAGAACACTACTTTGCAAGAAACCTTTTCTTGAAAGCATCCTAGTATGTCAAAATAATTCAAAAGATGGATTTTATTAATTAAATTGCTATCAGATACTGAATATTTTGGGTGTTGTGAGAGCTATTTTGAAAACAAAAAGATTTATTTTTCAGATTGTGTCCTTTTTCTTAAGTTGTTTTTTTGTAAACAATCATGTGTTATTAGAAATCCATAGTTATAGATAGTCAGTAAAGGAATAACTTTTAAAAAAATGTTCATGTGGAAACAAATAGTGGACTAAATTTCATTCTGACTGTAACCACTGACGTGGGGTCAGGCTGGCTTCAGTATAACACATTTCATGGGGGTTTCTTTTTCTAAGTTGTAAGTCATGGAGGGCCTTTGACTGAGGAGACATGACTCACTGCCACTTAGCACCTCGTTAGGAGGCTGGGATGAAATGCCTTTTGCTGTGCAGTCATCTCTTGCTCCTGGACTTAGACTCAAACCCTCTTGTTCCTTCAGCTTTCAGAATACAGAAGCCAAACCTGTCTAATCAAAGTGCATACATCAGCACAGTGTGGTTTTCATGTACAACTTGTTTTCGTGTTTGTTTTTTTTTCCTTAATTCCTGACCTTCCTGCTTATGACTGACTTTTATGTAAGAAAAAAAGGAGTAGCAGGAGGCTGTGTAGTATATGAGAAGAGTGAGGGGGAACATTGGCTTCCATGTGTTTGGGAGTTGAAAAATCCCAAATCCCTGAGCAGTAGCAGCAGGGAATTTCCCCAGTGAATTAACGTTTCAGGCTTCTGTTTTTTAATGGCAAAACAAATAAGTCTAACTACCAAAATTGAAATCTTGTCTTTTACGTTTTAAGTACTGATATCTGGACGACTGTGCTAAACTTTGTAAGAATGGGTTGTCATCTCTGATGTCTCCTTGACAATTCTTTATCTTGTCAGTAAAGATAAATTGCAGTTTCTCTTGGTACTTCTGAGGTTACTGTTTGAATCTGGTGTTGCTAAGCCACATACTGCATTCAAATTATGCCTGTTTTTCAATGATGTTCACAGGAACAGGCTTTTTACTTTCCCTACACAGTTTAAAGTTTCTCCATCTCCATGTTTTTTCATTCCATCTTTCTGATATTTGTGAGATAGTCTTGTCTTTTCAGGTCAATGTAGCAAGAACCTAGTCATGACCACAGGTTGGGGCTGAGGGTTAGTGAGGATACGAGGGCATCTTGCCATTTCCAATGCCTTCCATGCCTACGGAGCTCACCTGTCATGTGGATTCTTCAGTGATCTTGCCTGCCTAGTTAGACGTGGCATCCTCCTCCTGTGTTTTGGAAAATCAGGGGAAGGTTGTCTTACATTGGTGAGAATTGGTGTTCACTGAGATTCCCCTTCACTTACACCAGAGAGAGAGCAGGTTTTTTGCTGTAAAGTATAGTGATATATAAAGAATGACTCATATGTGTTGGGTGTGTGGAAGAACAGCAGTATGACAGTGGGCAGGGCTTTTTTATTTTTAATCTTGTGGGGTCTTTGACATAATATTAGAATAATATTTAGTGAATCATTATGATTGGAAAACTACTGAGAGCAGTCTTATTAAAGTCACTGTCAGTTCACCCTTTATGACTTCAGGACAATAACGTGAAGTGCAGGTTTCATGTATTTTGCTTTTCTTATGTATTTTCTATGTGTAATGGACAGAGTTGTAAAAGAAAAGGTAGTTCATCAGTAGAAAGAAAAAATAGCCAAAAGTACAGAATAATAGACTTTTAATGTACAGACTATATAAGAATTGTTAGAAATGTTGTCTTCTGCTGAATAAGAGTTGACAATACTCAAACATAAATTTTCTAACATGAGGAAGGTCAAAGGTGTGGATGACAACCTGCTTCTACAAGCTTAGTCTCAGTCCAAGCTAACTGAATCCTGTTTCTTGCAAAACTGAAAATATGAAGATGTTCACCAAGCATTTGGGCTTTCTGTCATTTAAATCACTGAGCTTAATTCATGTGTCCATTTTTCTCTGGTAACCATTAATAAGGTTTAATTCTTTGGATTCTACTTGGAGATTTTGTTTCACTGTTCACCAGTTGGTTCGGTAACTTAGAGGAAGTTGTATTCAGATAGTCTAGATGCAGTTTAGGATTGGGGTGGGGTTTGGTGTTACCAAAAATACACTGCTTTTTTTCTGAATTTCTTGCCTCTTGTTGTATCAAGTGGGAGTTTGAAGAGAAGGGCTTTATTGAGCTGTGTGATTTCAGTATTGTATTTGAGATTGGAGATGAGCCAAATGACTCTTTTGGACAATATAGGATATAACTTGTGGGAGTGGATCATCATCTTTCCTTGTTTCTTTTTTCTCAAATCAAAGAAGAATCACAGAATTGTCTAGTCCGCCCCCACCCCTGCTCAAGCAGGTTGCCCAGGACTGTGTCCAGTCTCCACGGATGGGGACTCTTCAACCACTCTGGGCATCCTGTTTCAGTGTTTGGCCACCCTCAAAAATGTGTTTTCTTGCATTCAGGTGCTTTTAATTTGTGCCCGTTGCCTCTTCTCCTGTCACTGGGCACCACTGAGGCAAGTCTGGCTCCTCCTTCATTCCCTCTTCTGTGTTTGTACACATGGATAAGATCCCCTGAGCCTGCTTTTCTCCAGGCTGGGCAGTCCCAGCTCTCTTTGGCCTCTCCTCATATAACATGCTCCAGACCTTGCATCATCTCTGTGGCCCTGCACTGGACTTGCTCCACTGTGCACATCTCTCTCTTGTACTGCAGAGCCCAGGACTGGACACAGCATTCCAGGTGTGTCTCACCACTACTGGGTAGAGAGGAAGGATCACCTCCCTCTGCCTGGTGTGAAGAGAGAGGGAAAGAATGTGGGGAAGCATATTTAAAAAAGAAAAAGAAAAAAAAAAAAGAAAAAAAAAAGGAAAAAAATTCACACACTCAGGTGTGTGTGAGAATCCAGCTGTTTCGGAACTTGGACAAACCATTTTTTCACTCCATTCCCCATTTAAAAAAAAAAAAAAGTACAGGAAAGGGAGAGATGACCCTAACATTTTATGATTGACTTTATTGTGCCTCTGAAATACCTGTTCTCTCAGAATTTTTAATCCGTTTATCCCTGCAGCATTTTTGTATGAAAGATACATTAAGTGTATCCTGAGACCGCATAATGATTCCAGATGGATTACTAAAGTCATGCAGTAAGCCTCTTTCATGGGGAAAGCAGGGCTGGCTAATCAGTTTCTTTAAAACCCATTCAGTAACCCCTGGAGTTTCACTTGCCTTTAGGCACCTGTATGTGACCTCCTGGAGAAACTTCAATGTGCCGTGTATTCTGGACCTGGTAGTATGTCAGCAACTTCAGCTTTAGTGGATGGCAATGTAACCCCTTTTAAATCAAAGTGAAAACTGATTTTCATGTAACAAGTAAATCATATTCTTAACAAAAAAAAAAAAGAAGCTATTCAAAATAATTTTGTTCCTAGTGCTGCAACTGCATGAACAGTATCTTGAACAGTGTAACTGGCCATATTTCCTGTGCACTGTCTGCCAATTTTTATTTTATCATATGACATTTGCAGTTTTCATGCTGAACCTCAAAGCTTAGGACACACCAGGTCTCCAAGCTGCTTACCTGAGCCACGTCAGCAATTTTATTATTTAATCTTCTATTTTGGACCAGCAAAGTTTTGGATTTTTTTTTTAGGGGAGGAACTTTATTTGCTTTGTTGTTGCTAACTGCATTTTGATGACTGGAAAACATTTAAATAGTGCTCAGTTTGCAAACTGGTATGAGGGGGAGGTGTTGCTGTGCATGGCAGTCCTAATAACTTCATATAATGCAGTTCAACACTCTAGCTGGCCCACTTGCTGTCTGCCTACCTATTACCTATCACAGTAATCATTTACACTTCATACTGTTGGAAGCTAACAAATCCTTAGTGTGTGTGGCTGGACGGCGCACAGCTGGTGTAACAGAAGATTAAGTTGCCCATACGCTAAACCCAAAGATTGATAGCCAAGGTTTTCACCTAGCAAAGTGCAGTTTTGTTACATAATTACAAGAATTATGTGCAGCACTAAATCTATTCCCTGACTATGAATTGAAGGGTTGTTCTGACTGAGTTATGAAAGAAATTATAAACTAATTTGTGGAAACAACATCTGTTGCACACAGCCAAGAAAAGCTCTTAGAAGAAAGAATTTATTTCCCTCTGTTTGCAGCTATTTATAAGACAAAAGGAGAAAACCCGGAGTATTATAGTCAGTAGTTCTTGTACAACACATGTTTATGTACGCAATCTCATTTGCTGAAAAACAGGGGGTTTTGTTTTTACATAAGCCCAGGGACTTCAAGCGTAGGAAAGATGCACTAAGGTACAAAAGGTAGGAATCTATTTCCATATCTGTTTGGCACATGGTTTGTTGAGCTTGTGAAATCTTTGTCATTAATGTTGCAGATATGAGATGAGGTTACTCAGTAATTATACTGCCAGAGACTAGAACTAAAATGATGAAGAATGCTAAAGTTCTGGGTATATGCCTCCCCCCTTCCATGCAGTCTGATGTTCTCTGAAGTGGATAGTAACCCAGCACTTTACACAGAAGAAAATGTTTTTCCATCTGCATTAGGTAACATTTGCTCACTTTTGGCAAGGTTGAATACAATAAAAATGTAATTTCCCCACTAGCTATTGACTTTAAAAATAAATAAATAAAAGACAACCTGCATTGTTACCTGCCTTCCTGGGACTTGCAAATAGTTATCAAAAAAAGAGCATGGAAATTTACCACAACACACACTTTTACGTGGTTTAGATTGTTCTTTCCAAAGACAACATGGTATGACCAGTGAGAAATTTTCAGTGTTTAGTGTCCTGGTGTGAATGCCTACTGGAGTATTTACAGAATGAGGGCAGGTTCTGTGTATGTGTTTTTACTTACGTGAAGAAGTTATCAAGGATATTGGAGGTCAATTAACAATCCTGGCTAATTTAAAGAGAGATGGGCTTTGTTGCAACTACAGGTGACATTCGTATTTGCAATGGAAATAAACCCTCTGAGATGGTGCAAAAAGTCATCATCAGGATTTGAGGAATACTGGATGAGAAGGGCAAAGAAGAGGGAAGAGTCAAGGTGGCAGCAGTGTTATAAAACCAAGTGTTGTTTAGGGAGAAAAAAAAAAAAGATTTTTAGTGGCTGTGACAGCAACGAAAATAGTCTGGTTTACAAGGGAAAATTAATTCATTTTTGGCCTTGTGAAAGTAAAACTGCTGATGAAGCATCAAAGAAGACACTGAATGAAGGAAGTAACTGTTGCATAATCTAGCCAAGGTGCAGAAGTACCAAAAATGTAGGTGGGATAAGAGCGATGGGGATCAGGGGTCATGGGTGTGGCTGTGACTCAGAAGCATTAACTCAGTACAAATACTTGTATATTTGTATATCTTTAGAGCTGTCATTGGGGTTTTTTTTCTTTTTTTTTTCTTTTTTTTTAAATAGCCTATCATCTGGCCCACTTATTTGGACATGATTTTGCTTCTACAAACATTTACGCGTACTGTTCTATGTGCACCATTGATTACAGGAATAAATGTCATTATTTTTTGTAACATTTGTCAGTGTGATAAGGTACTGTTAATTACTTGTGGTAAATGAACTAAATTATAGCTTAAAAAATGCAGGTTCTTTAGAAAGCAGGAACAGCAACCCTTAAAAGTAATATTATCCCTACAAATACCAGCCTGGTACAGATTCCAGTGTCAGAAATGAAGAACTGAAGTCAAGAGAAACTGAGGAACCATTGTATTCTGTGGCATCTTGCCTCATCTGCTAGCAGAGTAGTCTCATCTGGGGAAATAGTGAAAACCTCCAGGCGTTACTAAATAATAATAATTTAAAAAGGAGAAAATACTGGCAGCAGATAATGTGATTCTTTAGTTCCTTTTCCTCTGGTCAACAGCTGCCTTTAGATATTTTACTATTTGAAGTTTACTGGTTGCAGTTCTAAAGGCTACTCCTTCCTTCCTTCTTATGACTTACTTGAAGGCAATTTAGGTAAGCACAGTCAGCTTGAAAGAGCTCTGCACATTTACAAGAATCATTTACAGAAAAATATACTTTGGCAACAAGTAAGATTGCTGCCTACCTGTAGTAAGAATATCTCAAGTGTACAATTCAGGGGTACAGTAAATTATTCCTTTAATACTCTAATGTATTTGACGTGATTTTTTTCCCCCACAATCTCTGAAATAAGTATTCAAAGAGCTGGGGGGATAGTCTACAGTGTCTTTCTCCATGTTTCTTCCAGTGTTGATGTGTGTATGTACTGTTGGGACTGAGAAGTTACAGGTGCCACCGTAAGGTTGACAGAATCTAGTTCATAGAAAAGGCATCTTCCAAAAAGTTTACTCGAGCAGCTCTATGCCAGCTGTATTTGCAGGCAGACTGGTAGAGGATTAGCCAGTCTTAATATGAAGGTGTCCTTCAGCTGTGCAGGTAGTACAGTGCTCTAGCACTAGGTAATACTACTTCTCCAAATTGTCAGTCTGTGGGATAGGAAGAAAAAAGTTAAATGTTACTCACTGCAGGAGTAAGACTGTCTTATTCTCTTTTCTAGCAAGCTGGAGGAGAGGATGCTACTGAGCAACGGCACTAGGTGCTGAAGTAAGAATATTAGAACAACATTTTGCATAAAGGTCATTACATCACTTAAAAATAATGCTAATAAAAAAAAATTTAAAAAAGCAAAACCAAACCCCAACCCCCCAAAAAAACCAGCTGAAAACACTGACTGAAGTGGCAAAGATCACTGAAGGCCTTTCACCATTACTGTTGTTTTGTGCAAGGCATGCTGCATGTGAGGCTTGGGAGGGGCTGTCCCACCAGCCGCACTGCCTCAGCACAGCTCTCTGTGGCTGCCCTTGGCTGCGTGTGCGTTGGAGGGCAGCTGGGTACCGTGTCTGTGTGCTAGACTGTACTAGGTACCTTAGCTTTTGCTTTTTAGCCTATGGCAAATGCTGAGAATAAGGTCTTTCTGTCCTCTGATATCTGAAAAACGTGCATTCTTGATCTTGCAAATGTAAGACAAAGTTTTGGTTTCTGTTTCTCAAATAATTTAGGAAGGTCTGTGTGTGGACAGCAGAACCAGCGCAGCTTGATTTGCTATGGGTTGGTCACATTGCAGCAGGTCAGGTGGTAAGAGGCAGATGATCCCTATCAAAACAAAAAAAAGTTTGAAATGTAGAACATGTTTATTTGTACTACTGTCAATAACAACATAAAGACACAATTCTGTTTTATTGAGGTAGATTATATTTGCGGATTGATGTGGTATTAAAATCCAAGTGCTACTGCTAGCACTAGTAACACTAAGGCTACTGCTAGCCTTAATTTTTGATTGAAGAGAACATAATATTTACATTGCTTAAAACCAATATATAATTATATCACAATAGAATGTAGCATTTATAAAATTTATAAGCTTTTTATCTTTCTCCACCATTCTGTTTTTTGTGGTTAGTTGTTCAGGTGCACAGCTTCTGTGGCCGGTTAATGTTTAATTTCCAGCTGGAGATTGGAAAATGCAGGAATCTTCTGTGATTAACTCTGTATCACTATGCTATAACTGTCACACTCTTGAGTGTTTCTTTTCCAGATCTTGATATAGCTGCAGAATGGATATAATTGTACTATTTTTCAGAGGTTTTTTATATGTTGGAATATCCTAAACTAAAGAACTAAAGAATAAGGAATAAAAGTTCTAAGATATTTTTAATATACATAAATTTACAATTCCTGTGAAGAATCCAAAATGAGGTATATAATCCATTGTGAGTTGCCTATTAAAACTGTGGAATTTGCCTGATATTTAAATGAGCAAACACACCAATAAGAGCCTTATTTTACTGATATAGTGCCACAGTGGTCTTACAGACTGCACAAGGAGGGGGAAAAAAGACCTTACATCTAGGTCTAATATCCTGCTACAATTACTTTTTTGTTTTTTACCTCTTACATGATATCTTCATGTAAGATCCTAGAGCTAGGGCAGTAAATATTAATACTGCAGTAAAAATTATACAGTTGGCATGCCTACCATTACCTTTTATTGAATAGCTGCAAAGACTAAACATCCAAATACTGCAATATTCTTTAATGTAGAACTGTCAGATACTGACATGAAACTAAACTACACTGGAATTTTTCCACTGTACTTTCTGTTTGAAGAATATCATACAGTTAAAATGAGTTACGAGTTCTTTATCTCACACAAATTCGGGGCATAAATTTTAGTGTGAGAAATATGGAATAATAGGTTTACACTCTGAATTAGGTAAGAGCCACATCCAAAAGGTACAGTAATTATGGATCAGACTATCTACACTTAAAAAAAAATCTGTGTTAAGAATCAATATTAATTCTGCTTGATAATAAGAGACGAAGCACTGTGATGACATTAGCAAACAGTGAGGCATAAGGAGTCAAGGGGTCATGATCCTGCTAATCTTTCCTCCCCACCCTCCATGAAGAGGTTTGCCTTTATGTAAGGGGAGGCTTCTGGCTGTCATGGTTTTAGCTGGGATAGTTAATTTTCTTCGCTGAAGCTGGTATAGCGCTGCGTTTTGGACTTAGTATGAAAATAATGTTGATAACACACTGATGTTTTAGTTGCTGCTAGGTAGTGCTTACACTAGTCAAGGACTTTTCCAGCTTCCCATGCTCTGCCAGGTGCACAAGAAGCCGGGAGGGGAGGGGATACAACCAAGAGAGCTGATCTGAATTGGCCAAAGGGATATTCCATATCATGTGATGTCATGCCCAGTATATTAACTGGGGGGAGTTGGCCGGGGGAAGGAGCGATCGTGGCTCAGGGACTAGCGGTGTTGATCAGTGGGTGGTGAGCTGTTGCAGCACTTGTGGTTTTTTTTCCTCTTCCGTCTTTTCCCCGGTTTTCATTTCTCTCTCTCGTTATTTTTGTTTATTATTATATTATCATTATCGTTATTATTATCATCATAATAAAAATTATTGTTATCATTACCATTACTACTATTACTATTTTATTTTAATTATTAAACTGTTCTTATCTCAACCCANCTGCACCATGGTCTTGTTTTTGCTGTACATGTTAAAGATGGGTGCTTTTTTTTGTGGTCTGCTGTGCTCTGCAGTGATTAGCGATGTTTTGTCTGGGAGAGTTGTTATTAAAACAATGGCCTTCAGTGTTATTTGGTATCTGAAGTTTATATTGAAGCTGTTACTGTATTTTGGGTACCACCTCATGGAGACAATTAGCAATTATACCTCCTCCTCTGAGAGTTGTTTTATGGAGGAAATACAGAATAGCACCATAGTTTCCTTCATCTAGAGTGTCTCCTCCTTCATTACAACAACGTTTGAGCATCTTGAACATCCTTGGGTAGTTAAGATACATCTGTTGGTACTAATTAGGCAGATTGTTTCAGTTTTGTCTAAGGCTAATAAGCAATTTAAGAATATCAACCAGAGGTCTGCCCCAAGTCTTGATAGTTATGAGTTGCAGGGCATGTGGAATAGTATGGGCAAGCACCTACGATGGTGGACACCTCCAGTTTTGGGATTTCACCCCTGAACAAGTGCACAATCCTGAAAAACTAGTAGAGTATTTGGAGAAAAGAAGTTGTCAACCCGGCAAATCCAGAGAGACACAAATCGCTGCAACATGCTGGGGCCTGGCCCATGCCTACTGAGTCCTGTTCAACAGTATTCAGTACCCCCAAGGGGAAGAGAAGGCCTCTGGATCTAAGAAGACAAAGAAAAAGAAGGTGACAGGTGCTGCAGCCACTCCAACTCCGGCAACAAGCACCGTGGCCACTCCAACTCCGGTGACAGGCTCTGCAGCCATTCCAACTCTGGCGAAAGGCACCATGGCCATTCAAACCCTCATGACAGGCACTGCAGCTGAATCAGAGAATCAACCCGTGCCAGTATAAATTGCCCCTATACACAGGAAGAAATCTTGGAAGAGAAAGAGAAAGTCAACTCATTTAGAAAGAGATGAAGG
>WEKW01027818.1:0-10692 GCA_013389905.1 Sula dactylatra
TATGGCTGTATTATTAGTTATCTCGTGTCTTTTGCAATGCTTACAAAGCATGATTAATCACTCGATGCATTCGCTTTGGCTTGTAGAAACAAAAAAAGGGGGGATTGTAGGAGAACAGAATAGTGATAAGCTAAAACTATTTGACATGGCCGTACAGTAGCAGATGGTTTCCCAAGGTCATAATGTGGTAAACAGGATAGAGAAAAGGGAAACCAGACCTGATAAGAGGAAAATTCCTGAATACAGAAGAACCAATTATAACCGGCGTGATCAGCGCGTGGCAAAGGCAGATGTACCAATCTGAGATTGTCTAATTGTGTAAGTTTATTGCATGCCAAGCGTGTGGACGTGTCTGCAAACTATAAATTACCCTGTGTAGAAACAATAGAGGTCTTCATTCTGCACTGCATATGGAGTCTGTGTCTTCATTCCCTTCAGTGAACCCCATGAGGACATCTTCTACAAAATTAAAAAGATCAGCACTGTAAAATGGAAAGGAAAAAAGAAACAGCTGCTGGTGAAGTGGCGTGGCTAGCTCCAGAAGTTTAAAAATCCATTCCTCTCTGTTGCTGCAATGTATGAGCAGTCTTATTAACCCTCACAACAACGTTTCAGCCCTTGGCTCTCCAGCTGTAAGCCCACTCTGTGATCCTGTGATTAGAAAAACTAAGCTTAAAACAGATAAAAATCCCTACACTTTTTGTACAGCTGGGGATCTAGCACGTATTTTGGGGGCTTCTCCAGGAAAATTTCCCTTTATGGCCGACATTACCAAAATGATTTAACATGTTCTGCCTCCACATGGCTCTTGTAGAGCACCAACAAGAAGCCCACATATTTTTCTATGTGCCTGTTCTACAAAGACACAGATGTACAGCAGGAACTGGTCATCCTGGGTGTCGCTGAAAATCAGAGATTTAGGTGTCGTGGTTTTGGCTGGGATAGAGTTAATTTTCTTTATAGTAGCTAGTATGGGGCTATGTTTTGGATTTGTGCTAAAAACAGGGTTGATAATGTGGAGTTGTTTTAATTGTTGCCAAATAGTGCTTATACTAGTCAAGGATTTTTCCAGCCTCCCATGCTCTGCCAGGTGCACAAGAAGCTGGGAGGGAGAAGGCACAGCTGATGATGTCATATCATATGACATCATGCCCAGTATATTAACTGGGGGGAGTTGGCTGGGGGAAGCAGCGATTGTGGCTTGGGAACTATAGGTGTCAGTTGGCAGGTGGTGAGTGATTGCATCACTTGGGTTTTTTTCCCTGGGTTTCATTTCTCTCTCTCATTATTTTCCTTTTCATAATATTATTATTACTATTGTTATTATTATCATCATCATAATCATTCTTATTATCATTACCATTATTACTATTACTATTTTATTTTAATTATTAAACTGCTCTTATCTCAACCCACAAGTTTTCTTGCTTTTGCTCTTCCGATTCTCTCCCCCATCCCACTGGGGTGGGGGGAGCGAGTGAGCGGCTGGGTGGTGCTTAGTTGCTGACTGGGGCTAACCACGACATTAGGCAACACTTGGTTCTAACAGCCCAGAACAGGAAGAGTGAATTGTTGGGAAAGAAGATTTTGTTGAAGACTGTGGACCTAAAAATTAGGCTGATGTGCAACAAGACAGCTTTTGTTTGCTGAACTTCCCAGTGAGGGGGCCTGCAAGCTGTTTATCACCTACACCTGTTCGTGAAGAAAGTGCAGGTAGCATCTAGGGTACATTTCAGACATGCAGAGGCTTTGCTCATGGCTAATGCAAAACACCTGAATTACCAGATGGGCATAAAAGTGTTCAGCATTCCAGTCAACAGGCATGTCAGCAAACAGGAAAATTTGGTTTTGAGATAACTGACCAAGCTTGTTTGTTATTGGGTTTGTGGATAACGATGCTTTTAGTGACAATTATGCTATGAACCCTTTCATTGTTAAAAGTTATGATATTAAATTTGTGGCCTTGTACATGAATTTCAAACAAACCTCAGTGAAGCCACTGTAACACAATTGTGAGGATGGATGCCATGTGAGAGAGAATACATGCAGCTCACACAGACAATCAGTAAGCATGTGAAAGATCACTCACTGCTGGTTGACAGGGAAGAGTTTGCCCATGGCTATACCCTCTTTGCCTTTGACCTGTCTCAAGACCAGGATTGTGCTGATCACTATTCTGAAATGAAAACAGGGAACCTGAGAGCAGAAATATGCTTTGCAGGGGCTTTCTAGGGGTCTGTGTTTCTCCAGGACCAGTGAGTGTGATTGTGAATATGCAGCTGCATAACTGGCCTGGAGGTCTCTTCCTAGCAATTTTCTGGCAGATCAGAACTGTGCAGCATTTTTTTGACTCATACGGCTACCCTCCCCCCCCAAATATCATTTTCCTGAAAACATCATGTCCTTTTTAAAACACAATGCTATAGACATTGCTTTCCAGAAGAAGAAGCTGCAATATCCCCTCTCTGCAGCCTGCGGATATCACTGTGTCTTTTCCCTACATCACCGTAACAAGGGGCTACCATTTGAATGGTTTCTAAAACTGTATTCTAACAATTTAATACAAAATGAACAGCTGGTGATGCATTATGTAAAACATGAATATAGACCATTCCATATGACTGGACCTACAACATTCATAAATGTGTAATAAAAATAAAACTCACAACCTTACCAATGGGTTTAAAAAAAACCACCTTCTGTATGTTCTTTAACTATCTACTCCTTCTACACCTTCAAAAAAAGGGACTTGGCGGACAACAAAGTTGAAGGGTTCTGTGATAGTACTTTTTATTTTTGTGTGTGTGTTAAACCTTACAGGGTACCTTACAGGAAGAGCCACTGGGCTTTGGGTAGCTTTCTCTTCTTAGGTGGTGTGGGTGCTGTTCCTCGGTCTGCTCCAGACACTTCAAGTTTTTTCAAGGGATCCCCATTAGCTGTATTACCCATGAAAGAAGAGAGGTTGGTGACAGCAGCTATTGCTTTCATGAAAGTGTTCCAGCACTTAGGTGTTCTCATGCTAGAAGAGGCTCGAGTCTGAAGGCCTAACCAGAGAGACTGAACAGTTTGGATCCATTGACTCTCTCTCATTTGTATACAACACTGCCCTGGTTGACCCAAAAAGAAACATGCTTGTGTTGTCCCAATTTACCTGGGAGCACTTGTGCATTCTTCCTAAACCAGAGATGCACACTATCCAAAACTTCCTAAACAATGGGCTCAGCGTGGTCAGGAGTCTCAGAAGGCTTTACTGCTTCTATTTCATTTTGTTCCAGTAGAATGAGAATTAATTTCTCTCTTTTCTGCTCTGCTTCACGTGAGTCAAGTAGTTTTGAAGAGTGGTGATATAAAGCATAGCTCTTTTTTTTTAATGCCATTAAGGCCTTTTTTTTGGAGACTGTAATGGTTTAACTCCAGTAGGCAGCTAAGCAACACACAGTTGCTTGCTTGGAAGGGTAAAAGTGAGAAAAATTGTGGGTTGAGATAAGGACAGTTTAATAGGGAAAGCAAAAGATGCGTGCATAAGCAAAGCAAAATAAGGAGTTCATTCACTACTTCCCATTGGCAGGCAGGTATTCAGCCATCTCGAGGAAAGCAGGGCTCCATTACGCATAATGGTTACTTCGGAAGGAAAAAACCCATAACTCTGAATGTCCCCCATTCCTCCTTCTTCCCCCAGCTTTATACACTGAGCATGATATCATATGGTATGGAATATCCCTTTGGTCAGTTGGGGTCAGCTGTCCCAGCTGTGTCCCCTCCCAACTTCTTGTGCACCCCCAGCTTACTCACTGGTGGGGTGGTGCGAGAAGCAGAAAAGGCCTTGACCCTGTGGAAGCACTGCTCAGCAATAGCCAAAACATCCCTGTGTTATCAACTCTGTTTTCATCACAAATTCAAAACATAGCCCCATACAAGCTACTATGAAGGAATTTAACTCTGTCTTGAACCAAAACCTTCACATTCTCCACCCCTTATTTCATACCATTTATGTCATGCTCAGGTACCACACTATCCAATACAACCCAATTAACCACCCCACCCACCCCTTCCCATTCTTTGATATAATATACAGATATCATTCCCTTAGTCTATGGACCACCCCTGTAAAATATCCATAAATGTCCACAAATATCCATTGAGGGTTTTTTTTAGTCCATGACTTTGGGCTCTGTATGTTATGGTGTTCACTCAGGACAGGAGAGATGGTGTGTTGCGTGGAGTTACTGGGCACCAAAGCCAGCTCAGGTCAGGCTGCTGCTGCACTTGCACTGCTTCTTGTAAGGCTCGTCCTTCGCTGCTTCAGGTGGTTCCTGCTATAGTAATTCCTATAACATGCAACTCAAATGATGGGCTACAACAATTTAAAGGTATTCCCATTACAAACTCTACCCCTGATCCATTTGGGCCAGACCATGGGGTTTAACATTTCAATGAATTCCTCCCCTTTCCCCTGCTCTGGCTTGGACTTGTCCACAGACTGCAGTCCCTTAGGGTTGTACATGCTCCAATGTGGTCTTATATATGAGCCAGAGTCTCTTCAGGGGTATACCTACTGCAGCATGGAGTTATCCATAGCCACAATCTCTTTGATGTGCACCTGTTCCAGCGTGGCCTTCTCCATGGGCCACAATCCCTTCTGGGATGTACCTGCTCCCATGTGGCCTTACCCACAGTCACAGTCCCTTCAGGGCAGTACCTGCTCTGTTGTGGGCTTATCCACGGCCACAGATGTTTCTAAGTGTTCCAGCGTGGCCTCATGCTCAGCCACTGAGGCTTCAGGGTGTACCTCCTGCGGCATGGACTTATCCTTGGGCTACAATCCCTTCAGAGTTATACCTGCTGTGGCACAGACATAACCACAGCCACAGTCACTTCAAGGTGTACCTACTGCGGTGTGGCGTGCTGACCTTGGCTGGATGCCAGGTGCCCACCAAGCCGCTCTATCCCTCCCCCTCCTCAACTGGACAGGGGAGAAAAAGGCTCATGGGTTGAGATAAGGACAGGGACATCACTCAGTAATTACTGTCACAGGAAAAACAGACTCGACTTCAGAAAATAAATGTATTGCCAATCAAAAAGTCAGAATAGGATAATGAGAAATTAAATCAAATCTTAAAACACTTTCCCCCCACCACTCCCTTCTTCCCAGGCTCAACTTCTCTCCGGACTTCTCTCTCTGAGCAGCACAGGGGGATGGGGAATGGGGGTTACGGTCAGTTCTTCACAGGTTGTCTCTGCCTCTCCTTGCTCCTCATGCTCTTCCTGTGCACCACTGTGGGGTCCCACCCATGGAAAACAGTCCTTCATGAACTTCTCCAATGTGGGTCCTTCCCACTGGCTGCAGTTCTTCAACAACTGCTCCAGCGTGGGTCCTTTTCACGGGGTCCAGTCTTTCATAAACAGACTGCTCCAGCATGGATCCCCTGTGGGGCGCCAGGTCCTGCCAGGAGCCTGTGCCAGTGTGGGCTCTCAATGAGGCCACAGCCTCCTTCGGCACATCCACCTGCTCTGGCATGGGGACTTCCATGGGCTGCAAAGTGGATATCTGCTCCACCATGGACCTCCATGGGCTGCATGGGGACAGCCTGCTTCACCATGGTCTCCACCATGGGCTACGGGGGAATCCCTGCTCCAGTGCCTGGATCACCTCCTCCCCCTCCTTCTTCACTGACCTTGGTGTCTGCAGAGTTGTTTCTCACATATTATCACCCCTCTCTTCCAGCTGCTGTTGTGCAGCAGTTTTTTCCCCTCCCTTCTTAAATATGTTATAACAGAGGCACTACCCCGGTTGGTGATTGGCCCAGTTCTGGCCAGCAGCAGATCCATCTTGGAGGCAGCTGACATTGGCTCTGTCAGACATGGGAAGCTTCTGGCATCTTCTCACAGAAGCTATCCCTGTAGCCCCCTCTGCTACCAAAACCTTGCCATGCAAACCCAATACACTTAGGAAGACAAATGCCATAACACCAAACGTCCCCACTTCCTCCATCTTCCCTGCAGCTTTTATTGTGAGTGTGACGTCATATGGTATAGAATACCCCTTTGGTCAGTTGGGGTCAACTGTCCCAACTGCATCCCCTCCCAACTTCTTTTGCACCCCTTCCCTACTCGCTGGTGGGGTGGTGTGAGAAGCAGAAAAGGCCTTGATGCTGTGGAAGCAGTGCTCAGCAATAGCTAAATCATCCTTGTGTTATCAACACTGTTTTCATCTATTGTGGTTTAGACCCAGTCAGCAAATAGGCACCACACAGCCGCTCACTCACTCCCCCCACCAGTGGGATGGGGGAGAGAATCATAAGGGTAAAAGTGAGAAAACTCCTGGGTTGAGATAAAGACAGTTTAATAGGTAAAGCAAAAGCTGCGCATGCAAGCAAAGCAAAACAAGGAATTCATTCACTCCTTCCCATGGGCAGGCAGGTGTTCAGCCATCTTCCGGAAAGCCGGGCTCCATCACGCGTAACGGTTACTTGGGAAGACAAACGCCATAACTCTGAATGTCTCCCCCTTCGTTGTTCTTCTCCCAGCTTTTATTGCTGAGCATGATGTCATATGGTGTGGAATATCCCTTTGGCCAGTTGGGGTCAGCTGTCACAGCTGTGTCCCCTCTCAGCTTCTTGTGCCCCTGGCAGAGCATGGGAAGCTGAAAAAGTCCTTGACTAGTGTAAGCACTATTTAGCAACAACTAAAACATCTCCGCATTATCAACACTGTTTTTAGCACAAATCCAAAACATAGCCCCATACTAGCTACTATGAAGAAAATTAACTCTATCCCAGCCAAAACCAGTACACCAAGATCAGGTCACATGAACCCTAATGTCTTCCCCACATAGCAGTGGCACCCTTATCTGCTCCAGCCATTTTGCGGATACCAACCCTTGGCCTGTCTCATCCCTTTTGTCTCATCAGAGACAAACCACTACATCTTGACTGCAAGCCCACCCTGCGCCACCTGTTGCCTCAGTGAAGGGAATGAGTATAATTTGCAGTGATAATATGCAAGAGGGGATGAAAGGTTCTTGGAGTGAAGTTGAGCTTGGGAATGAAGATGAGCCTGGAAAAGGGGCACAAAAAGTGTAAATGTTTGTTTCTGTTTGTTTGTTTTGTTTCCCACTACCTGAATCAATAATTAAATATTTATTTTAATTGTCAAGAAATTAATTTCCCTAAGTAAAGTCTGTTTTGTCCATTACAGTAGTTGGTAAGTGATCTCCCTGTCTTTATCTCGACCCACGAGCTTTCTCACTCCTGTTCTTCCTATTTTCTGTCTCTGTCCCACTGCAGCGGGGAGTGAGCGAGTGGCTGGGTGAGAATTTGGCTGGTAGCCAGGGCTAACCTACCACAGTTGCATTTAGAGTGATGCCTTTAAACACCTTCCCCCAGACAGCTGGTAACCATAGGACTTGGGGTTATGGCAGAACAAACTCAGTAATGTGCTCCTCTGGCAGCAGCTTGCCCTTCAGCTCCCTGAAATAATCACTGAGGAGGGGGTTCCAGTCACCTGAACGACTGACAAATATCACTGAGTCTGTCTCACGATAAACTCATTGATCTTGCAGGGCATCCAGGAGGTTGTAAATCTCTAGATGTACAAATAATGTGTTTAGGAGGGCTGTTACAATGTCAGTGTTGCACTCCAAGGTTATACATCCTTTGGCATGCTTTCACAAGATAGTAGCCAAATCCTGACTGAGAAAATCATATGGAGACACATCATAAGCTTCAGAAAAGAGGTAGCTGTACAGCTTGTTTGGTTCTCTCACAATGGTGGTATAGAGAAGATTGAACTCCTGACCAAATTTACTTCTCGGAGAATTTAAAAACAGTTTGGCAATTTAGTGTTTTATGTGTTTTTTTCTTAATATGGTAAGGCTGTAAAACAATGTCTTATTTCTGCCTGTAGTATTCAACATATTTAGCTTTTTTGTCATCATCTGTGTACCAGGTAGGATAGCCTAAAGCTTTCTGTTTGTGTCAGAGTTGTAGTTTTTTATAATCTGATAAAAGACTGCTACCCCTCTGTTGAAAATGCCAAATGGCATAGATTTCACAGACCCTGTAGCCCTTCTGCAGAGCCTTGTTCAGTTCCTGGGTACACCACATGCCCACAAGGGCTCTTTCTTCATTGTTGTGGGTGCAGAAGGCCTGGCAGGTTCCAGCACAAATGTGGCAGAGGGGTAACAATAGCTTGCCATTTACCCTCATGAGAAGCACAGGGAAAAAGAGCCTTGTAGGAACCTCCTTATGCTCTGCTATCTTGTCCCTTCAGCAGATATCGGGGTGGTTGAAGTCCCCCATGAGGACCAGGGCCTGTGAACATGAAGCTACTTCTAGCTCTCTGTGGAAAGCCTCATCCACTTGTTCTTCCTGATCAGGCAGCCTGTAGCAGACACCCACTACAATATTACCCATACTGGTCTGCTCTTTAATCCTTACCCATAAGCTCTCATGTGGCTCATCATCCATCCCCAGGCAGAACTCCATGCATTCCAGCTGTTCTTTCACAAAAAGGACAACTCCCGCTCCTCATCTCCCCAGCCTGTCCTTCCTAAAAAGCCTGTATCCCTCTCTTCTGGAGAATGCCAACTGCTTGATGTCGCTTATGCCTGAGAATATTGTGTGGTGTTACAGCTGTTGGCAACCATTGCATTGGGAACTACTTTGTAAATATCCCTATATAAAGTTTGTGGAGGATTTACCTGAAAGTCTTAGCAATAACTGCTTATTTCTCCCTAATAAAGTAAACATGGTTGTGATCAATGATTTGATGAGTGCCAAAACTGAGAAAGCTTTTACTGTGTGCATCACAGGCATCTTAGCATCCTGTACATTGTCCAGAAAGTTTTTTGTCAGGGTAAAAAGAGTCTCACTATGACTCTCAACACAAAATATATGGTGTTATTTAAGAACCCCCTGGTTGTGTCCCTAGCCGGGGGGTTGTATCCTGGCAAGGCCCAGTTCTTTTTAGAAACATTTGAAGTCACCTGACTGTCAATTTAAATGCTTCTACACTGGATGCTTTTAGCCTAAGAACTGGTCTTTTCCTGACAGAGTGACCAGCTATTTACATATTGGGGGAAAAAAAAAAGACTGGTGTTCAGCAATACATACAGAAGACCCAGCCCAGCCCACTGCATTGGTAATGGGACAGACTTGTGAGCATGATGTCCCAGTGTCTGAAGACTAACCTGTCCCTCTTGGAGCTGTTGATCCGGTCCTTCCCCAGCAGAGGAAAGCAATAGTCTTCATTGCTTCAGATGATCACATAAAGGCCATTTATGAAATTGCCCTGAATACCTTGAAGAGGAGCATCCATTAATATTCTACCAGATGTGTGCTGAAAAAGGGGGTGCAAACTCATTAAAAGTCTGAGAAGCAAAAGCATGTCCATCAGAAGAAAGAAGCTGCTGGTGAATCAAGCTGGTGGGTTTATTTGGCCCCTTCTAAATTTTGTTCTTCTGCTCATCATAACTCTTTTGGTAAAGCAGTGATAGAATGTGAAAAAACCCCAATGTACCTGCTACCTGCAAACTAGTTGGAGCAGCTAAGGGTGTCACTACTATCTGGGAAAGACATCAGGATGGACGTAGATCACTCTTTGGATGATGAAATGAGGGGCATTTTCCAAAAACCAGGCTTGACAACCTACAAAAAGGTAAGGTGTATACAGTTGCTCTTCAAAAGTACTAGGCACACATGAAGCAGAGCAATCAGGAAAATGGGAAAAATAACTCTTGTTTTTCCAGAACAAAATGAGACAGAAGCAGAAATGCCCCTCAGAACTCCTAAGGTCCCTGATCCTGTTGTCCAGGAAGTGTTAGATAATGTGCATCTACAATATAAGAAGAATGCACAAGCGCTCTTAGGTAAACTAGGGCAACACAGATATATTTCTTCTTGGGACAATCAAGGTAGCTTTGTACACAAAGGAGATGTCATCGAGGGGTCCAGCCTGCTTGACTTAGACCAAGACGTCCTTCAGACTTGTGCCTCTTCTAGCCTGGGAACACCTAAAGGCTGGAATGTTTTTATGAAAGCCATGGCTGTGGTGAATGTCCAGTCTTCTGTCATGGGTAATACAGAGAACTATGATCTCTTGGAAGAGCTGAAGGTGACTGAGGAGAACTGAGATGCACTGTACACACCACCTAAGAAGAGAAAGATACCTAAAGCCCAGTGGCTCACCCTATAAAGTTTCTTGTTGAAAATAAATAGTCATAAAGCCTTTCAACTTTGTTGCTTGTAGTGTCCTTTTAAAAAATGAGAGGAATAGTTAAAGAACGCAAACACAGAGCACTTCATTTGGGTTGCAAGTTTTATTTACATACTACATTTATGAAAATCATTACAAGAAATACACATCTGGGTCTTTTGAAAAATGTTTTTAGTAGCCTTGGTGTGGTCTTGGCTAAAAACCAAACTCCCACCCAGCTTCTCACTGACTCCCCTCCTCAGCGGGACAAAGGGAGAAAATGAGAAAATGGGATGAAAATGCTTGTGGATTGAGATAGACAGGGAGATTGCTTACCAATTGCTGTCACAGGCAAAACAGACTTGACTTGAGGACTTCGCAGGAGCGCTGTGAACAGGGCGGGCAAACAGGGCAGGGCACATCAGCCAGGGTGTGGCGCGACAGTTTGCACAGCAGGAAGGGTGCTGCACCCTGCTCGTAGGTCCACAGCCCAGGGAA
>WEKW01027819.1:0-12889 GCA_013389905.1 Sula dactylatra
AACTGAAGCTTTGTAATCTCTTCAGTGAAGTAGCACAAAGGAGGTTGCAGTACTTTTAGTGCAATTTTACTGCAGTACAAAAAAGTCTGTTCTTTCAGACAGCACGTTGATAGAAAAGCCGGGTTGCTGCAGCACAGCATAATCAAAACATTTTAACAGATGTTTTACTCGCTGCTGCACATAATATTTTAAGTAACATGGCTTCATGCACAAAATTTCTTAAGTACATTCAAGCATATACTTGCAAAGACATTTTGTATGCAGGATGGAGAATCTGATCTTGACCATTTTGTAATTTTAGCAGGTGTTTTCTCAGTTGTTCTGTAAAAGCCCTGGAATTGTTTGCCACAAGACTTTCTCATCTCAATATAAATTTGTATCCTGCCTTTATTCATGAAGTGGAATTTAAATTAACATGCAAAGAAAATTCCAAACTTCATGGATACATTAACATTTTAATGAAGAAATGTGTTGATTTTCAGTGATCTAATATAATTTTTCTGGAAAAGTGAACTTTGATAGGAAACAGATTTTTAAATTGAAAAACTGAAGATGGAAGAAAAAATCTGTATAAGGAACTCTCATTGTCAATGTAAAAATTCTTTTACAGTTTCAATACTTTTTTTCAAAATGCAGAACAATCCACACTGCCATCAGAGTCAAAATACTCAAAAAGAACTCACTAATTTTTCTAAAAGTGAGATTCAATCATATTGCTGTTGTCAGGCCAGATGTTAAAATATTACTCTGTATTAGTTTAATTCTTATCCTGACACCCCTTGTCTGAACTATAACAGCTGCTAAATGGTGTTCCACAAGAGCAAATGATGGCTTCACATAAAAGAGATGCCTTAATCAATGGAATCAATAAATATATGGGAAAAAGTAAAGACTGCAGGTCAAATGGATCCCCATGGGAACCTTTGAATCACTTAATCTCTGTATGTGCCAGATTTCCCTGTAGGCAAACATTTTCTTATTTTCTCACCAAGGTTCATGAGAATTAATACAAAATCATATAAAAATGACCACTAAATCATACAAAAATAAGAGTCAAAGTGGAAAAAAACTTAACTGACCACCTAGCCTTGAAGGTAGTCTCAGCTTCAGTTACATGATGAGGAATACATGTGTATCTAGGAAGCTCTTAAGAACACCTTATAATGGAAATATTGCAATCTCCTTGGGCAACCTACTAATCAGAACAATGTATGCAGACCTCTCGTTAGGGAAGGCAATGAAGGCTGCTTCTAGAGGCAACAGAGCTTCTTCTAAGCAGATGTCATATGAAAAATTCTCACTCCCTTTCAAGCCTCTTTACTGAGGTTAGCGCAGTGTATAGGATGATGACATGTTTCAGCTGGAAGTCTCAGTTTACCTGCATGCCAGCATGTGAAACTCAGGACAACTATGGATCAGGGGTCAGAGTCAACTATCTGCTAATGCACTCGTGCGTTGGTTTTCATGACAGCCCTCTGTCCTGGGTAATCACTTCCAATAATGGGGGAGGACAGCAACATTAAGAGCCTTGAAGGATAACCCTTGCAATAGATTTGTACATAGCACCTTTTTGCACTTTCCTCTTTTGAATTTTCCAATAATCCACTCACAAAAAAATGTCTTATTTGTTCGGAATTCACCATGGAGTTTATGCTCATAGACCTGTAAGTCTTTGATTTGAGAACCAGTTGGATGTCCTGTGCAGTAAAAGAATCAGTAAAAGAGTAGTACTGCCCAGGTAGTACTGGACAAAAAGATGTACTAGTCTGATTTCATAACCGTTGCAGGTAAAATCTTGGATTTAAGAGGAAGACCAAATAGCATGATGAATGCATATATACACACATAGAAAAAATATCATATAATGTTCATTTTTGTTAAAATAATTTTTAAAGAAAAAGAAAGTGTGAACAGCAAGTGAAAACAGCGCTGCTCTGAGAAACTAGTTGTGCTTCGTATATATGTGTGTGTGCAAAAAAGAAAGAGAAACAAGGAGAGAAAGAAAGAAAGAGAGGGAAAGAAATAGAAGTCACTTAGGGCTTTTAGACTCCCACAAGAAAAACTGGTCAAATTGCCTATAAGAGACAAGCTAACTTTTCCAGTACAACTTTCAGTTATTACTCTTGGTCAGTGTTACTGAGCATTGAAAAATAAAGCACTTCCAAGAAACTTAAAACTTTCTTTGGGAAAGCTTAAAGTTTCAACTGTCATTAACAATCATTAATGATATAAGGGGTGTGTGAATGCAATTGATACTACACAAATGAAATTTATATGGTGAAAATCTCTTACAGAGTTAAATTCAGCTTGATTTAGACTATGAAAATTATCTAGTTGCTGGTAGCAATTCACATATATTAAAAAAATCATGTATTCATGCTGAATCCTCATTCCACTTTACCTAGTAGATAACTATGTGATTTTGCTGTTCTCAATTCCTTATTTCTTCTTCAATTCCAATATTTCTAAAATGGAAAAAACCCACCATATTCCACAATATGTGATAAAAACTTAAGTTTTGTGAAGACCAAGCAATTGATTCATAACAACAAAAATAGTAACTTAGATAATTAGGAAAAAAATTCCCAAACAACTCTCCTCCTAAACTGAAAAACCCCAAACCCAAACTCAGAAAGCACCAGAACTAAGAGTTTAACCTGAGATGAACTGGGAAAATGTCTTCATTCACAGGGCTCCTCATCCTGTTTTAAATGAAGATGATTTCCAGTCAGGCTTGTATTAGTTTTCAGTACTGTATTAGGCTGTGCATGCAGTATCCCAGCTAAGCCTATAGGATTTTGTATTGTGCTTTGATTCTTAGTTAGATGTGAGAGACCGAGAAAACTCATCCAAACTACAGGTTTTCTTCCATTTTATATGTATTCAGGTTGACACAAAAATTAAAAAGTAAGTTTTACATAATTTTTACTTCATACCATAAATTCCTTCCTGTCATGGATGTTCATCTGGTTTATTTTTTCCAGAATTTTCTATGAATACATGGCTTGATACTAACTTAAGGGAGGATACCACACTCAAAATCAGAGACCACTATTCAAGATCAGACCAAAGATTTATAATTTAATTATTTTCTCTCTCATATTCTTTCTTACCACAGGCAAGTAGGCATTAGTTCTCATTTCACGGGATGTTCTAATACTTTCAATGGCCTTAAATATGAGCATGAATGAGCTACTACAATTTGCATTTTTTTATAGCCTTCTATATTGTGTTATGTAGAATGTCACTTTTTATTTACCTGCATTCCATTTTGATCACAGCTATAAAATGGGGTTCTTAAATGTCAGTAATAATTCATAACACACAAGGAATATGAAATGAAGGGCAAAGCTTACACAAAAGTAAATTAACTGAATTTAAATCCTATCAGGGACATGTGGAGGAAATGTTCTGCTATGGGTATGATAGTGAGTTATCTCCCTTTGGCATTTACCCTTAAACTGCAGACTTAGATGGGATAAACTATATTCCATGATATCCTGGGACATAAAAAGAGACATTCTTCAGTCAAGTTTGACTACATTTATAGGAAAGGCAAATGCTTCAGTATCATTGTCTACAATGTCAGAGAGATAGTCTACTGCAGGTACACCAAGGCAGTCAACTCCATAGCATAATTAGAGCGCAGCAGGCCCTACACAAATTATTGTGGCATTCAGCAGTGCCTGCAGTTTATGAGGACTGGGAGTTGGTTCAATGGCTTACTTTGGAGGTCAGGCAGAAAGTCATGTTGCTTCCTGTTGTGTCACTGTTTGCAGCTACCAGTTTTGGGCATCACTGGTGAAAGTGCCTGGCCGACCTCTGGCATCTGTCTCCATGCATGTTCCTGGTGTCCAGGATTGTTCCCCACCTCCAGCATATTTCCTCCAAGCAGGATCTTCATCCTTTTCTTTCCACACCCTTTTTTCTGAGACCACTTCTTTTTGGGAACTGTTATTTTCTATCCCCTCTTCTTTCTGGGCCCCCAAACCCCCAATTTTCCCTACTTAAACAGTTTATGTGCTGAAGCACAGCAATTGTTAGTGCAGTCTTATGTCTCTTTATTAATCGGAGGATTCAAAGTATGCCACTTTTACTTAGTCTGGGTGTTATAAAAATTTACAACCTGCCTGTACCAGTCACAGGTAGCAAGAAGCAGGCAGTACAAAAGTGCAAATTTGGACTTTCCCACCACCCCCCNGTTTTGCCATTTGTAAAGTGGCATATAGGTTTCTGCCATTTGCTTCTGCTGGCAACGGTATTTCTACAGCAAAGTTGCTGTGAGAGCGGAGAATACAATGGAAAGGCTTCAGCCTCCACAGGTAGGAGCAGTTAACCTTATTTTGTTCAGAACAACACCTTTCTGATGGAGCAGTAGTGGTTTTGTCCCACTGGCTTCTTCTCAGAGGTGCCCAGTCTGGGCCACTGTTTTTGTGTTGTAAATGAGTCTCTTTTCAGAATGTGTTTAAAGTAGTTCAATTGTAATAGCAAAAACCTTGACTAAATCTCACTCCAGTGATACCATAATACTCCATATTTCATACACAAAACCAACCATCTTGGTTTATTTTTCAGCTAAGATTGCATAAAAGGACATTATAGTGAGATCTCATACAACTATGTTTTCACTGTTGGTGCATTGCACTCAGTACTGTAAAAATCTGCTCGTTCTTTCTCACTTATGTGATGAAACAATAGATGTTTCGTCACATCTGAAAAATAACAGAAGAACATTTTCTAATGCCAAAGACTGAACTGTTTGTGTTATAAGTTATTTTCTATTTATTGGCTTACTTTCTACTGAAGTGACTTTCTAAGCCAGAGATCTCCTTAAGACACATAAGGACTCAATATAAAACATGCAATTTTTTAAAATTACAAAATAAACAGTTCATCTCCTTTGAAAGGAAAAAGTACACGTGAAAGAATACCCTTTTGTTTTTTTCAGCTTGTCTCATATAGTACTACATATCTTATCTCTGACAGGCACTCTGCAGAGGCCCATATCCACAAGTCACAGATCCATAAGCCACATATCTATAACATATCCCATATCACAACAGTATGAAGTAGCAGTAATTGTTAGCTTTCTTGTACAATTTTGTATTACAACAATAATGTTAAGCATTGAGATCTTACAAATATCTCAATATTTGTAATCCATCAGCAAAAGAGGAAAAAAAATCAATCATACAAGTTTTATCAGCTCTGTACACCCAATTCTAAACAGGTATAAAAGAATACAGAGAATATTCTCTTGTTTGTGTGTTTATACTTTAGTCAAAAACATGGAAAATCAGTTACCAGTAAAAGTGTAGTTTTAATATCTCCAATTTTATGGCAGACTAATTTTCTAAGTATTAATGCTTTTTCCCAGGTCTGTTTTATAGCTTATGCTGAGCTTCAACCTCTTGCATATTTACTGTTATTAACTTCATTCAGCCAGTTTAAAGCTAGCTCAGGCATTTCTACACAGGTTTCAGTCATCTTTTTGGCTTCAGTAGGCATACTTTAGAGGCCTGACATAAAATTGCAACCTTAGGCACTGTGGTTTTATTCTGCCAGTGTATATCTCCAAAATTAATTAAAAATATACCTGTAAATTGAAAAGCAAAGGAGAATGAAACATTTGATCATAGGATTACTATAATATCATGTGCTTCCCTTCCGGGATTGAAGCACTGTGTTGGCCTTTTTGTGGAACACAAATAGAATTATTATCAGTCGCTGGTAATTTCCTTTTATGATTTTGGCTAGTGAGGAACTAGGATTTCCTTTAAATTTTGTTTTTCACAGCTGAGCTAGGTGGCTTCCAATGTGCTGCCTTATCGATTGTTTAAGAAGAAACAAGTCAACGTATTACAGATAACATTAATGCCCATTATTAGTTGAACGGAAAATCCCAGACCTCTGCAGATAAACTCACAATGGACAGATAAATATTTGTAATGAATACTTACATGAATTGTGCCTACTTTAATGTGATCTGAAACCAAATCGCACTCAGAAGTTATCTGATCTACTTTATGCTGATTGATTTTTCTGAAGTTAGCCAACTCCAGGTCATCTACTAAAAGATGACAGCTCTGCAGTTGGCACACACTGTCTGTTTTGTTTTTGTTGTCCTTTTTTTCAACCAAGAAATTCACAGTACAATCAATAAGCTGCATTTCAAACACTATTCAGAAACATTGCTTTAAGAAATCAGGGACAGCTTCAACAAACTATTTTTTGATTTCTCTCTAAAAAAGTTATTATGCTGAAGAAATGAATTACTTGGGATTTTTTTCTCCAAATACAAGTGCTCATTTTGCTATCTTATTCTATTATCATGGATCAAAATTTAGAGGGATGTTATTGCATGTGATCCATTTTTGGTACAAAGAAAATTGTAAATAGATTGTTCATATTTCTCTCCTATGATATCATAGTCTTTAAATTGACTTTCTTTTCATTTCTTTCAGGTTCTTCAGTGAGCAGTGGAAGAACAAGCAGTTACAACACTTGCATTGGTGACCCCACCAAAATCAATAGATCAACAGTCATCAGTATGAATTTGTATGTTGGCCCTAAGTGTGTCAACACATAAATCTGAAATCCTAAATTGTGGGTTTATGGTACCCCTGTAAATTTATAATAGAAAAACTTTTTCCATATGTACAATGTGTGTTTCTAAAACAAATTAATTTTCTCTAGTTTTTCTCCACTAAATCCACAAACACGTAACTAGTCTATTTGATTAAAACTTCCCAAACTAACATCTGCACTCCTTGAATTAATGCTTTAATTCAGAAACTTGGAAAGTTTCATCAGCTTTTTCTACATCGTTTCATTGTTTCACAGTTTGTTATCCATCTTTAAGTGAAGAAGTATTTCTGACAGGCTATGGCTCTTTAGCTGAACAGCTAGTTATAGGATCAGCTGCTTAGTAACCCTGTGAAAGAAACAAACAAACAAAAAAATTTGCTTAAATCAGAAATATTCAGTGAGAGGAAGGAGAATTTAAGTACAATAATGAGTGATTATTCCCCCAGCATAATCACAATTAATGACATAATCGTTCCAATTAAATTATTTTATGCTTCTTTTTTCAAAGGCATTCTGTTTTACAGACCAAATATTTGTCTTTCATACCGAAGCAATCATGCTAGAATTACAGTGATCATTAGAAACATGGCCCAGGTTGGAAAATTAGTCCTTAGAAGACAACATGTACAGGAATCATTCGAACTATAGCTCCCATGAGGTTCAACTATTTGGACACAGATGAATACGGACCTAAAATTTGAAATAACTTGACTCCCATTTGAAATAATGCTTGCATGAATTGCTGATGAAAAAAGATTTTTCTATGCTGTTTTCCTCTATCAACGGTTGCCTCTAGCTGCAAGCTAACCATTTAATGAAATACATCTAAAACAAATCTATGCAATTTTGAAATCAATACGCCAGCTCTCTTATGCATGCATAATGTCTACTACTGAGTCTAAAAAAGGCAAATATTTTGCACTCTGTATGTCCTTTTCCCTGCTAATAAACTAATATTAAATAAGGCAGAGTAAACTTAGAGCTGGATTAGCATTTCTTAACTTTCATTTCAACAGCTTCAACAGTTTGTAACTCAGCTGCCAACTTTTACACATGGTAAAACTTGACATGTAAAATTTAAGTCTAGCCATCTTTTTTTTTTTTTTTTGAGAGAACAAGAGACTGCTCAATTTTAGAGTAGTATACATACAACTTCAAGAGAATATACCTAAAAGAATGAAGGGTGGAGAATTATTTTGTGAGCTACTGTAAGTAAAATCCAAGACTTTATACTGCTGTAATTACAGCAATGATCCAACCTGATATGGACTACCTGTGGTCTAGGAGGTGGAGGGGTCTATTCTATGTAGAGATTTAAGTCATATTTCCTGCCTGATTCAGACCTCAATTATATCAGCAACACTTATTTCTGTGTTAACTAGTACATTGCCCAGAAGCATTGGATCAATTTCTAATAGCCTCTTCCACCAACAGCTTGCTCACGATTCTCCTTCTTTCCTGGGACGTGGATGAGATCTTTTGGACCTCCTGCCCAGCATGTCTTGGCTGTCTTCTACAAGCTCTGTATCAGCAGATTTCTCCTACTTGAGTGTGCTGGTTTTGGCTGGGATAGAGTTAATTTTCTTCACTGTAGCTGGTGTAGGGCTGATGGCACATTGATGTTTTAGTTGTTGTTAAGTAGCGGCTCAGTGCGGCTAAGCAGTGCCTACACTAGTTGGAGCCTTCTCCAGCCTCTCATGCTCTGCCACGTGCACAGGGAGCCGGGAGGGGAGAGACCACAGCCAAGTCAGCTGGCCCAAACCGGCCAATGGGCTATGCCATATCATATGACGTCATGCCCAGTATATTAACTGGGGCAGTTGGCGGGGCCGGGGAGCGATCGTGGCTGGCGGTTGGTGGCGTCGGTTGGCGGGTGCTGAGCAGTTGCAGTACTTGTTGTTTGGCTTAGTTGTTTATTCCCTCTCCCCGCCCTGACCCCGGGTTTCACCCCCCTCTCTCTTTCTCATTATTTCCTTTTCATTATATTATTATTGTTGTTATATTGTTTTATTTTAATTATTAAACTGTTTCTATCTCAACCCATGAGTTTTCACTGTTCTGGTTCTCTCCCCCATCCCACCGGTGGGGGAGTGAGCGAGCGGCTGTGGGGGGCTTAGTTGCCGGCTGGGGCTAAACCACAACACTGAATTTTTTATAGACACCTTTCACACCTTCAGTTTCTATTCTAAAACAGTTAAGAAGGGAGCAATATCTAGAGAAGGTAAGAAAGTACTTGTCTGTCTTTTCTCTATGTTTTAAACCATCCCATACATCTCGAGATAAATGCTGACCGCTATGAGTGGTATTTATTCATGCAATGAGGATACCATCCTAAATGTGAAATAACCATCTCTTTTAGATTTAAAAAGTACTTTATTGTACTATATAAATTTCAGAACAGTTATTAAAGCAACATTCTTAACCTAAGGTATTAAAATAACAACAACCGAGACCCACAGAATACATTCTGGTTTTTTCAAATGCTTGAGATTATAAAATCTATAGTAAATATTCATGGGTCTTTGACTTTTGGAATTCTTATTATTTTGTGGATCATATTTTTAGCTTTAATCTATAAGCATGTTACTATGATGGATAGTATCATTTACATTGCTATGTTGCAAAGCAAAAAAGAAAAAGAAGAAAGGGTCCTACCTAATCGCACGGTTATAGAGGCAGGGGATTGAAGAAAAAAGACATGAAGTTCAGTACAATCCATAAGAATAGTGGGGCAAAATGAAAAGGCATAGAACTGAAGATCTAAAATGAAGCAACGAATTTATGAATAAACTGGATAAAATTCTACACGTGCAACTTACAAAGGTTCTTTATTAGTCATGTAATTTAAATATTTTATCTAAGTTAAAAAAAAAATTAAAAGTCAGGTCCAAAATATGTCTTAGCCAGATTAGTGAACACTGATGAATGAAAACCTAGGCCCCAAGTCTGCTACTACCATTAAAGTAAGATCTCTGTATTAGATAAGAAATGAATGAAGATGATAATCAAATTTCTTTTCTTACTGGACAACCAACTAGTTATCTGGTTTGTGTGAAATCTTCTGGACTTAAGATTCTGAATATGACTTCCAGGAACATGACTACCTGAGTGGGAGACCTCAAAGTTTTCTTTTTGTGAATATTAGCAGAACTAAATCTGGAATGTTTTAATACCTGTGGTAAAATAAACAGATACCAAACAGATATAGAAATATATTCATATACATGCATGTATAACATATTTAAAAAGCAGTCCTCAGAGAAAAGGAATTCTCAGGTGATGTAAAGTCAGTGGCAGGGAGAATTGTGTTTAACTATGAAAAAATTTAAAGAACTTCTTTGACCACCAATACTAAATGAATAAAATAGAATACATTTAATGTTGGCAAGACAAAATATCTCAGTAATTTTGTTTTTATGTGACAATTATTTCCCTGCTGTTCTGCATGCTTATAGATAAAGAAACTGTTCCTCTGATTTAATGTGAGCAACTGTTGGATGGCAAACTAATTTGAATGAATAAACAGAATAAACAGTGTTTCTTCCCTGTGTTCTTTATATGTTCATTGGTTGCCATAGGTATGGGGGTTATTTAATAGGTTTATCAATAATAGTACTAAAGCAACTTTTTCTCTTTTAGTTTGCTTAAGCTTTTTATGGGATTTCATTTAATATGTCTATAGAACAGAGTTTATTTAACTTAGAAATATGGAAGAGCTTCAATCTTTTTCATAACCTCTCTTTTTAAATGCATGTCTTTTTTTTTTATGACAGTTACTCAGCTGGCTGTGTCAGGATCAACTGTATTCTTACCATAAGATTCTTAATATAATATGTAGGAAAAATGAGCTCTAAGTATTGCTACAAGCAATGTGTCAAAAGCTTTTGTCAGGTTATTTGTAAGCCATTGCTTTACCTTTTTCTTTTCTGGGCTTCTGATAAATGTGGTATTGCGGTATTCATGCAAATTAACACCAGAGCTGGCAGCAAGCGTGAATTCATAAGGTAAGATCAGTTGATTCACTTGCAAAATGCATGGGTGGAGAGATTATGGCCAAATATTTCTTCAGAGATTGTTCATTTACTCTCCATTCTTGTTCCTTCAGTGCCTGAGAAGGAGCTTAATTGTGGACTTGTAGCATATGGCTACGAACTGGGGAGATAAGCTTTCACTGAAATATACTGTGTATACAAGGACAGTACATTGAAAAAAAAAGTGTGGAAAAATGTTGAAAAAGTAGTAGCTGGGATGTTGAAGTTATAGCACTTGCTGTGCTGTGCTGTAGAAAAATGAAGTGTGAGTCCAATGTGCATAAAAAAAGAACTTTGAAAGGAAATAGCTGGATTACCCATGTGAAATAGGTGATGAGAGTTTAGTTCATACTGGAAGGGACTTTCTGAAGTTTACAGTGCTATGTCTCCATGAAAACTATGAGATTTGTTTATATGCCTAAGGTCTGAAGATCAAACTGGATTTCTATAAGCATTTTTTATCATTTTCAAACAATTGTTTCTGTCCTGAGCTCAATGTCTTATGCTTAACTAAGACATAGATGCTAGAAAATTTCAAAGTTTGATTAGGAGTCAATAGCAAATGGAGGATCCAATAATATGTTCTTTTAGCAATGTGGTTTATTTTTAATTTGAACTTGTTTGACTGCAAACTCCAGTCATTGGTCATCTTTAGATGACCTTTGTAAGCAATCGCCACTTGATTTTAGAGTCAATTTGCACTGTGGAGGAGGCCTCAACAGACTGGAAACTACATTTGCAAGCATCAAATAGTAATGCCAAATCCAGGTTAACTACATTCACCTCAGTTTATGAACGCTGAATATTATGATTAACGTTCAGCACAATATTAACCTAACCTTGTTATGTCAGTAAAACTAATAATCAGTTAGGAGATACACAGCTGTATGACCCCTTTCTTACACTGAGAGAATCTGAGAGCATGGTGGAGGCTTTCGAAATATGGTCCCCTGGTAAACATTCGAAGTATGCTAAGGTTTTTGGAACAACTCATGTTCAGATTTCCCGAGCTGTACAGAAGTTTGGAGGGACCAGATAAATGGTTTAGCAATAAAGAATGGATTATAAACAGCAATTTTGTATGTTAAATTTAGGGATTTATTCCAGAAGCAGAAGAAGCTGAGTGTGGAGAGAGATAGTAATTGACTGGTTAGACTGAAATCATACCATTAGACCTTGGGTAGGAGTAGCATCCATGTTAACTTAGTGACAACTGAATACTGAAATGATAGATTTTTGTATTAATCCATCTGTGGTCTGGCTGCATATTGTAGTCCATTACCATTTCTTTCAACTTAGATGTATTTTGTGCAGATCTTCTGCAGAGCTTTCATTGACAATGCTATGATAGTTAAAATTTGTATTTCTTGAAAAAATTTGAAAGCTGCTGATGAAAATGGTTATTGCTATGGGCTTTTGTCCAGGGTTGCTTTTCTACAGTGGTACACATGGAATGTTTTTTTTTTTTCTGTTGTTGTTGCCATGTAGACTAAAACTCTACCTTTTATTCAGTAAAAGCTACGAACTTTTGTTCAATAAAAACTAAGTATTGCAAGCTCACAATAAAAGTTAACAGCTGGCAGGGATGTATCGTACATGCATTTTTACATATTTTGTAAAAAAAAGGACTTCATTGTTTCAGGCTCAGGAATATTTTAAGCTGGTTCTTTTCTTAGTTATATTAATGTAACCTTATGTGGATGAGATCAAAGTTAATATATTACCTATTTAATACAATAGTCTGGTAGTCATTGCCTTGTTTTATTCCTCACTTTCATACTGATTTACAGAAAAAAGAAGTCTTTCTGCAAAAGTGAACTTGTTCTGCTTATTTAAAGAAATGTATTTTTTTTACTGTGGTTGTCTTAAAGCTATTTGGAACAGCACTAGTTAGTGGTCAGCTGTATTCAGTGCAGATTGATATGATAATGTTATTTATACAAATTATTGCTTTCTGTATACTTCTGCTAAAATTTTAAGACAGTTGAAAATGAAGGAGAAAAAAATGTCAGGAGAGAGCAGTGTAAGAGGATCAGAAGAGCAGGGGACTGTGACAATGTGCTGGAGGTAATACCGTAGGAAAGGTTAAGTATATATGAGAGCTTATAGGAAGACAACTAGAGAGTTCTGAGCAGAACAGGAAAATGATAGGAAATAGACATTGTCACACATATAATTTAAAATTTTCAGCATATCAGGAAACTTAGGTGATCTGTAAGAGGTGTTAATAACTCCTCAGGACTCTGAGGTCAATGCTATGATTTCAGAGG
>WEKW01027820.1:0-25435 GCA_013389905.1 Sula dactylatra
AGAAAAAGATCCTTTGTCTTTTAGAGTTGTTCCACTATTTCTGTTATTACATTAAGAAGTAGAAGAAAGCAGTTTTCTGCTCTTGCTTTCCACACTAATGAAAATGGACTGTGTTTACCTTTAATTACTGTGTTTCTGGGAACCACAGTGACAGTCCAAAGTTCAAAGCAGATGCTGAAAAGTCAGAAGAGTAGAAGAGACATTACTGCCCATGCCATCTGCTCTTGCAGAGACTTTTCCCTACTTAAATTACTGTGAATGATGTAACATAAGNTTCAATGTCGGCTTGCAGTTTCCTCTCCATCCACCTAAGGATTTGAGAACTTCCTCACAAAAGACAATTGCAACTAAATTATTCATAAAAATAGGGAATAATATGCCACTTCAACTTCCATCCTTAAACATTACCACATAACAGAGAAACATTTTTTTATCATTGATGATTTAACAGAGAAATGTGAAAGGAACTAAATAGTCAGCCAAGTTTTGTCAATTAGCTGATGGTAGAAGATGTCTCAAGTAATTCGCATGGCTTTCTGGTAACAGGGTAGACATAGCTACATGTTTTCAGTCAAGTATTTCTATTTATCTCCAGATTATGNGAGAAGGTGCAGTTTTGTTTAAACTTGAATCATATTCAGTTTAATTAATGACCAATACTATAAAATGAAAGTGAGATAGGCACTTACAGTCCTATGACAATGGGATGTTAGTTGTATCCCCTGGATTTGAGCCATAGATTCAAACAGTTATATTTTATGTAAAGGGCATCATCTTAACACAGTTTTCTAGTGATGCTGATAAGTATCTTTCAACTTAACTGAGAATACAAATCAATTTTAACTTCAAATGTATTTTTTCATCTTAAGGTATCCTCTATACAGGAAAATAATACAGCATATACTTTGCAACTAAAAGTTTTCAAATATTAGTTTAGAAATAATGTTCCCAGTATTCAATTTCATCTTAACTCTACTTAGGGAAAAAAAAAAAAATTGCCACAGCATTTAGGAGGGCTTAGATCTGCTATGTAATTTTCAGTTTACAGTGACTCAAAGACCTAATCCTGATTCCACTAGATCCATGCAGCTTAAATTTACCCTTAAATTTACTGAAACAGTCAGGTTTTCCATTAACTGGATTTCCATGTCATAGACTGTATTGAGAAGTGCCTCACCAAGTTAAGATTATTAAATTGTGCAGTGCTTATCATTCATCCTTTGCCCTGGTCTGGACTATTCAGCTACATTTCTGCTAAACAGGTCAAAAGGAGCAGAATGGCTATATTGTCCAATATTAGTGCTAAATAGAGCCTTAATAAATTTATTAGGCTTCTATTTTAATCAAGTATCGTGCACACAGCACAAAAAAGAGTAAGTGCAACAGCTTCTGAATGATATTGCTATCTGTCTCTTTGTATAAAGAAAAAGACCAATTTATGACAGTACAAGCCTGTTTGAAGATGATACAGATTTTCTGATATTCTAGAATGCTGAATAATACCATCAATAAACAGCAGAACAGGGATTGGAGTAGGTCAACACATGATAGCAATAGTAATTAATAATAATAGTAATTATTAATAATAGTAATAAAAGCTGATACAATTTCACTGTGATCCCTTTCTCCCTACCACAAGCAAATTTGCCTTGTAGCACTGGAGATTTTGGCTGTGTGATATAAACAAGATGAGGTTCACAATCAAGGAACAAAGAGAGTTTCCAAAAGATGAAACCTAAATGAAACAGTATATCTCAGGCCAAATCTGCTGAAATCAGAAATCTAGCACTACTGGTATATTCAGGTTACTATTGTATAATTTTCACATTAGAACAAATGAGTGTAATTTTGGAGCTCAAAAAAGCTGCTTCAGTGGTTTATGTTGGTAAAAATATTTATTCTTTTTTCTAGGCACTTATACTCTCTTCATCATGCTAGTTAGAACATCACTAATAATCTTCCTAAGGCTACTGTTAAAAAAGATAATACAGGACACCTGGGCTGGAATTTCCTTTGTGTGATTTTCTGTGGTTTTTTCATTATGTGTTTTCAGCATTAATTTTGTTCTTGTGAATTTGTGTGATTGCAACACAAAGAATGAAAGATTTTTTACGACAAAGAGTCTCAACAGTTTTGTTTGCTTTTATTCATTACCCCTTTTCTCATTGCTTTGAAAGCACTTCAGTGAAGATACTGTTGAATAACTAAGAGGGAGAAGTTTTTAATGGCTCCATGAACATTTCAGAAAAAGAGCACATTAAAATATCAATATTAAACAAAATGAATTAATTGATTTTACAACACTAGCAACAAATCAGGTTTTCTGGATTCCAATATCCATTTGAATGAAACTTGGAAAAAAATTTTTTTTTCTCAATATCTTGCCAGGTCAGCTACAAAACATGTAACACTATGTTTTCTAGGAGCAGGGGATGGATATTTCTTTCCATATCATTTATTTATATTTGTTTATGAGTGCATCCTTAATGAATACATCTACCAGGAGCATTCAGAGGGAAGTCAAGGTGAAAACAAACAGGAAATGAAAGCACTCCATCTCTTTCAGTTTAACATCTAGGGAAATAACAACACATGAGCATTTACAACTGCAATATGATGGACAAGAGAAATGAAAGGTATCCCCTGGTGCACTGAGACAAGCTAGAAAGAATTGATGCTTAAAAAATGTAAGACAACTTGGTAATTAAAAAAAAAAGGTAGAAAGAGAGAGATTTTGGGCAATATCAGACAATGAATAAGAAAACTGAGAAAAGACAGAAGATATTCCAAACAGAAGTGGTTCTCCTCTTGATGTGCACACACACGCAGTCACAGTGCAGCCACAGTAGCGGGTGGAGAAGCAGTATCCACCACAGAATTCCCAAACTGCCAGAAGACCTTCCATCCATCCACCTTTTATACTTCTCCAAACACCTCTTTACTCTCTGCTTTTTCACAATATTAGTCTTATTTTAACCAACTTTATCTCACTGCTTCCTCCAGCTCATCTCTTTATCCAAATTTATCTACCAACCTTGGTATCTTTTTTATGACATATAACTTGCTACGTCTTTGAGCCATGGAGATATTTTTATTTTGCATTCCCACAATACCTGGCACATCAGAGTTCAGCAGATTCAAGTAGATTATATTATTGCAAAAACTTTTGAGTCCTCTGCAAAACACGAAGCACAACTAAATTAAATGCAGAGGGATACTGTGCAGGGAGCAGATGTTCTGTTCACATAAAGTAAGGAATCTGTCACAGTCTGAAGGAAAAGTAGTAGTCAGTAAGCTCCTTAATTTGTTCCTTCCATACGTCCTATAAAGTCCAAATTTAATTTGAAAACCTTATTTTGGGGTTCTTATCTACCAGGCTAAAAAACAAACACAAAAAAAAATAAATTACCACCATTCATGAACTTTAATATGAAGTTGCACTTGCGAAAATCAGTTTTCCCTTCCACACAGCTCCTTTATGCCATTCTGCCACCTCAATATTTTCAGTCTCTAAGCTCTTGCTGAATATTTGAGGCACAGAAGAGAGTGTCACTTAAGTATTTCCACTTGAGCTATTCCAAATTCTAGTAATCTCCATCATAATATCTCTTTGGCTCTTCTAGTTAATGGTGTTCAGCAGAGAGAGAGAAGGAAGAAAATTAACAGGAGAGCCTGTCTCAGTGCAAGAAACTACAAAAATGCCTTACTGACTCTCTAGAGTTTTCATTGCAGAAAATGGCAAGAGCTCTTAACCTTGGAAGGTTAAATAATTTAATGTTACAGTTTAAAGATATAGTTCATACAAGCTAATGCTATACTTCTATGCAAAACATTGTGATATAACTACAGGTAACAGACAAAAACCTGCATAAAAATATGCCTAAAAACTGAATGTTTATTGGTCAAACATGATCCAACTCAAGTCTTATAAGCTGGAGCAATGTCATTAAACAAGAACTAAGGTGAATGTCAAACATGTTTGTTTGGCAATCCAGCTGCCAACAGCTTGTCAGAGAGAAGATCAGCTGTGACAATGTCGTGCATGGCTTGGCAGGGGAATGGAAATGTGATGTGGAAGGAATAGATTTTTTCTTCACATGATGGTCATACTTACATTCATGTAAGAGTGAGTGGTTTCTGGGAAAGAGGACAAAAGGAGAAGGGCCTGTTTATTTGGTCTATGGGTTACATTCATCCTTTTTCTGAGCAGGCCATTCTGCTACTTTGGTGGAGATTCAGTATGCCGAATACTGTGCAAGAAACACAAACCTTTAGCTGCAGAAATGAAAGAAAGGTGTTCAAGGCCGTAAATTTCTTGAAAAAGCAAAAAACCAAAAAGTAAGATGTGTACGTTATACTTACAGTCCATCATGTTCAATGTGCTCTTGATGGCATTATAGGACTTTTGTTCTTTTTTAATTATTATTCTTTCTCTCAGATTATGGGAAGTCTTACTTTCTTTAGCTTCTTCACTTCAGATATATACCATGAAATCACTGGGTATGTCCAAAAAGGTGGAGGACAACATTCCTGCTTCAGGATCATTTGCTTATGTCCATACCAAATATCACTCCTGCCTGATCTCTCCTGCACTATCTCCCCTCTTCAGCCTGATTTCCTTTGAAACATGGCAAGGAAGGAGCCACAGCATGCTCCAGCAGAAATCCTGATCCAGGGGCCCAGCACTGGGCCCACGTTGCAGGGCACATATATCTGCAGCTTAGACACAGCCAGTAGGACTGCTACTAAGAGGAAAAACTAAAAGTTTTAGAAAGTAGTGATTAATAAAATAAAAATAATGATTTGGTATGGGAAGACAGATGAGAGATTTAATGTTTCTGATGCTTTTTGTTCCTGACCTGGATTCATGGGACATTAGAATAGATTCCCCACCATGGAAGTTTTTCATTTTTAGGGAACTGACTTGAGAGCATAGTAGTGGATGCAGAGGCTACATCCCCTGTGGATGTTTACAGGCATCACAAAAACACTCTGTAGTTCAGCACAATTGACAGCCCCATCTCACGAGAAAGCCAAAGTGAGAACAGGAGTACTGTGTATTGGGCTTGAGCTGCACCAGCCATAGAGAGGATTCAGCAGATATCCTCACTGTGTCTTGCCAGGGTCCAGTCAGTGTCATACAGTTTTTCTCCTTAATAAGGGCCAAATTAATTTCCAACATACACATAT
The DNA here is from genome assembly GCA_013389905.1 of Sula dactylatra. Classification (NCBI taxonomy): domain Eukaryota; kingdom Metazoa; phylum Chordata; class Aves; order Suliformes; family Sulidae; genus Sula; species Sula dactylatra. Next base: position 5,191 of record WEKW01027820.1, read on the forward strand.
GATACACCCTCTTTTGTAGGAAGAGAAAAAAAGTATGATTTCTACTTCACTAATATCTTGAATGCTTAGAAAGAGAAGCTTTTGGGTTCTGTTGCACAGCTTTTGAGAAGGGTCATCTAGGAATTTATGTAAGTGATAGACAATGTTTAATTTCTCAGTTAATCACTGGTGGAAGACTCTCATGAGGTGTTTTATTTGCTTATCTCCAACACTTCATTAAAAAGAGACAGTATTTAAGACACAAAGCAAAGAGATAAGAAAAATTATTCTCTAACCTATCATCTTTTATTAAAAACAAAGAAAAGAGTAAAATACCTATTGCAGAGTGAGCTACTTGTTTTAACAATGTTGGAAAAATTATGCAGGACTAATGGGAAAATTCAGTTTGTTTTGAATTATTTAAGAAATGATAGCTATTCCATTATGTATTTGCCAAGTCCTCTGAAGCAGGGATTTAGAACTAGCATTGATTTTGTGCTGGATAAGACAAAAGGTTTCCATCACAGGAACACAGAAGCTAACACATCAAAATAAAGAACAACAGTTAATCTAATTCAATTTCTTCCTCAGTTCCCTGTTTCAGATCCTGATATACCTCTGTAATTACAAGTAACTATATAACTCAGTGAAAAAAATGCACAATGAAATTGGAGCAAGGTTTGAACAGCTCATATGGGGATAAGGCTTGTGACTACTATATTCCACCCAGCTTTNGTATCTTCCTTTACTCTCTCCTCATCTTCTTGAAAATCAGTTTAGCATTATCTGAAGTCATTACATAATACACACTGCATCCATTTTAGAGAACTATCTACAGGCATTTAATTCTGGAGCATCTGACTCAAAAACTTGCATTCATTTAAAGGCGAGTCCCCCCATTTGCAGAGGACCAGGACAAAACATAACCTGAAAATCGTGATCTAAGAATTAAAACAGGATTTGAACTATTGCACAGGCTTTTTGTACAGGGGTGAATTTTGGCCATTGACACCATCTCGCTCCATGCTGCGACAACCCCGCAGAGCTGCAGAAGAAAGCAGAGCCTATCCCAGATTGGCTGATTTACCCCCTCTCACAGCTGATTCTTAAAACAGATCATTGTGAAAAGTGCCAATGTGCCCCATCCACAGGCAGGATGAACCATCTCAGGTCTAGTAAGCCAGTCTAGTAAGGGGAATTTGCAGATTGAATTGAATGTTTTCAAATCAGTAGAGAAGAGGACGCAGGTAAAGTCAAAGGGAGAGATGGGATTACAGAGCAAAGCTGAAAGAAGCCAAGAAGATGCCTCCTTGCTGGGGCACAGAGTTACCCTCAGCTGTGTCCTGGGTGACTCCATGTGTCCAATGCACCTGGCAGACACCACAGGTGAAAGGAGATACAACACAGAACTATGAAGGAGCAAGAGAGAAGCCAAGCTGCAGGGAAAATGTGAGGTGGGAGACATTTGTGTTACTGCCACATCCAGTCTGAGGACCTTGGCAGCAATGACAATGTGTAGGCTTGATTGTCCAAAACACCACCTGCTGGCCAGATAGGCCCTGCATAACCCAGTAAGTGAAGCAATCTCTCTGCCTCTCCTGCTCTCTCTCTCCCAAGTGCAGAAATGGATTATGCAAGGGCTGTGCATGTGAGGATTACTTTAAATCAATAGATACTGGAGATCAAAACACCTACGGCCTTAAGTACGTTTACTGTTCTTCCCAGGCTCCAAGGTATGGATTCCTCCTCTTTGTGTTAATCTGACAAACGATTCAAAACACATCAGCTGAAGTTCAGGCTCATCTGATGCATTGTAAAGCTGCCAGGTACAGACTCTGACCTTGGCTTCCAGCTCCTGTGGAGAGAAAGGTGAGGGAGGTGGTGCTTTGGGTGGGAAGTACAGCATACAAAAATACATGCCAGCTTTACTGCAAGGTCCTAAGGCACTCGATACACTGATTCAAAAGGTCCTAGTTATCATTGTTGTCACTCCAGTGAACCTGTTGCTTGGTCCTCATCTAATATATTGGATGAAATCCCAGATGTGATTTTATCTTAGTAGAAAGCATCATAGGACTAACAGTAGATGTAGATGCAGTAGGAGCAAGGGGATGCGATGCAGCAAAGAGAAGGTTTATCAGCCTAGACTGGTATAAATTGCAGCAAACATGGTCATTTTGAAATAAGTATATGGACCACCTACTAAAAATTAAACAAATGCCTTGTTCACTTGTTTCTTGTAATGAAAAATTGTTATAGGGTATTGCAGAGAATAAAAATAGGAGTGTTCAAAAGGAGACCCCCTGAAGCTGTGAGGTGAGGTTATCCATTGATGCTTATTAAACCCAACAGAGCAAATGCGACCTCTGGCTCAGGAAGTCCTTAAACTGCTGATTGGCAGAAGCAGGGGAGAATATAAAAAGTAAAGCACAAGCAATATTTGCTTTATTTTTTTATGCTCTTTCCCTAAGCATCTACTACTGCTGGCATCATCAGAACTCCAACCATGCACAAAGGAAGCAAGAAAAAAAAAAGTATTTTTTCATGTTTTATTAGATCCAATGTTCAGTCAACCTGAAAGTTTTTTAAAAGTGTTGGTTGCTTCCACACTGTTTCAGTAAAGGCCATTTAGATTTTGTCTTTTGGTCCTATATTTTCCCTCTGTCCTTTTCTGCCACAGAATAAAAGAGGAAAATTGTTAATTACAGATTTTCTTTTCCGTTTTTTTCCTTCTGACTCAGTACAATTTTGAAAAGTTAAACTTTTTTTTAGGTTACTGAAGGGTAAAAAAAAATCTACTTCCTCGAACTGGAGTAATCCCAAAGTTTAATATTAATAATAATATTAATATTTTCATATTAGAGAACAGACCAAGATAAAACAAAAAAATATATGACCAGCTTATAGACACTTGTTCTATTTCACTACACAATAAAAGATGAATGAATAGAAAACTTTTTTAAAGAAAATGTAGTTCACTAAAATACCATCAACTGAAAAAAAATTTTATCTGAAATCTGTTTTTCATTCCTAGCCATTTCTAGGCCAAAGATACCACAATCACTACTTCTAATGGAGCTTTGCAGTTTCCTGGACCAGAATATATTCCTCTCATCATGTCTGTATTCCCATCTAAACAGACACTTTATAAAAGTGGCTAGTGCCACGCAAGCACTGTACCAAATGCAGCCCCAGTCCCAGAGAGCTTGCAAGCAAAATTAGATTCAATTAAACACATTTATAAGCAGTAACATGCATGAATAAAGGCTCAGCAATAGGAGTTTCTGCCAGAAATTCCTAATACTTTCTTTTTCTTGCTGGGAAAGGAACAGTCCTCTAGCCAAACCCCAATGGCACAGATAGATAATTTGTGCATCACAGACATACAGCTGAGTTGACACAGGAGTTTTTACCGGTTTTCTTCAGTACTTTTGAATGCTACATAAGAATTGACCCATCTCCCCATGCATACAGCAGCTGCACTGAAACGAACCATCACTACTACGGTACACAGGGAAAGATGCTCCATTTGCTAGTTGAAAACATCTTTTCTTTTTTTTAATGCTTCTTTCCTCTATCCAATCTCTCTCCCTCCCCTCCCCCCAGTATTTCAATATTTGGAAAATAAGCCTTGAAATAGGCTGCTAAGGCTTTAAAATTAAAGAGCAGCTTCATTTATGATGAATATGCCAGAAATGTTTCTCCAAAAACATCACAAGATAATAATAGACTCTTTTGAAAAAGGGTGTGTTTCCCAGGGCAAGTCTGTGTTTTGTCCATAACCCAAAGAACAGTTGTGGAACTACTGGTATGCCCTGCAGGAATTTCAGTCCTCCCCAGAAGCATATGTGCAATGGAAATCCTCACATAATCTTTGCCTTTTTTTTTTATTTTTTCATTTTAATATTTAGTCCAAATGCTGCCCATCTGTACAGAGTAAATTTCATCTAGCGAAAATAAAGAGTTCCCATAACTTTATTCCTCTCTGGTGAAAGTTACTCCAGAAAATGAGGAAAAAGCTTCTATCACATCTTCTGCAAAGCTAAGAAACAGGAAACAGATTGCATTCTTGTCCCTTTAAGAAGGCTGAGTCATAATATTAAAACATACCTTTTTACAGCATGTACATTAACAATTAATTTAATTCATAAACATTAGCTACCTCCCAACTCTTGCAGGAGTTACCTTCCATCTTGTGGTTATGCAGGTTCCATCTCCTACTAATTTCATTTTATATTTAAATCAAAATACCACTTTATTTCTTCAACAAAGAAAGAATAATTGGTGTCAAATATCACCCTTTCCAAACGCTAAGGAAACCCTGGCACTCATCAGCCACAGGAAATCCATTTTTAGGACTAAAGGTTTATAAAACTAAGGCTTTTGTCCTAGATAAGTGCACAATTTCTACTTGTGTGGGTGGAGTTTTAGTGATATGTTTATCACAGAAGAAAACCTAGCGCCTTGGCAAGGTATGAATATAATAAAAGTTGTTCAATGCTTACAGGCTGAGTTGGACAAGTTTAGCAGAGGTGCAAAACCTCTGGTTTCAGGAGGCTGATTTCAGGATGAATTTTGCTCCAGTGGAATCCAAACCATTGCTTAGCAGCATTAAAGGGTCAGGGTTCTGGTCACTTTATTAATGGAGAAAACTGCTGGCTTACAAATAATGCAAAAGAATTGGTTTCTACTGATTTATAGCCCATTAGAATAATTTTAATTGGACTTCGCTGATTTTCTGTAGTGATGACTAGTCCTTTCTTAACAGTTTGGTTTTTCCTAAGCAGTGGAATACTGAGAAAAATTACTTTAATTGTAGGCAGAATGTATTACTTGAAATGTAGGCAGAAAAATGCCCCTTGGTGGAATTAAAACATTGTTAATTATAGACCCCTCTGGAAATACTTTGCCAGATGCTTAGAAAATAATGTCTGTGGATACCTTAAATCTGGATTTTAGCTGTGTGATTTCTACACATAAATATTACCTTTAAAGGAAAAAAAAATTCCTGCAATGACCTTTTCAGGTAACTTTCCATTTTTAAACCTGTGGATTAAAACTTTGTGTGTGAGTGTTGGATTCACACACGTCTCTTCCCTGATAAGATAATTTTCCTGTAGCAGCGTCACATTCACCAGACAGAGGATCGCCCCCTCCATTTGCTATCCAGGTTTCACCACTTTCCTCACTGCCACAACACACAGTCTTCTGGCCTCACTACGTCTTATCTAATCTTCAGTTCATGTAAGGTTAGCTGGAATGAGTGCTTAAAAAAGTCATTTACACCAAAGTAACCAGTTACATGCAACTTCTTTTTCCTGAACTTGCTGAAGGAAGATGATGTGCCTGGGCAATCGCTGTGAGCGGTGAGCGCGGCGGTGCAGCAGCCCTGGCACAGTGCTACGACAAGCTGGACGAGTGGCTTCTGGGCCAGCGCTACCTCACATTCAGCCAGCTCAGAAACATGGGCAGAGGACTTAACGTCTGTGTACGCCTATTCATACTCACAGGGCCCAATTTCAAATGCCCAGCTGCCATTTTGAAAATCTGTAAAGGACCTTACAGGCCTACAAAGGCCTACACATCAGCCTTAAAAAAATCTACCACCTCCACTCTCCACGTATTTATTTTCTGTTTTTCCTATGTAGAAAATACAAGGATACACTTTCTTGCATGCAATCACAACTTCAGGGGACAAAAAACCCGATGCAAGTTAAAATCCTCCAACATTGAAACAGATAAAAGGCCTGTGCAAGGGTTATTTAGGAGGCAGAAGAGAGATTAAAGTATTAAAAACCTTTTAAATAATTTGTGCATTTGAAGGACATAACATTTCTATCAATAATTTAACATATATATTCTGTGATTAATTAGAGACAAAAGACCTAGAAGATTCCCACAGGCAGTGGCCTGAATCACAACTCTGGGACTGCAAACAAACGTATTTATTGATAATGCAAATGTGGATAATGTCAGAAGGCACTACTGGCTTCAATGTTACTAAAAACTGAGACTATCCATTGCTTACTTTCATGACTGGGAGAAGTTTGACCACAAACCAAGAAATACTATACTGGGAAGATGATCTGAGATCCCAAGCCAAAGAGCTAAAGCTTCTCATCTGCACACAGAACAGCCAGGAGAGAATTTGGAAGAAAACAGAAGCCAAGCTTTGCTCTCTGTGGTGCAAGCATAAGCCTGGAGTCACTGAACTGAGCAATTACTATAATCCTACTTTTCACATCAGGGAAGGAATCCTCTGTTCTGGGAGGAAAAGAAAAAAAAAAAAGAAAAGAAAAAAAATAGAATTTGTAAACTAGCAGCTGGTACTTAAATGAGTGGACACAATGTCTCTTTTTTCACCTTTAACAAAAACAGTAGATAAGAGATGCAGCAGAAAGGTGTATGCTTTATGCTTTGGCTTAAAAACAAGTTAGATTCTTAAAATAATTGGTTTTAATTCATCATATATGCCATTTGTTTTAGCTTTCTGAACTTGGTTTCTTTTCCTCTTTATCACAAGGCAAGAGTAAGAAAACAACAGTTTATGAGCTTTGAAGTTGAAGCCAAGTTGCTTTGGAAAAAAAAATTGGAGACTTCACAATGATTAACTTGGCAAAACAATCCCATCCTTTTTTGCAAAGGATCACAGAGCAAAGAGAAAATTCTGTCACCAACAATTGCCATTCTGGCCCAGATGCTGTCTGGCCTGTTTGGAAGACATCTGCTGCTGTTCCCATGCTGTCAGCAGACCTGTTAATCTCACCCCTTGGAAAAACACCTCTGCAAAATACCTACTACTACAAGACCAAATGGACAGGTTTGTCAAGAAAAGCTAGCTACTGAAGAAAATCCCACCTCATAGCTTTGCAAAACCCTGCCATCGTATTGGAACAGCTTCAATGAGTCAGGGCTGATGTAGATGTTACCTCTGCTCCTGCCTGTCTTATGCAGAAAGGACAGCAGTTAGTGAGATGTCTGCATTTTTTTCAACAAACTGCTGAAATGTTGTTCTCCCCTTCTGACCATCCCCCCAAATCAAGTCTAGTACATTATCTAGGATCATGTTCTACCACTGTCCCCAGTTATGGGTTATTATCTTTCTGCTTACTGGAAAACAACCAGAGTTGGAACTATTCCTTTCCCAAACAGCACCAGCCAATGAATTAATTTCTTCCACAAATCCTGCATGACGTACTAATGTTCTCAGTATTGTCTCGTTACTACTCGGGGTTGGTAAGGGTCCTCCCAAATGGTAACTCAGAAGTGCTTGAAATTACTTTGCACCAGAGAATGGTAAAGTTTCAACAGTGATGGGACTGAAGAGGAGAATTTATGAAAGTATGAGAAATTCCTCCTCTAAATTTGTAATTCCTATTCACTTTATCTCTAAATTTAGCATAGTTTATTAGAAAGGCAGATCATAATACTGTTCCCCCACTAAAAAATATCAAAACCAAACCCCCAAACAATCAGAGAACTAAACAACCCACATCAGTTTCCTGTTAGCTGTGGCCTTTTTCTAGAAATACTAGCAAAAAAGTTACTTTGACAAAAAAAATTTCTATTCACCTCCAGCCAAAACTGTTTAATGTCACTGAAAATGACAACTCTGCTCAGCATCACTGCATCCACTTTTAATCACCACTCTCCAGGCTTTACTACATCTTCTACTCTTCTACTCTATTGGCTTACGGCCATTTCGAATGTTATGTCCTTGAGTAACAATTTTCTGCTGTCCCATTTTTCCCCTCAAGCACAATAAAGGGTTTCATGGCATTAAGCATGCAGAGATTCAGCTGCATAATCCCCATTGATACTATTTCAGGAGAAAAGTCAAAATTAGAATCAAAATCCAACCCACATTATATCTATATTTTTTTCTGTCATATATAATGAAGAGTACAGTACACTGAGAAGGGGTCTTTTTATCCGTAACACTCCCCACATATGATAAAGGGAAGCTGTATGCATGCATAATGCACTTCGTCTTTAATAGGTGCTTGTTTTTTTTAAAAAAATACATTAAGTCAAATCTCAGTATTACTGCCAAAGGAATTTATTCTCATCTAGTAAAAAATTAATTGTAAAATGAGCTTCTTATTAAATTCTATATATATCTGCAAAAACACCTTCTTAAAAATAATAATATGGAAGAATTCTGGGGTTATATCAAGGATGCCACTGTGCCCTAAGGTTAAAACATGCACCTGATATAAGAGAGTTACAGGAATTCAGTCCTTCCAGGGCCCATTCAGTCATTTAAACAAGCATAGCAACCTTTTGTGCATCAAGAGTCAAACTTATCACCAGTGTTACTCCTTAGAGAACACTGTGGGGCCAGTCTTGAGATTTGTTGGTGTCCCTTTTTCTGGACATTGGATAAATAGAGTCTTGATAATAAAATTTCTGAAGGATTCCCCACATCTGTTGTATAGCGTCTGGAAAGGGAGGAATCTGGGCTCTATTGAGGCTTGAAAATATTAATAAAAATTTCCAGGAATGGCATGATAAATTTTTTTGTTATATATGCAAAGCACTGGAAATCAATAGATTCGTACCTCCCATTAGCTGGTAAATCATTTGACTCCAAGCCTGCAAACACAAATAACTCCCTTGCTAATCTTTAAAAATATCTTCATTGTAGAAAACCTGCATTTATTCATGATATATTATAAAGATTTTTAATTAACTCTGTAGCCGTCATAATTAGAATGTCTCATTATATGATTATACAGGTTCCTATTCATTATGAAAATGCAATTAAGAAAATGAAAGCAGAAGATAACATACACCTTCCAGAACTCTGGAAAATAGCTACTGAGAAGGCCTAACTGTGCTAGCTCTACTTGCACAAGTTGTCTTATAGTAGAGAAACACAAGCTTCGGCACAAAACAGGCATTTGGTGTGACAATATCTCTGTGGCTCTCTACACACTATGTACCAGTAAAGTTAAACAGAACATCATTGTACAGTTCTTCTATTGCACTCCTGCTTGGTACCATCTTGCTAAATTGTTTCCTTTAGCACATTTATCAGGTACTTTCTTGACTTAATGAAGATTTGGTGGAGATGGGCAAAATGATTTCTCTTGACAATAACAGCTACACCCTGCCAGCAGGTCTGTAGAAATACAGCATCATTTGCCCAGTTACCCAAAAGATTTTCATTCCACTTTTGAAAAAAACAAAAAACAAAACAAAAAAAAAAACAAACCCAAAAAAACAAACAACCCAGACTTTTGTCTTTCAACACTGAGCTTTCAATTTTGGCAACAGCAAGGCTGTTTTTCTATAGTGCTATTCCTCTGCTACCTAATAGAGTATTGATCTTTCTAAGCAAGTGTAAAGCATTCAACAAAGAGGAAAAATGGGTAAGAGGAACCATCTCCTTATTCTTTTCATGCATAATCGGAACAAATAGAAGTGGACTGAAACAAACAAACCAGAAATTTTTGGATACTAAACATCTTTTGTGGCATCTCCACTCCGAGGCAATGTTTGGGCATACACCATGTTTGACGTGATATAAAGATACCTGGTGTAAGGGTTTAGTTGTACTGGACTTGCAAGCTTAAACTTCCAGACTGTGGGACTGAGTGAATAGAACCAACAGTTTAATCTATGGTGCAATGTTTCTGGTATGTATTAATGAGTTTCCTTTTATTTTTGTAATAAAAATAAAGGAGTACATAGTATGCATCTGACCAGGAATTTGGAGGTGTCTCTGTGCATGTAAAAATAGCCTCCAGTAGGTACCAGCTAGAGAGCTAGAGTTAGGTGGGATGAATTTGGCTACACCAACTTTTATCTTTCTGAAGTGACATTAAATCAAGAACCTATCTTCACTTCCTACATCAAGTGGAGGTTCAAAGTTGGATGCCACTTTTCAAGAGAGGTATCTACCAACTGGGAGAAGCCAGCAGAAGGCCACCAGGATGGTTGGGGGCTGGAGCATAGCACTTACCATGCAAGGGGAAGCTGAGAGGACTGGATTTGTTCATTCTAGAGAAGCGTTCAGAGGAGATCTTAGCACTGTATTCCACTTCCTAAAGGAGGGATGATAGAGAAGACAAAGCCAGAGTCTTCTCAGAGATATTCAGAGAAAGCAGAGGCAACAGTCACAAGCTACAACAAGGGAAATTCCACCTAGATGTAAGAAAAATATTTTTCATGGTGAGTGTGTTTAAGCAGTGGGACTGACTGCCAAGAAAGGCTGTGAAATCTCCAACATTGGAGATATTAAAAAGTTTACCAGACAAGGTCCTGAGATACCCAAACTAACATTGAAATTATGCCTGCTTCTAGCAGTTGGACTAGATGCTTCCATGGGTTCCTTCAAATGTATATTATTCTATGATTCCCTATTCCTTAAGTAGAAAAATTACTTGTACTTTTATTTATACTGCAAGATTACCATTATCTAATGGATTACCAAAGCCACACTGTTATTCTAATAGCCCTGCCTTCATTATTTCTAGTCACACTAAAATCAAAATGGATCTTTTCACGAGTGACCTTTGTAGCTCTTCCTTGTTACACTTGTGGCATTGACCTATTTTCAGCAATTTCCTGTCAGCACAACCAACCACATCAGAGTTTCTACATAAATATTCTTCCTTTCTTTCTAGAGGACCATTAACAAAAAAACCCACATACATCCAACTTCTGCAAACTATTAACAAAGTCATAACCTAACATTACAGGTGATCATCGGAGTATAGATCAGCTACAGTAACAGCAGCCCTGTTAAGAAGATACTAAACGTGGGGTTTTTTCTAAATTTATAGCCAAAGTTCACGTCAGACATAGCGCTGTCATTCTCTTTACCTCAGAATTCATGCCCCTTTCCCTGGTAAGCTGTCTTTGTAGCCATTATTCCACATACTTTGTATCAGAAACAGTGTGGCCAGCAGGACTAGGAAAGTGATTGTCCCCCTGTACTCAGCACTAATGAGGCCGCACCTCAACTACTGTGCTCAGTTTTGGGACCCTCACTACAAGAAACACATTGAGGTGCTGGAGCATGTCCAGAGAAGGGCAGTGAAGCTGGTGAAGGGTCTGGAGAACAAGTCTTAGGGGGAGCAGCTGAGAGAACTGGGGATGTTTGTTTAGCCTGGAGAAGAGGAGGCTGAGGGGAGACCTTATCGCTCTCTACAACTACTTGAAAGGAGGTTGTAGTGAGGTGGGTGTTGATATCTTCTCCCAAGTAACAAGCAGTAGGACAAGATGAAATGGTCTCAAGTTGCACCAGGGGAGGTTTAGATTGGATATTAGGAAAAATTTCTTCACCGAAAGGGTTCTTAAGCACTGGAACAGGCTGCCCAGGGAAATGATTGAGTCACCATCCCTGGAGGTATTTAAAAGACATGTAGACGTGGTGCTTCTTGATCTTAAAGCTCTCTTCCAACCTAAACGATTCTATGATTCTATTCTATGAAATCTGCTTAGTAGTGGAAATAATTTCGCTTAATTTGATGTAGTCTGCATGCAATGTGCAGAGACAAGAGCCGCAGAAGTGGTATTTGGCATCTCAGGGCAACACTTTGCTTTCCTGAGAATTGCTCTGACAGTGTGTGCCCCTACATTGCCTCCTTGGTCTACAGAGTGTCTGTGAAACAGCAGGTACATGGCAAAGCCATTGGCATCCTTCTGGTACCAGTGATCCTTAAACTACATAACCTGGAGGTCTTGTGTGTGTTTGTACAGTCCCTAGAAAACTGGGAACTGAAGCTGTGCTATCACAAAGTATATGCCCCCAGTCCTGTGAAAGCATCAAGTCTCTGACATTGGATTTGCAGGCAATGATAATTTGGGAGTTCCCAGGGTTCCAATTCACTTTCACTTATATCACAAATAAAAACCCTTGAATCCCTGCTCTAAATTGAAGCTAGGATTAGCTTCTAATGATAAAATACCTTTTTCATTTCTATGAAATAATCAACCATAGACTTTTTCATTAAGATTTCTTATCTTGTCCATTATTTGATTATTTTTTTTTCTTAAAGCTGGTTAAAGACACACCATTCACTAGGTAAGGTGGGCAGAATCAGTCTTGTGCAGACACAAGTTCACTTTGAGCTTGCAGGGTATTCCATTTGGTTGACTTGCTGATTTTTCTTACCTGTTGCCCATGGCACTGAGATGTGTCATAAAGAAATCTTTTCACAGAAATCTCTTCTCTCTCAGTGTATAAAACTACTTCAGAGTGGGCCACACTCAGCCTGGAAAGGGTTAAGACACTGCTCAAGAGCAGGATTTTGGATGTGACACAGCAGAATCTGAGCAAACAGCAGGTGATGAAGGCATGGATCTGGGTTCAGTGGAGACATCCCTTCTCCTCCCAAACACGAAAAAACACAGGGTATGCTGAAGTGCCACAGGATCATGGCAGCACTAGAAAAAAAATGCAGGGAACTGGCAAGAGGCAGGCAATGAAGGCAAAAATCAAAAGAACCAAAAGGAAAAGAAGTTAAAAGGTGTTTAAATAAAACAGGAAAATCTGAGAAAGACAAAATAAAGAGCAGGAGAGCACAGTGGTGAAAAGGCTTATCTACATGTGATAGTGCATATACATATATATTACAAGATTAAGCCCTTGGACATTTGTGTAGGAGTCTGAGAATATTTAAAACAACTCCTGTTGTGCAGCTCTGAACACAGCTGCTGGCTGGACCTTTAAAGCCCACTTTTTACTTCTCTTGACTGAGATGTCTTCAGCCCTTAAAAAAAATCCCAGCCTTCATTTTCTTAATTTTTATCAAATATGAAAAAAAAAAACCCACAAATAGCAACTTTGCCTATGTAATTAAGCTCTGCTTTAAGATGTCCTCTCAAGTAAGTTCAAAATTTCCTTTCCTGGCCTGTCAGCTAACATTTGTGCTTGCTATGAACATACATGGGATCTTACAGTGCTGGTTGCCTGTGAGAGGAAACCTACCTTACTGCTGGGACCTTCACACACAGCAACATTTCTTAGTATGAGCTTTACTAATTTAGATGTGGTTTACACAAGTAAAACAATTAAATGTTGCATATTAAAAAATAATATTAATTCATTTCTTTCTAATTCACCTCAACTGTGCTACTTTAATTGCATACCAATCCAATCCCACAATAGTACAGATAACAAACACAATCAAGTTAAAATGAACCTCTGTCATGGTTTTAGCCGGGATTAATTTTCTTCACTGTAGCTAGTATAGTGCTGTGTTTTGGACTTAGTATGAAAATAATGTGATAACACACTGATGTTTTAGTTGTTGCTAGGTAGTGCTTACACTAGTTGAGGACTTTTCCAGTCTCTCATGCTCTGTGAGATGCACAAGAAGCCGGGAGGGGAGGGGGCACAGCCAAGAGAGCTGATCTGAACTGGCCAAAGGGATATTCCATATCATGTGACGTCATGCCCAGTATATTAACTGGGGGGAGTTGGCCGGGGGAAGGAGCGATCGCGGCTCGGGGACTGGCGGTGTCGGTCAGCGGGTGGTGAGCGGTTGCAGCTCTTGTGGGTTTTTTTTTTTTTCATTTTCCCTCTTTTCCCCAGGTTTCATTTCTCTCTCTCTCATAATTTTTTTTATTCTATTATTGTTATTATTATAATAACCATTATTGTTATCATTAATATTACTACTATTACTATTTTATTTTCATTATTAAACTGTTCTTATCTCAACCCACGAGTTTTCTTGCTTTTGCTCTTCCGATTCTCCCCCTTCCCACTGGGGTGGGGGGAGTGAGTGAGTGGCTGGGTGGTGCTTAGTTGCTGACTGGGGCTAAACCATGACAACCTCCCTCTGTCCGTGTTGGCCAGAGGAGCACAGAAATTATCCCTAATTATAAATTGAAGTAATTTCTCTGCTTGATCAGGCCAGCACCAATGGTGTTTCTCTGCATTAAAAACCAACCAAGGATGGTTTACATGGGATTGGATGCACTTGCTTATAGTCCTCAATTCCCTTGGACTTCTGAATTAACAGAATTTCCATTAAACTCTACGAGTCTCTGCAAATCCAGCTTGAGCATTGAGACATCTCCCCCCTCCTTGCGTATTTACTGTCCCTAAACTTCATCACGGTAATGATTATTTGCCCAAACTTCTGTGCGTGTAAGGGAGACACAGAAAACAACTGTACACTGGATAACATAAAGAGAAATTAATTCCCACCTCAAGTTCAATTCACAATAATTCTATTCAGAATAATCCATAAATTAAACTTTCTTGTAAGCAGCCCTTACCTAATGCTTAAGTAACATCAATTTAGCTGAAGTGGAAGATTTAAATATTAAGGGAAATACACAGCAAATGAATGGACCCAAAATTAATCATTAGAGTCAGGACTATTAAAATAAATTCATAATGTTAGCATTTTTAAAACATTACCACTAAGTATACACAGGAAATTAATCAAGCCAACAAAAATGGCAATTTAATATTTCTGTGAATTTACCCAAAGAACCAATATATTTTTCCCAAGTTTAAAGGAAAATTCCTCCATGAAAGAGATAAAAAGGGAGTATGAAAATCTCTAAAAAACATTATTTTAAACCATGACACATATATAATAGCTGGTGCAAGTTCTGAATGCAGCAACTGGAGCACAAATCTTCCCTATGTATGCAAAAGGACTAGGACTAGTCCCCTCATTTGAAGCATTAACAGGTAAGAATCAGCCACAGAAAATTAGCATGGAAAACAAATTTGACAATACATGTACTATAAAATGTGATCCTGATATCAACAGGAGGGGTCTTTTATTTCCCCTCCCCTTATGTGTTGAAAAGGAATTGGGAATGAGGCTCCACTAAGAGCTGGGATCAAATCGTGCAAGGAAATGCAGCAATTAAGAGAGGAAAAAGAGCTCTTCATTGAGATCAAAACACATAGTCAAAGAGAGGAAGAAGTGGAAACCAACAGCTGAAGAATATCAACCATAAAGGTGCCTATTGTTTTCTGACAACTTGTTTTGCCTTGCTCCTTTCCAAGTACTGCCACAACCCTAGGACATTCAATCCCTCAGATATCTACAGGCCCAAAGCTCTAGGCTAATTACAAGAAGCTGAAAACAGGGCCCTTCCTGCACAGAATAACATTTCAAAATAAAATAAAAACAAACTACTAGACTTTGGTCAGCCACTTATAACTGTTCCCTCCATTTCTTTCTGCACATCACCCCATTGTTCTAACAGATACCAAGGAGTTTGTGCTATATTAATAAAAGGGATGAGAGATCATTTTTATATTCTCCAGCTGAATGATTTACAACATAAGATGTAGGAATGAGATCACCTTATCTCCACCTTTCAAAAGACGCTGAGAGTAGAACTAGCTGAAATGAATTTCTGATTTTTTGCTTCTAATCAGATGACTGCAACTCACCACAAATCCTTCCAGTCTCTAGGGTATTTTCAATATGACAAATATAATTTTAAAATTCTTTAATCAGAAGAGGCAGCAATAGCTGTTTCAAATTGTCTTTTAATTCTTATATATCTGTGATGGAGAATAAGCTAAAGGAATCTCAAAAAGACAAAAGAGAAAAAATTCCACCAGGAAATTGCCTTGGGATTCTATCCTGATATCAGTTTACATATACCAAATTGATATCCTAGGTTTTCACAGAAATAACATCCATCTCATGAAGAGGCAAAGAAAACTATTCCAAGAACAATGAAGAAATAGATGGTAAAAAGTGAGAGGAATGAATATTTCTCAGTAACGGAAATGCTGGCAAGAAGTAGAAATAGTGTATACAGCTCTCATCCAGGAAAGCAGACACACATGGTTAATTTTAATTTTAACCTCATTTGAGATTGGAGCATGTGATTCACTGCCCCATTTAGTTCAAAATTAAAATTAAGCACGTGCTTAAGTGCTTTGCTGGACTGAGGCCATGTACAAGAGTACCCTGGTCATGAAACCCTATTGCCACAGGCTGATTTGGAATTGAAAAGTCAAAGCTTTAAGATAAAACACCTGGAATTTTTTTATTTGTTCATTTATTTTTAATGCAAGAATGCATTGGTAGCAGGGAAAGCTACAGCAGTTACACAGTTCCTTTTGAGAAACAAATGCAAAATAAACAAAAATTTGCAGAGAACTTAGCAGAAGAAACTCATCTAGAAAATTCCCAGAACTTAGAGAAAGAAAACCTGCTTTTAAAGATCAATTACACTGTCCTATGTCTGTGTGCACTGCAGCTTTGCGTATTTTTCCCCCATTCTACATTCTATGCTGTAGTGAGGTACAGCTGAGAAAGAAGCTGCAATGAATATCCCAGTGCAGCAGTTTGGAACGCAATTTCTAGATGACTTACCTCCTGGTTATCCCTTAGCCATAGCCTGAGTAGAGACATAATCCCTCTGCATGCCCAGGGAAATGTAATTTCTAATGTCACCTCTCAAGTACTGGAGCCAAAATGCCTTTCAATGCCCAATAAATTCTCCAGGTGAATGCAGAGAAGAAAGGGAGCCACAACTCTGTCTTTTGCTTATTCTAAGTGATTTGCTACCCGTGAGTGCAGAACAGAGCAGGCACAGCAGCAACTAAGTGAAGGTAACATTCCTACCACAGGTCTGGGTCCCCACACTGTTCTGTTGCAGCGCTGTAGCTTCTGATCAGGTCTTAAAGAGCTCTGGAGTTGCCCAACACAGGAAACTGTGGCCCATCACAAGAGGGCTTGAAGTAGGCACACCAGACAAGTAAAGCTCTTTTTACCATCTTCTCTCTCTCCTATTCTCCTTCAGACAGGCAAGAACAATCTACTGCATTGAATATTTTACTAGTGTTACAGCAGGTCACTAACTGCACCAGTCTGTAATGGTGTAGTGTTGTACAATGTACAGAAAGAGACTGAGCTTATTTTTTAGAATAAGAAGTACTGTGGTCATCTCAGAGGACCACATCTTTCCTCAAGAAAATCAAGTTAAAACTAAAGGCAAAAGGAGCATCTGTGGTTGACATTGAGGAACCAGAACTGCTAGAAAGAATATCTTAAGGTCACCTGGGGCTTTCCATTTGAGCATCCAACTCAACTTTTGAGTTCTACACTTCACACTATTTGAGCCCAGAACATTCTGGACAGCCAGGGATATTAGATCCTGGCCATATTAAACTGCAGAGTTATGATGTTGATACAGTGTTGAGTGTCTGCCTATAGTCCCAAAGAGGAAAGAGTCTTGAGTTCCAAAGAAAACAGTTAAAGAAATTAAAGAGTAACTTGCCAAAAGCAAGGCAAAAGCCTACCTGAAAGCAAAATTAACCTTCCTTTCTCTTTATAGGCCATGGTTTTGTCCTAGAAACGCTGTGTAATAAATTATGTCTCTGGGAAATATGTGGTATGAAAAGAATCTCAGCCATTATTGCAAGTGAAATAGCAGAGACTTATCTGTCACTGAGCTCTTCTACTACCTCCCAGCTACCACAAGACAGACCTGTGTGTCTGCTTGCTTTAAACTCAGTCTTCTTCCACAAAACATACAAACACAACTGTAAATCAGCATTGCCAACATATGCTTGCATGCATTTGCCTGTAAATAAGGCATGTTTTGTGCTTTACTGAACAGAGATCTATAGAAATAGACAACTGAAAGCTCTAAGATGCTGATCTGTATTGTCCATGGGAACTGCATGTTCTCAAAGCCAGATACCATATGTTGTCACCCTCCCTCCAGCACTTTGCAGGGTCTTATTCCCTCCTGCTCCTTGGCCACACAAGAAAACATTGTCAGTATTACTGAAGCATCGGCACCTCTATTGGTAAGGAGGGGGCTTTGGTAACACTAATACCTCACATGGCTCATTCTTAACAGAACACCTGATTGACAATCCTTTCATGTACGTTTAGGGTGAAGCTGGATATCAGAGGCTCACATGTTTGAAACTGTACCTCTGTTTGTTCAAGGACTAAGGAAATGGAGACATTTCATTCCATTGGAAGGAAGGCTTGGAGAGGCACTTCTGGCTATCTCATCTTCATCCCATGCTACAATCGGCCGGTGGCCTGCTTCATCAGGACCGCTTTGTACTCCAGGCTATCTGGCTGCACTCCAACCTTCTCCTGCAACTGTCATTTCCTCCCCTCAATGGTAACAGAATTCTGTGACTCTCACATAGTATTTGTTACTGGTAGCTCTTCACTACTCTTTCACAAAGGAAATGGGTATATTTAATCTCATTTTAGATGTAAGGAAGCTGAGTAACAGATGTGAGATGAGTCCTTTAAGGTACTTTAGTGATGACAGGCAGGGCCAGGGAGATATCCCAGTGCTCTATTAGCAAGGTTATGCTTAAAGAATTCAGTGTGTAAGTATCTCTGATCTCTATCAGCAAATGCCAGGATAAAAGTGTTAGCATTAGTAGTAGCAATACCAAAGGCACCAGGATTCCATTTACATTACTGCTCCTACCGACAGCCTTATGGCTTAGCCCTTGAGTAGTTCTCACCTTGAGAACATCCTTTGAAGGGTCACATTGCACAGCCTGCAGAAGGACAGGATCTGTCTGGACTGGAAATGGTTGCAAAAAGACACAGGGCTGGAGCCCTGGTTCTGCTCGTCTAATATGCCGCTGGAGCAGCCTCATTAGCACAGGAGGGGAATGCTCACCTTGCCTCTTTGCCTTCCCACACTCGAGCAACACCACAGGTGAGAAGAAATTATGGGTTAAAATCCTTCTGTAAAGGCCAGTTGGATTCCTACAACAATAGTTACTATACATAGTTCCAAAGCCCTGATACTGGCAGACTTCTAGAAAAGACTTGTTCAAAGAAATCAGCTGGATTTCCTTATCAATATGGGATAGTTCTTTGTTAGCATTTACTGTCTCACAGTTTCCCTTTCAACAGCTTGAAAGAACTTCTATTGAAAAAGACAATACGTGAATGCTGCACATAACTGAATGCCAGGGCTGTAAAGAAAAACAAATGTGGATTCTTTATTAATGAGTTTCTGTGCCAAGCCTTTGTGCTACTGCACATTTGCTGATGGACTACTCAGTGAGGAACTACTTATGCATATAAATGGAGAGGGAGAAAATTTACTTGTGATTTGGTTTTGATGCTTTATTTTTTTCCCCTGTAGAAAGGGCTCTCTGCAAAACTGGAGGTAAACATTATTGTATTTTTGAGCAAGCATCTCTTGTGGTCCAGAGTAGATTTTTTTGATCACAATAAGTGGAAAAGAGGCAAGACATACCTACTCAAAAATAAGCAGGAATGTCATGCAACTACCCTTGTCTGACCTACAGCTTCAGTTTCTCTTGTTAAGCTGTCCTGTTTTAAATGTTCACTAGGCCAGAAACAGTGGTTAATCTATGTCTGGTATTCAGTGTATCCATCTGTCACGAGTGCTTTAAAACCTAAGTCAAGGATCTTTGTGTAAGCCAAGGTCTTAGCAGGCCAAGTAAGAGCTGCCAGCTACTGGCTGTTTTGTGAAGATTTGTTTTCACTCTTTATTAACAGTTCTGGAAGTTCTAGACAAGTTTCATTTTCATGCATTGAAAATTAACTTTTTTTTTTCCACAACACATTTTACCTTTATGAAAAGTTCTCATAAAATTCTTGCTAGTCCTAAAATTAAACATTTCAGCTTGAGATAAAGTAAGATTTTTCTTATTCCAGTGGACATTATCATTCAAGAGAAATTACTTCAGGGGAGCTCCCTGCCTTTCTCAAAGTTTCTACCATTCCGGAAAAAACTGCCTGGTTAAAGCCTCTCCCTCCTTGGTATTTTTGCAAGATGTTTTCCAATGACAAATCTCCCTTATACAGTAACACCTCTTTCTCATTGCCTCTTTCTACAAAAAACCATATTTCTGTTGATCTGCTTCCCTCTTTCTACCTGTGCTGTTATTTCCTATCTTCCACTCCCTCTCCTCCCATTGGCACCATTTCATCAAAGCACTTAAAACACATGTGCAAGCAATAGCCTACTAAAGCATGTGTTTAAGTGCCATGACTAGAAAGATGGAGTGCTGAACTGAGGTGCAGGACAGAATCCAACCCCCATAAATGTCTCTTTGTGCTAATTTGTTAGTCTCCAGGAACTTCATAAGGTTCCAAACGGGCTTCAGAAGAACCTGTTAAGATCCCAAGGAAACACTAGGGACTTCTTCAACCTCTGGGCTTTACTCTCAGGACTTAATGAACTGAAAACACTTGCACTGCTAATGAAAGTTGNTAATCATGTGGTTTTCTCTTTACAGTGTCTCAAGGATGGAAATTGAGTCTTGTATGATCTGGCTGTAATTTTAAATGTACAGTGGAAC
>WEKW01027823.1:0-37486 GCA_013389905.1 Sula dactylatra
CCCTCAGTCTCCCCCATTTTCCCTCATTTCCCCCCGTCAGTCTCCCCCATTTTCCCTCGGTTTCTCTCATTTTCCCCCTCAGCCTCCCACACTTTCTCGCAGTTTCAGATTCCCNCGCGCCGGGACCGGGGCGGCGGGGGGGAAACAATATCTCGTCTTCTGGTCTGTAGTCTGTATTTGCAATGCAAATAGACCCAGGGATTCCTTCAGTGAAGCGGTGGTTATCAGCCGCGGGCTCAGCTGGGTGACGAGCCCGGAGGTCACTGTCCTGGCTGAGAAAGGAGCTGCTGGCCGTGGCGGAGGCATCATTAAAAGCCTCCCGCCCTGCAAACGCGGTTTTCTCAGCACCGCTGCTGACTCTGAGCGTGACATTTGCATCTGAAAAGTGGGTTTTGTTTACCTTTTCTTAAAACTCTAAATGACAAGTTATTGCGCTCGATTTTGTGAGCCTTAAATTAACGCAGGACTGTCGTTACAAGTGCGATTTGTGACTGTTTCTGAGCGAATTTTCTTTTGGATGCAAGGCAGAATTTTTCTGCGTGCAAGTTTCTTGTTTGAAATAGTTTGTTGATCTCTGCAAGGCAGCAGAAAAATGCGTGTTAGCCAATAACGCTGTGTGTGTTGCTAACTGATAGCCACAGGCAAGGATTAATCGGTTCCCAAATCATTCTAAAGAGCCAGTTTACCTCATCAACCTGATAGAGGATATTAGTAAAGCAAAATGCTTAATCGCTTCAGTTAACAACAACAACAACAACAAAAAAGAGCCTGATTTGGATTCTTTTAAGTGCCCCAGTTTTCATTTTCCATGTTTCTGTCTGATGCAGTCCCAAGAGACATCTCCTCGGACAGTCTCTTTTCTTCTGCATTGAGACAGGGCCTCTTTCTCTGGGAGTTCTCATTGATATCTTTAATTGTGGACATTATTCCCATGCATGTGACTCTTAGGTCTAAATCTTTTATTTTCTAACTCCCAATCCTAGCTATTCTCTCACAGCCTCGTCACAGTCCTTGGTGGTTACATGCTCCCAGGCCTGAATCTTTTCTGGAAATGTCTCCATCTTTCCCAAGTTTGATTCTACCTTTGCTCTGTTGAATTTCCTCCTTGTGCAAGAGATCTTGCACAGACACACAAGGCCCTAAACATTTCCCTTTCCTGAAAAATTGGCTGTTCCTTTCTCTGAAACATCATTAGAATTTGCTTTTTATTTTAATTCCCATCACTGACAATTTTTCTGTGCCTTTATTTTTGCCCAGCGTGATGTTAACGGTTGTTTCTGTGCTCTCCCAGTGACGGACCCGGACCGCCCTCCCACTTCAGCACACTGGTATTTACTTCTGCTGGTTTGGACATAAGCTGCTCCTCCAGCTTTCAGTGGCTCTGTGGCCTAGGGTGGGATGCGAGCAAGAGCTTCAACACTTCCAGGTCAGGGACAGGAAACCCTGAGCCGGGTGCCTCAGCTTCCACAGGATCTCAGGTGGGCAGTCCGGCCCACAGCCGTTAAACCGTGCTATAGTGAAGAAGTTGGGGTGCACCATTCAGAGCAAGCACATCATTATATTGATGCCTGCTCCAAGGCAGCGCCCCAGGACTCCGTGCTGGGACAAGTACTGTGAGTGGATTAATTTAAAATGTGCTGGGGTAGCTCTTTACATTCAACTGTGAAAATGCCTAAGGAGAGAAATTCCTGTAACCAGCCTTTGCTCCACTAGCAGTTCCCAGTTCTGAACGGTTTCCAGCTCAAGGACTAATCAAGCTTACCCCTGATTTTCTTTTCAAGCTCCAAAAAGAAAATAAAAAAATCACAGCCAAGGGTAGAAAATTTGCCATGCTCTATGGGAGTGTGTTGGGAGCTTCAGGTGCTGGGTAGTGCTGCGGAAGGTGGAGCCAGCAGCCATCCAGGCTCCTCTAAACTTCTAATTTTGCAGGGACATCTCAAGCTAACGAGCTGTCAGCTGAGTGCCTTCGCACCCAAGGCAGCCGTGGGCTGAGCTCCTGTTTCTTTATATCCATTCCAGCAACTTCTGGGTTTTGCAATAAGCGTCTGCAAATCCAATTAGCGTCTTTCTTTGTGGTACTGTATGCTGGCGGAGATCTGCTGTGTTGCTGCCATCTACAGTAGGGCCAGTGCCAATGGATAAGAAACAGATCTTATTTGCATATTCAAACATGCAAATGAAACATGACAGCTCTCCCGAATTTTTGTTTGGGCTTTTTATTTTTCTTTCCAGAGCCTTGCTTCAAAGATCCTTGTCTTGGACTTAAAGGTGTCCGTTTAATCTGGCTTGGCCCACGGTAGGGGACTACATCAAGGACTGGTTCTGTCCCCTGAGAGGTGGGGATGATGGAAAATAAAGCGGAAAAAAGACTTTGCGCTGCAGGTGTTCCTGCCCTGGCCAGGTAAACCCAGAGATGGGAAAAATTTCTGGGGTCTTTCCCCCAGCACAGGCTACTCTACAGTCCTGGGAAGCTACAACACATCCTTCCTCTTTCCTGCCTGTATGCACCACGGCTGCTTTACAAGCCAAACCCAGCTTGTAAAGTCTTGGGGAGCACGACTGAAGGAGGCAGCGACTGGGGTGTTTGGGAAGAGATGAGTCCACTTTGGTGGGGAAAGTCCTGTCAAGAGCAGGCTGGGGCAGCACAGCTGGCGCTTGGGCGGCCACGGAGCCTTCCTGGGAGGGGACTGGCTGGCAGGCACCGAGCTGCAACAGAGTGCGCTTGGGGTTTTCTGAGGCTCTGTCTGGGGAGCAGCCAACAGCCATCAGCACTGCTTCTCGAGGCACCTCTCCTTCCTCCCGCACTGCTCCCCTCCTTCTCCTCAGCTCCCCCCCCCCGAACACACAGAGCCCGTCCAGACAATCCCAATTGCCGTGCAACCCAAGACGCCCACCCTGCTTACTCACCAGCCTCCAAGCAACATCTCTCATCTCGCAGCAAAAGCGCTTTCCCGTAGGCTTAGCATCACTCATTGGGACGGTCAACTACGTCCCCTGTAAGGTCCCATCGCCAATTTATATGTGTGCATCTCTATGTTTGCGGCTTGCCCTTCTTATCCCTGGAGAAACGAGTTTGTTTTACTGTTTGTCGTCAGTCATTATTATTTTCTCATTACTAATTTAGTTGCATCTTCCCTTTTTCCACTCTGAACTGAAGACCACAAGTTCCGTGGTCAGCTTTCAGTGGCTTGGACACCAGCCAGCCAACCAGCAAGGCTGTCTCCAGTGCTTAACGAGTCCGGCACTGTAGAAAAGTTATGATCTTGTAATAGTCTCATGGACTTATAGATTAAAGTGCAAATCTTGCATTTGAGCAGGGTTTTTCTGAGAAAATATATGCCTCCACTTTATGTCCATACGCAACACGACTGAGTGGAGAGACTCTGAATTTCTCTCCTGGACATGTGTAAGTCACTTCACTGCCTTCTCTTACCAGCTGCAAAATTATTATAGTGTTCTTCCTCTTTCGTGAAGCACATCCGATGAGCAAAATAATCTGTGGTGTTTCCAAGATGAACATACCTGGCAGTCGAAACAAAGAATCAATGGTATTTTAGATAATAAGGGGCAGATATCTTTCTCCTGGTACTTACCATGGCTTTGC
The DNA here is from genome assembly GCA_013389905.1 of Sula dactylatra. Lineage (NCBI taxonomy): Eukaryota > Metazoa > Chordata > Aves > Suliformes > Sulidae > Sula > Sula dactylatra. The sequence continues at coordinate 3,605 of WEKW01027823.1, forward strand.
CAACAACAGTGTCACATCCTTACAGACAGCCTCAGAAAACATCCTGAGCCTGAGGTCAAGAGAGGATTTGGTTTCTCTGATGGCACTGAGGGGAGCTGGGTATTACTATCTGTGGCCTTTTTTGTCTTTAGTTCAAGGTACAGGCTCACCGCAGGGCTTGTCCTTGTTGGCTGCCAGGGAGAAAACAGAACAGGTAGTGACAGAGAGCTATGAGTGAGGAGTGAGCGAGTTCTGCAGCGATGCTTGTTCTGGTGTAGCAGGGCTCCTGGTTTGCTAATCAGCGCTGGGATCCCTGTAGGGAAACATGTTCATTCGAATCAGCTGTTAAACCTAGCAATGGTTAGTCTTCTAAAAATGATTTTATTTTGCCTGTTCTCTGCCTCCCCCTCCTTCTCTAATTCACACTCCACACTACAGTATTCACAGCACATATTTAACACCAGGGTAGTATAGCAAAAGTCCAGATTGTTAATAGCCAAAACCTCTGATTGCCAAAAAGATACTCCTAGCAACTACTAGCTGCATCTGGGAAAAATTACAGACAGCTTGGAAATTCTTTAGTTCCCTTATTAATGAAGGACTTAGTAGAAAAAAAAACCCACACTGTAATACAGTTTAGCTTAACTAAGTTCTTTTGTGCCTGAGGAAAATCTAAATTATAGCGTACTATAGCTACTGAAAAATGCAAAAGGCTTTTAATGTACAATAACCCTCCAAACCAGAAGGAAGAGGGAAAAATTTCTTAGTAAGCGGGAACACAATGAGAATTTATTTTATTCTTTCTGTGTATTTAGTGCTGGTGAAAAGAGCCAGATGAATAGTCACAAATACGTCATGTCCCTTGCAGATGCAACATGGGCAGCACAAGCGTCCTCAAACTGCCCCGCCAACGTGCTTCAATTCTGAATGAGAAGGACCAGCTTTCTGGGTGAGAAAGGAGTCTGCCTCTATTCAGTCCCTGACCCCTCTGCTCAAGGCTGTTAATGAAGGGGCCTCATTAACACCAAAGGTGAGGTTGGCATTATAATGTAGCTTACTGGTCCACTGCAGGCTGAATTGACACCTATCAATTCACTTCGCCTGGCTATTGAGCAGCCGTCGGGTAACGGTACCTTTCTCTTGGACTCTACAGACAGAGGTCAGGTTTGGCCAAGCAATTTAACTGTCTGTGTTGTGCCAAACCCGCCAGCCGGCTGGACCTGCCACGGAGAGCATTTCACAGGCTGGATTTGTCCAACACTAAATATGAACTGCTGGCAGAAGTGCAGGCTGGAGAAGACGGGCCCAGGCACCTTATGTGCCCATTGGAGCAAACACAATCACGGTACAATAGGAGGGAGTGAGATTCACTGCCGAAATTTGTGTCTGCTTTGTACGGGGCTTCTTTTGGTTGATGCCAAAGTCAATGAAAGGTGCTCATCTGCATGCTCGGAGAGAGGCCACCTTCTGAGTGGTGACTGTCACCCTAGGCAGGATAACCTTTAGGCCACTGAATGGAGAAAAAATAGCTTGAAAAATAGGACATGACAGGAGAAGTTCAGTAGGAGAGTCTGACCAGCACCAAAAAGCCTGTTCTGAATTGCTTTTTTGATTGAAGAGTCCAAAAAGTGAGTAGGAATTACTATCCCAGACAAATCTACTGTCTGAGGTAGAACATCTCCCAAGGCATTCCCAGTGTTTGGAGTTTCCTAGGGCTCTAACGTAGCAGTCTGGTGGCCACACGCTCATGCTTGCCATGTTTCTGAGCATCCTGAGCTCTGGCTTACATTGTGTGGTGCCTTTTCCTCTTGAGACTGGTGTTTCTGCTGTTTCCAACCCTTGTCAGTCAGCTTGGTGGTTTTCAGAGCACCTGGCCATTTCCAACATCAGCAGATACCCGGCCTGGCGGTTTGGTCCTCTCTACACTCAGAGCAGATTGTGAGACATCCCAGAGCTGGTGCAGCAGCGTTTCAGAGCCTGTAACATTCAAATCAGTATGAATTTCTGATTTTTGTGGATTCTGGGTCAGCTGCTCTCATGACAGATTCCAGCAAAACTAAGCTGTTTTGCTGGAATAATATGAAATGAGTTTTCACCTGTCTACACAGCAACTGGAGGTGGAGTTGCCACATATGTAAATGCATGCAAACCACCTCTAATCTAGCTAGCTCAGGTATGATAGCAGTTCAGATAATCCCCCACGCTGCAGTATGGGCTATGCAAACTTGACTGGGACTGAGGGAATTTGGCTGGCCCTACCATGCTGAAATTTATCCCACTGAAACCTCATCATTATCACTGATATCGCTACCTGTGAGACAGTAGTGCACCTGACTGCAGCAAAGTCACATCTTAGCAGCGTGGCATGTCTCAAACGCCTTGGAGCTTGATTTTGTCGCATAAAGGCCCAGCCAGGGCAGTTTCAAGGGAGTCAGGTTGGAATCTAAAGCGACATACACATGTGACAAATACCATTTCAACCAACACAGGGAGAATTGAGAGTTGTCTCTGTAGCTACTCTACGGAGGCAGAACTGTAACAAATTCTTCCCTTTTCTTACTCAGGCATCAGAATAAGGCATGTAATACTTGCCCATGAGTGAATCCATTACACATACATTTTATATGCCATCAATATTTTAGATAGATGAAGAATACAATCAATTTGGACACATTTCATGCAATTTTGAAATGCATTATGTAAACATGGCAGATGCAGGCCATTTTCTTCCACTGCCTGTGCATTTTTATATGCTATGAAATCTATTTTAAATATATGCGTGAAATGTGTCATGAAACATCTGACATATGTGGAAAACATATTACTGTACCGTATGGGCAGTGTATGAGGTCGCTCATGAACAGCTTGAAAACAGCAATCATTTGCATATGTATCTATAGCTGTTTATATGATCATCATAGGGGAATAAGGGGCATGTCCCAGGTCTGTGTAGGTCACTAGCAACATCAGTACTGTTGGACTCATGATGAGTGAAGTTATGAGAACAAATACAAATAGCTAAAGGGTTTGGTGCCTGGAAATTTTCATCCATTCCTCATAACAGAGCAATTCATAGTTTTGTGAAAGGTAAGGCGCAGGAAGCAGGACAGCAAGGTCATGTTTTTGGTGACCCTTTGCTCTATCACATTTTGATCATTAAAAGTCATCCTTGCTCAAGGCACTTTTCTGCTGTTACAGAGCGGATCCTGTTCTCCCTTTCAAGCATCCGCTTCAGACTGGACTGGTCCGGGGCTGAATAGAGTTAGTATGTGTCAGGAATGGTGGAAATGGGGTCAGACCCTGTCTTTAATCTGTATGTATGTCTTTCTGTAAGGATGGTAAATATTATTCAGTGTTAACGTGAGTAGGTCTTTAGGTCTGGTGGGATGATTCATGATGAATAACAAATTCAACTTGTTGCCATTTTTGCTCTATTTCACAGATTTGGTTTTGATTTCACTTGGCAGTGCTCTGGTGGATGTTAATGCTTGGCAATATTAGGATAGTAAACAGCAAAATCTCACATATATTAATATTTGCATTTTCACATTACAGTTCTGTCGTGGTTTAACCCCAGCTGGCAGCTAAGCCCCACAAAGCCGCTCGCTCACTCCCCCCTGGTGGGATGGAGGGGAGAATAAGAAGAGTAAAAGTGAGGAAACTCTGGGGTTGAGATAATGACAGTTTAATAGGGAAAGCAAAAGCTGCGCACACAAGCAAAGCAAAGCAAGGAATTCATTCGCTCCTTCCCATGGCAGGCAGGTGTTCAGCCATCTCCAGGAAAGCAGGGCTCCATCACGAGTAATGGTGACTTGGGAAGACAAACGCCATCACTCCGAACATCCCCCCCTTCCCCCAGCTCTATATGCTGAGCATGATGCCGTACGGTGTGGGACATCCCTTGGGTCCGTTGGGGTCAGCTGTCCCAGCCGTGTGACCCCCAGCTCCTCGTGCACCCCCAGCTACTTGCTGGTGGGGTGGGGCGAGGAGCAGCAAAGGCCTTGACTCCATGTAAGCCCTGCGCAGCAGGAACTAAAGCATCCCTGTATTGCTGACACTGTTTCCAGCACAAATCCAAAACACAGTCCCATACTAGCTACTATGGAGAAAATGAACTCTATCCCAGCCTGAACCAGCACAAGTTCTTCATTGATTAATTTTTAAATTGGTCCCAGAAAGCACTGAGAGAAATACTGCAGTTTGCACTTTATTGGCATTACATGGCACTATTTCTGGCTCCAGCCCAGCAAAATATATTCTTAAGTGTAAGAAAGCGCCATTGATATCAATGGAATTATTCATATTCTTAAAATTAAACATATGCTTAAGCATTTTAGTGAACTGAGACAGCTGGTCTCTTATGGAAGGCCTATCTAAATAAATGCAGCATCGATTGCAGATTGTGAATTTTATAACCCAATGCACAACTGAATGTTGCTTTTGGTGAATACTTCAGCATTTGAGACAAATCTTTACCTTTTGTTAATTATTTGTGACAGTGAAGCTGAGTGTGCTGTTTCAGAACAACCCAATTCTGTTTTACGTTTAAGCACGTTTATAAAAACCCATGTGCTTAAATGAGCTCATGAATTGGGACCCAAGTGACTGAATGCTCATAGAAAATGAATAAAAAAATGTGGAGAACAGGCCTAATTGAAACCATGTTTTGAACTGTAATGCGAAGGCACAGAAAAATTAATCCTTCCATTTTAGGTATTTTGATAGCAGCCATTACTAGAGAATTGAAGGTATTTGAACCACTTTGTCAGACAAATGTGAACTGCTTGTTTTTCTTCTGAAAACAGCAGTGAGAATGTCTTACTAAGTGGAACCACATCATGGGGGTTTATAGAAACAGCTGAAGAGACCATTTGATCTTCTGATAAAAACCATTTTTTGTCAGCTGATTTATTTGGCCATGTAATGGCCGTGCTTCTCCGTACTGAGGAGTGACTTTTACCCACTTCTCCTCTACAATCACTGGTCAAAACCGACCCTGATTATGTGTGCAGCCACCGTGTGAGCTAATACAGAAAGGCATAGGCAGGGGACCTTAAGACCCTGACTGCTGCAAACACGGTGACAGAGTATTCGCTGAAATACGACTTTCAGCTAATCAGGATCTGATACCTTTCATCTGTCCAGAACAGCCATCAATATCTGGAAAATCCTGGCATTTGTCTATGTCCCTACAGCTAATTTTGTCTTACGTGAAAAGTGGATGGCAAGGATGTGGGTAAAACAGTGAAAAAAAAACCAAAAACAAACAGCAGTTGTGAGGTGGATGTAACAGAATTGCCAGCCCCCAAGTTGGAAAGCCTGTGTCAAACCTCAAAAGTAGCACTTAGAGTTGAAAGGACAAGACTTTCAGAGGCAATAATTCTTGAAGTTTATCTCTTTCCTTCTTGGGTTTCTTAGCCCTTTGCATTCATGGTTCCAAACTTTTGACTGCAGATGTAGGAGATTAAAACTAAAAAAAAAAAAAATCAAAGCTGAATTAACGTTGTTTTAACATGACTCCAGTAGAGGGTTCTTTAAATCAATCGTAAAGATAGCCAGGCTGGCAATAAAAACCCAGGACCTAGCGACATCCATTCCATGTTTCAAAACTATTATCTTCTTTCTCTTTGAGACAGTTAACAAATAAAGATCTTTTGCAAAAGACATAAGAGACACTCCAGTGAAGCAATTTCTTCTCCTAGCATTGTTAAGAGCAAGGCCCGGGTTATTATTAATTACTTTTGCATTATTTATGCAGATCCATGAATGTGCAATGTCCTTTACAGATAAATCACTCTGCCTTGAAAAGTTTCCAGTCTGCAAGCTAAATCCTGCAGTGTAAATCTGTAACAGCAGGAGGCAATTTGGTGCAGCAGAACAGGTAAGTGTTAATCCTTGATGCTGCAGGACTGGTGCGTTATCAACATTATTATTTCATTTGTGTTGCAATTGCACCAAATAGACTCAACTGATGCCGTTGTTTCACAACCTCTTTAATCTGGCATCAGTTGAAAGGAGCAGCCTCTATCCTCTTCCTCATTCCTGCTCCTTCTCTTGCCTCTTTTCTTGTGGTTAAGCAGCCACATGGCGAACTGAATGAGGGAAATGATCCGGGTTAGGGCTCATCTGGCAAAAATAAGGAAAGGTTTAATTTTGACCAGTCCTAACTCAGATCCCTGAGCACGGGGTTTGCAGCTCTTCCTGCCCTGTCTGTTTTCCTGTGTTGCTCTGCTGAGCAAGCTGGCTGGTTACGCCCGGAGAGGCACTCACGGCCGAGGGTCCCAGTGTAGAAAGTACCATCAGAACTCCCCGTGGTCTGGGGGCATTGAGACGGGTCCACTGTTGCCTTTCACCCTCTGAAGGCCCCCAGCTTTCCCGGTTCAGTGTGCAGGTCATCTCTGCAGGATCCCTTTCAGCTCAAGGCAAAAATGCCCTGACTCGTCCCTTTTTGACAGCCCCACTCGTTTTTACCGGGTGTTTGTCAGCTCTGCAGTGCAGGCTGCGCTGGACAAGCTGGAGCTGTGGCTCCCTGGCAGGAAGGACAGCACATCCCCAGCAGCTCAGGGACCTTTTGGAGGTGTGACCCCAGCCTCAGATAACCCTGTGCAGCCCCAGGGATGCCCAGACCCTGGTGTCAGACACTGGTGTCAAGGCTGCTTCGCTTTCTCAGGCTACAGCCCCACTTGGAGCAGGAGGCCCTGCCTCGGGCGCTGCAGTCCTTTTAAAGCTGCTTTGTGGGTTTCTTTTCTTTTCTCTCCGCCCCCCCCCCCCCCAGGTTCCCAGGGCTGGGGATTCAGCTTCTGGCTTCATCCAGAAATCCCTGAGGGTTTCAGATCCCCACGAGGCCTCTCAATGTCTTGATCTGCTTGAATAGGCATTTTTAATGCAGACCCGGCTGTCATCAGGGCCTGTTACAGTCACTCAACTGCAGCAACATTGTTCTCAAGGCAGTGGCGCCCAGGACACCTCCCTTATTACCATACCGCACGGGGGATTTTGCTGCTGAGTTTCTCTGCCGAGCATCACACCGGCTCTGCGGCCAGAGGCGGCCAATTAGCCCTCCTCGCCCATGCCCCAGCCTCCATCCCTTCGTAGCTCTCTCAGCATCTCCGGCCCGCAGGGCTGCTGGCGCCTGTCCATCTCCAGCGGTCCTGTCGGAGGTGAAGGTGACCCCCTTTTCCTGTGCCAGGCTCCCTGGCAACGTGGCCTTTCTTTTCCAGCGGCCTCCTCCACCCCCTGACGAGGAGAGGGGCTGTGAAAGCCCCACTGCACTTTTGAACTTGCTGCCGGCGCGCTCAGTGGCTGCGCAGGCCAGCGCCGACGGAGGGGCCGAGCCCAGCGGGGACCCGGTGCAATTGCCCAGAAGTTATTAATAGGCTGTAGAAGAATGTGATGGGCTGTGGAAGGGGTGAGGTGGGGGGAGAGCAAGAGGGAGCGAAATGGGGAGGGTCAGCAAAAGGGAGATGGGGTGATAAGGGGAGAGGCAAGAGTGATGGCGTGCAGGAGAGACAAAGAGGCAAACAGATGAGGAGATGGGCACCCGCACGGGGAGGCAAGGGCATACAAAGGCTGGAGCTCCGAGTCCCCCTTGTCCTGCACCTTATGCAGGTGTCTTGTCGGTGGCTGTGCTAGCAGAGATGTCCAGGGGATGGAGAGGGCAGGGGGACCAAGGCTGGGGGTTCAGTCCTTGCACAAGGCATCCCTTTCCCAAGATGAAATATTACTCGGGGTTCATGAGCCAAATTTGCCATCTAGTGGCTCTGGGGACCATTGCAGAGGGACCCATGAGGCAGCAGCGGCCACGGGAGGGCCACGGCACAGGCTCTGTGTGGCATGCTGCACAGCACCTTCTGCCTCAGAGGTAAAGCCCAGAGTGCTTCTGCTTTTGCTTTACTCACAGGAGCCCAAAAAAGCCTGTGGTCCCTGGGGTGACATTACTTTGTTCTGGCTGCACCGCAGGGAGCCTACCTCAGCCACTCCGCCAGCCTCTTGGCGCTCTCCAGAGACGGTCCCTGCTGGTTGTTCGAGGACCCAGACCCACGACAAGGTTCAACTCGTCACTTTAATGCAGCAAGGCTCAGAGAACAAGAGTGTGTGCCGTGGCTGCAAGAGCAACTTCTTAGCTGTTACACTGTGGGGAGAACCTGGAAAGCATTGCTTTGTACCCGTGGCACAGCAGCGGTCTTCCTCTGAGGCTTTACATCTTCTCTTTGCTCTTGCAAAGGTACTGACATGTTTCTCTAATGTACTGGCTCCTTACCTCACTCTCTGCTGCCAGCCAGCCCTTTCAGCGAGCAGTGGGGTCTCCAAGTTACACATGGCCATTGGAGGCTGTTGGAGCCGGGGAGGAACAAGCGCCACTGGGGGTTTAAGAAGGGGTAGAGCCTGGGGTAGAGCACCCCAGGACCTGGGCCAGCAGGGCCTCTTTTGGGCTGTCACCCAGAAGGATTTCTCTTTATAAACAGCTCTCCCTAGGTGAGACAGAGCTTTGGCCACCCTGTTTGTGGGACTGACTGGCAGACAACAGGGGATGTGGTGCAGTCAGGGGAAAGAAAGGGGCTCAGTGCAAGTCAGTGTCCATAGCTTTAATGCACAGCTCTCCTGACCAAGACCACATACATCAATAAATAAAATTAATAATAATAATTAGAGCAGCCCCAACAAACCCAGCTGTCACCAGTTTAGCTTCCGTGTTCTTCACTGTGCCCTTGTCAGGAAGGGGTGCCACCGCTTGACTAATGGGGAAGACACAGAAGAAGCAGCGTCTCCCTCCCCTTCTCAGTGGGGATCTGCTGGAGGAGATCATCTTCGGTTCCCTGGATGCCAGCCTGGGCAGAGTCTTCCAAGGCACCTGTGGGCTCCCACCCTGCTTCATGCCCGGCATCATGAGGCCTCAGCTGCTCCCTGCCCCATTGCTAGCCACATTGCCCTTGTCCGAAGAACAGGCGCACAGCTGAGGTGTTCCCCATGCAGACGCACACGTGTGCATCACGCACCCCATGACCGAGGGATGCCTGAGGGCAACTGGCTCTAGCACTGCTTTTGGGGTTCCTCTAGGGCAATGTAAGGCACCACGACAGGCCAAGAGTCGCTGGGCCAATATCCTAGCTTTGGCTTGAACGATGGCATCTCGTAGTTGACGTCAAAGTAGATGACCAGTGGGCAGCAGTATAGGAGGGACATGGCTATCAGCACATGCCTGGCAAGGAAACAAAAAAAAACATGTGTTGGACAGGAGTAACTCCATCTGCTCCTCCTGCACCTTGTAGAGGTGTGTGGCTGGCACTGCCACCGTGAGGCTAGAGCCAAGGGGTACCGCAAAGGCAGGCAAAGGTCCCAATCCCATGATGCACGAGAGATGCAGGGAGTGTGGGTCCTGCGGGGTTTGTCCCTGTGGGGAAATCCTAAAAGAGCTCTGTGAGCTGGGGCTGGAACAATTCCTTGCGCAGAGGAGATGGGGTGATATAGGGGACTTAAGCCCCCAACAAAACCACCCATTCCACCTTGCCTGGCCTAGCCTAGCCAGCAGCGCTGGTTATGTGTCCCAGTCATCCCAGTGATTTGTGAGGATGAATCTAAGAATACATGCTGTGTGCTGCACTTACAGCAACACTTGGCCAGGCACTGAAATGTCTTGCTCAAGCAAATCACCAGCTTTCAGTTTGGCTGTTAAAATAACTCAAAGAACATTGCACTTCATGCAGCTTCCTGGGAGCAGATGCAGCCCTTGGAAAGCAAGCTGCTTACCTGGAGGGACTTTTGGAACAATTTCACTTGCAAAACACCGTTTGGCTGGTGCGGAGGAGGTAAGGGATATTAAGCAGTGATTAGGACCAAATCCTTGGGCCAGGGCCAGCATGAGGAGCAGCATCAATAGCGACAGAGGAAAAAGGGAGAGGGTTGGGCAGAGATGCAGCTGCTCCCTGGTCGAGTATCACAAGCCTGCGGCCATCTTTCTTTAGCTGTGGCTCTTCAGCCCCTGAAACGGTTGGGCTGGGGTTCCTGCCCCTATGCTGGAGCCCTTACCAGAAGCTGTGGAAGTAGGGGAAGTTGATCGCTTGCCAGAGCCCACAGAGCCACCTATCGCTTATCCAGCTGCTGATGGCCAGTACCCAGCACAGGACCATGGCTGCGGCCGTCCGGTGAACCCTTTTGTCATTGCACCTGGAAGACACAGCGAGGGAGAGGGAGTGGAGTATCGTCTTGGAAGGAAAGAGAGTTTTAAAGAGGACTGGTTCCTGTCTGCAAGTGCTAATGCAACAGAGGAAAACCCAGTGAGTTTCTTCTGGAGAGTATTCATCAGAGCACAAGAACTGGAGAAATGTGGCTCTGTAGAGGGGGTTTCTGACTTTCTGTGGGTGAGGATGGTGCTAAGAGATGCCAGGGCACTCCTGCCTTTCTCCCCAGACCCTGGAGGATTCTCCCAACCCCACACGGGTTCCCAAATCCCCCACAAAGGGGAAAGAGCTGTGGAGATGGCAGCTGGGGAGAAGATACACTTGTCCCATGGATTGTCCCCATTCTGCGTGGCATCTCGGCCAGATGGCTTTCTGGTACCCCACTGCCTACAGTCCTGCCTGTGCCTCTTCCTGGGTCCCTCCCAGGCTGCCCCAATTCTTTGCAGAGCTGATAGTCCAACATGCAACTGATGAAGCCTTGGGCTCTGTTGTGCACTGTTGTGCAAGGAGTCGCTGCCACGTGTGAGCCTGCCAGGAGCGTGCAATGGACCTGCAGATAACCCCTCTCAGCCCCCTCCTTACTTTTTCAGCTCACACCATGTCAGATACAGCAGGTGGAAGGCGATGCAGTTGAGCACGTAGGCATTGAATGCTGGTTTGATGAAGGACATCAAGGTACTGATCACAGTGGTGACACCGCTCAGCCAGAAGAAATGCTTCCTAAAGGGAGTTGGGAGTGAGTGTCAGTGCCCCCAAGGTTCACAGTATGGAAGGATAAGGATGAGAGAGATCCTGCTCATTGCCTGAGAGAGGAAACCCTTCTCCAGCACCTCCAATCTGCACACAGCTGACCTCAGCCTCTGCAGTAGTTCTGGCAGAAAGGCTGGGGTATCTGTTTATATCTGTGCTTTGCCAAAAGCCCCCCACTTAGTCCACGACAGAGTGGGGGACACAGCCCAGAAGGTAACTTTGCACGCTTTCATGGTGATGCCAGATACGAGTGTCAAGAGGCAAAGGCATCCGGAGCCTTGCATAGGGAAGGGCTGCAAAGCAGGAGTCCCAGCAGTGGCAGGCAGGGGCTTGAGCCGTGCAAACATGCAGATTTGGGCTGACTGAATAACAATAGGGCTCAGAGGGGCCTTTCACATGCAAATCCCTTCCCAAGTCCCTTCCCCTCTCCCCCAACCATGTCTCCACAGTGAACTCCTGGTGACCTCCTCTTTGGCATGGGAAGAGCTGACTTGGAGCAGGCCTTTGCAAGACTTCTAACTGGGCTGGCTCAGAGAGCTCCAGCAAGCCTGCCAGGATGGGACCATCCTTTGAGCAAAGCCCTGCTGGTTTCCTCTTTCTGTTGGTCTGTGCTCACCCAGTATCCCCATCCTTTCTGCTGAGCTCCTCTAGCCCAGCCAGCCCTCCTGCAAACAACTTTTGAAATGTGGGGTGGTAACTTGGACCAGCTTGTCTTATGGGAAACCCTATCAGCCTCCAGGGAAAGCTCTCTGTGGATGGCAGGACAGACAGCATGGGTAATTGAATGTCAGTGCTCAGGAACATTTAATTTCCTAATTAATTTTGAAATTCACCATGCAAAGTTTCCTCTGCAGCTTTGCAAAGACAAGCAGCTCTGGTTGAAAGGAGCCCAGCACAGCCCTTCCCCGTGGGAGGGTTTCTTACTCTTTCTCTGTCAGCACATCCACCACTGAGTGGTGGAGGGTCTGGTCCTAAAGCAAACCACAGTAACCTCAACACTGACCCCTTGCAGGGGAGATGGCTGTGGGCTGGGATCTGTGGGTCACATGCATCAATGTCAATGTCCCAGCCCTCCCCTCAGAGCCTGCAACCCTGTGTCCCTGTGAGTCACACCTGCTTTTGATGCACCTGGGGAAGTAAACCCTGGGGTACCAAAAGGAATATGCCACAGCCAGTGTCCAGAGGATGGAGAGCTCATCCAAGAGTTGTCCCACGTAGCTCAGGGTCATGTGAAAGTACATGGAGAAGATACCTGCAAGGAGCAAGGACAGCTTGTGTCAGCAAAGCTCCATCCTCCCACAAGCCTGTCTGGTCTGGGAAGTCCTTGGGGGCCATTCCTAAAGACACACCGTTCCTGAAGGGCAGGCCATGGACCTTGGCATTAATGGAGACTTGAGTGAGTCAGTCCACACAGCTCCACAGGGATTTACTGGGCTGGAAGCTGTGCATCCACAGCCAGCAGGAACCATGAGCTGCAGGGCTTCATACATGGCTGTTTGGTTTCTCACCCCAGCTTGCCCCTGTGCTTTGGCCACTGAGAATCAGCCTCCAAAGCCAAAGGCATCATGAATGAACAGCTGGGTACTCTGGCAACCTGTCTGGTCTTTTCACAACCTTGGCACCCACCTACGCAGAAGAGCAGGCCAGAGAAGAAATACAAGGGCAAGGCACGCTGCTGACGGTACTGCCGGTTCAGGTAGAGCAGGGCAGGAGAAAGGACAAAGAAGCTTACATTGCTGATCTGAAAAACAAGAGGCACATTCAGCTTATTGCATGATCTTGGGCAAGTCCCATCCCAGCATGTGCATCAGTATCTCCATGTGCGAAGAGGATACTGATCTCTAGTGGAAAGCATCGCGTGGAGGCAGGTGTTACTCTTGGCACAGGGAGAGGACAGAGACGTTTCTCAAGAAGCGAGACTGGAACTGGAAGGCCAGCTATTGCTGTGACAGCAATGGCTGCAGACCTCTGTGCTCTCCCTGCAGGCACCTCTGGGACCAGCAAGTCCAGGATAAGCTAGTGTGCCCCTTTTGGGTGACAGTTTAGCTTCAGCTGCCCAGTGTCTTCAAGCAAGCTGCCAAAGCTCTTCTGTTTGCAGCCATCTCACTCTCCTGTCAACCCAGACCCGCCAAAACCTCCCTGGATGGGGATGCAGGCAGCCCCCCGCAAGGGGCTGGGTGGGTGTGAGGAGCTAGACTGCCACAGCAAGCCACAGTCAGGAAAACCACTGTTAACTGGGAGTGGGTGCAGTGGAGAGCAGCAGGACAAGCAGGACGTTGGTAGGTGGGAACAGGACAGGTCACCTCCTGTAGTGTCATGTGCGAAGCCACCTGGCCTGGGGAGGGGAGGTATTCTGGACAATAGTAATTACATGAAGTCATAAACCTCCTTTAAAAATTCCTAGCAAATGAACACAGCAAAATTATTCTGCCCTGATTTCCAACTCTGCAAAATTGCTTCATTGACAGACTTTGATTTGTCTGGGGAGGAGTGGATGGTACTGGGGCTGAGCCTGTTGCTGCTACCTGGGCTGGATGCAAGTGCCAGTGCTTTGGGGAATGGCAGATGCTGCTGGGCAAAATGTGGGAGCTGGGGAGGAGCAGCAAGTGCCCAAAGCCTGGACCTGTCTGCTGGATCAGGCCTGCTCCACCCTGCAGCTACGGGCGAATGAAGTTTGAAATAATCCTTACCCTCTGTGAGTTCTTACCTTGGCTTTTTCACCTGATTTTGCAAACTCAGTAAAGGCATATCACGAGGAAGCACAACCTCCCCAGGGAAAATCTTTCTCGCTCATTGGGTTGGGAAAGGTTGGGACTGCGGTGCTATGTTTTACCTGTGAGACAGCTCTTTGGGGCTTTGGAAGAGCAGGGCAGAGCCATCTGCTAAAATGCCATTTGGCAAGCCACCAGGGTGACTTTTATCTCACCCTGACAATCCTTTTCCTTTCATCTTCCAGCTAGATGCTGACCCAGACCCCAAGCCTGGAATCTGACCTCCACAGCTGGAGTCTCACCCCTCAGCGGCCCTTACATGTACCAGGTAAACTGCAAAATCGACACTTGGCTTGTGGTGTCTAATGGGATCTAAGTTTATGGTAACAGGGCTGCAAATCACAGGGATGTTGTCACATGTATGAAACACACCCTCTCGTATTCCAGAGGGAAACACAATTCACGCTTAATGTAAGGTCTCTATTCCCTTTAACACCTGGAGATTAATCTTGAATTTCATTAAGGCTTTCATGAAACAAGTTGATGCTCCTATTAACAGCAATTCTCAGGCCAAGCGTATTGGTTTTCTATAGGTGCTCAGAGCCAAACCCAGGCTTGTTCCCGTTCCAGCCATGAAAAGAGAAATGCTGGTCCCACTTGCACACTTGAGGTCAAATTGTTCGGAAACGATTGAGAAACCAAACTGTGTGTTAAAGTAACAACTGTGTTGCAAACATTTCTTTTCCTGTGAAATGGTGAAAGAGGCAAGAAGACAAGCAGCAATAGCAAGAAGAGAGAAAATGCTTGCAGAAAAGGCAACAGTATGCAAGTGCCAGCATGCATGTCAAAGTGAGGAAATGTGGGACTTTGAGGTTGCGTATAGAGAGGTCTGAATCCCTGCTGTGGTGGGCATTGCAACAGTGCTATTAATTACATGATAGCAATGTTATCGCTTCATTAATTCAGTATGAGATGTGCAAGATCAGATATCTGAGGGGAGGGATAATGAGGGAAACTGTGCCAATAGGGCCGAAAGAATAGAGTGATTCCTTGCAGGGCAGCCAAACTGAGAGCTTAGGGGAGAGCCGCTACAAAACCGCATCTGTGGGGGAGACAGGATCTTCATCGCTCATCGGATCCAAGCCCTAATTTGTAAGTGCTGACTTATGTCTTCCCTTTAGGATGTAGCAAGCTCCGTCTCAAATGTGGTTAGGAGGGTGTTGCTCCCAGTACTCCCAATAGGAAGTTTTTCCAGACTCAGCTCATGCTGAGTCCTCCCAGCACGGCTTCTACTTACACCTAGCTGGGTCACACTGGCCAGGAGGCACCAGCTCCCTCTGCCCAGGATGCCAGGGAGATAACAGTGGTGATGGACCTGAGGTGCGATTTGACCTGTGAAAGTGATTCATCCCTGTGGTTTTCCACTGTGCGAGCTCTACAGCGATGTCCCACTTCCTAACAAGTGTGAGTTATTGCTCCAGGTGCCTAAGCCAAGCCCGCTTGTACTGGCATTTGCTTCTTTCACTAGGAGAAAAGTGAGGGTGGGATCAGCAACATGGCTCTAATCCTGGGTCATTAGCACGATCATGGGAAAGGCCCCAGGGTTTGTGCAACTCTGCACTTTGCAGCCTAAGATGGAGAGAGAGACCTGCAGAGAACCTGTTTGCATCTCCATCCATGACAGGGTGAGAACAAGCCTCTGATATGGATTGGGACGGGAGATGCTGGTTTGCAGAGCTCTGCCTGGCTCTGTGAGCATGGCAACAGTGCAGTAGCAGCCACAGCATGCACTGGTCCTTACTCAAGACAGGCATTTTCTGCAGTGAAAGAAGATTTCTGCAAGACTCAGTGGAGTGCATTCATTCACTTAAAGCCCAGTGAACCAGCTTTAGCTGACAGAAGAGCCCACAGGGCCAAAGACAGAAGTGAATACCTCAGAGGCTCTCCAGACCTGTATAGCAAGTTCCTTATAGCCAGACCTGTGTAGCAGAAGATGAGGCTGCATGTCCTGACATCGCAGTGTCACGCCAGTGCTTTGGGGCAGGAAACAGCTGTTTGTCTAGTGTTTGCAGAGCGCTGGGCGAGGAGCTGCATAATCCTGCATGGGATTTTCTGGGCAGGTGAGAGAGATGTGTCTGCGATGCCGCGGGGTTACTGAGCCTGTGCGGAGGGCTGGGCCACATCCATGGCTCTGATATACTCCGAAAGTGTCTGCTTCTCTGGGCATTTCTAGGTAATTTGCACCTGCAGTTGAGTTTATCTCCACTGATCGATGAAGCACCCGGGAGCTCTGGATATACGACAGTGTCAGAGCCCCTGCTGCTTTGCCAGGCAGACTGCTGAGGATTTGGGTGTCATTACCAGCATCCTGGATCAGTCATTTCAGGAAAGAGATGAGGGTAGAAAGACAAGTCCCTGACTGATGACCCTCATGTAGCACAATACTGTTCTCTTACGAACAGCCAGAAGACAATAAATTTCTGGGTCACTGAGTCACTATAAATAGTTAGTGCTTTGTTGCTGAACTGCATCCAATCACGAGCCACCATGTATTATTAGGTACTTAAAGATACTGTTTACATTCTTTGCTCATACCCTTGGTGCTTATTTCTAATAAAAAGCATCCAACTCAAGCAGACCTAAGAGCGAGTGCAGCTGGCACAGAGCAATTCTCAGCAGCACATTGCTGCTGCTGGCACAAAACTACCCTGTTCGAGCCCCGGGCAGTGTTGGGAAGAAGATGTTGAAGATGGTGTTCCATTGGGAAGACCTGCTGATTTAGTGGTGCAGGAGTCTTGGGTAGGAGCTGGCTGGATTCCCAGCTAGTCTAAAACTCTGGCAAACTGACGCTGAGGCCAATATTGATATAATTATCTCAGGGCAGGCCAGTGAGATAAGGCACATAAAGTTTGCCGCATGGAGGAAGCAATCTGAATATGGGGAGCAAATGAATAGAGGAGAGAAGAGAAGGAGATCCAGGCTGTTAGGATCACACCTGAGATAGTGCCCTGAGCCCCACCTGGATCTGCAACATGCTGCCAGCCAGCAGGGATAGCTATGGATCTCAGCCTGGTCTGATTCCTATAGTCCCCCCTTTAGGGCACATCACAAGGAGCCTGATCCTGCAAGAGAGCCCAGAGCATAAAGAGGGATCTCCTGGTGCTGCTGCAAGGGGTGAGAGCCAGGCAAGGCCAGCCTGCGTGTGCTGGCTGATGAAGGGGTGATGCTCATGTAAGCGATGCTCCTGCCTGCTTTTGGTTGCAAGGTCTGGCCCTGAGCATGGCGTGGCCTTTGGGGCTGGATGTCAGATGTCAGGTGCTCAGACAGCAGCAGTTTTTAGGAGGGTTTGCTCTTTTGTCTCCCCTTGTTTGGACAGGAGAACACATGCCAGCCCTGATGCAGGCAGCTGTCAAGGCAGGTTTAGGTGTCTGCTGCTTTTTCTAAACAGGAATCACATCTTAAGCCAGAAACTGCAGAAGTGGTACCCTCCGCCTGCACAAGCACTCTGCTGAGCTCTGTGGATTGGTAAAAGTGAGTCTGGCAAGAAGGAGATCAGTGCAGGGACAAAAATAAATCTTTTTCTCTGCTGGGAAAGAGGTGCTCTGTGTTCATATATAGAGAGGAACAAGGACTAGTTTAATCACTGCAAGAAAATCCTGCAGGGTTTGCTCTGCCCACATCTCCTTGTGTTCCTCAGTATTGAACTAGTTTTTATCTGTGAGGAAACATGCATTGGAGAAGTTTTCCTCTCTCAAGCTGTGTCTCAGTCCTACCTAGTGCATATTCATCCAGGTAAGCCCGGTGCCTTGAAGGTGGTGTAGTGTAGAAGCATGGGAGATGGCTGTGGCTAGTAGGGGCCTCAGTCCAGAACTAAACACCTGGATAAGATTTTCAGGAATAGCTACATAATTTAGAAACCTGTGCCACAAGGCGACTGAGACAGCTAAGAGTTAATGTTTTATGGGAATTACAGGGCTTTGGGTCCTAAGAAAGACAGGTATTCATCCGGCCACACCAACTGGTATCTAGCAGTGTGCTGCAGAGAAGTTAGATACAGAAGTGTTTTTGGAGAGCTCCTGAGATACTTCTTGGTGTGTTAAGGATCCTGAGCCACTTTGAGAGTCTGGGTGTAAATCAGGATCCTTGTGAAAATGGGGTCTCAGCTCCAAAGACACATTTGAAAAATGCTGCCTATGTACTAAATGAGGAGGTTAGGCAAATTTACCTCCCAGAATGAATTCTGATGAAAACCATAACTTTCAGACTTCCTGCTTTTTGTGGAAATCAGCCCCTCTCCAGTGTTGCCAGTGACACTCCAAAACACAGAGGCATTTGGCATCTCCAGCTACATTTGAAATGCTGATGTGAGTATAAGTGTTTTCTGTACCTTCTTGCCAGTTATGCCTTGCTCTGCAGCTCTGAGCCCATCCGACAGGGTTGCAGTGCCAGTGAGCAGGCAACAGCACAACACATTCAGTTGGATGCCAGAACGAAGCAGGCTTTGGTCTTTATTTGTTAACTATCTCAAAAAGAAGTGACTATATACAGCCTGAGCATCACTCCTCTGAGACCCTGGCTGGGCAATTAGAGCTTGGGAGCTGCAGGACTCGGGTGAGGGAATTATCGTTATTATAGGCAATTTATTAAAAGCAGGAAATGCTTTTAAAAAAAGAGGAAGAGACATTTCCATGAGAACAAGAACTTCTAGTGTTAGACAGTAATTGCTAAAAGTTGTAAACAAGGCCTTTGGACGGTTGTAAATCCACATGCCTCACAACCCTGCTAGCCTGTAATTGCACTGAGGTAGAAGGACACGCTTGCAGAGACCGGTTATCTACCAGGTTCTCTGCAGACGGATATGGATGCTTCTAGCCACTCTCAAGCCAGGAGGCTGTATTCAAGGGACTGGCACTGGATGGAGTCTCAATTATGAAAGATCATAGGAGGTGAACCTGGCTCATGCATCAGCTTTCCTCTGTCTTGAGTTCCGGATTCCCAACCTGCCTGACACAGTTCAGGCAAGTGCTGTCTCTCATTTTGCCACTCCTGTACATTTAGCTGGAATATATGAGCCCTGTGTGGGACTTACCCTAGTTGGCAGGAGAGCTGCAGGACTGGTATAACAGGATCTCACAAATCTGGGCTAAGGAGCACCGCCAGAGATTTCTCACTGGGAACTGAGCCCCACACGTGCCCAAAGTACCCCTGACCCCAGCTTGTTGTGTGAGCAACTGGCAGTTGTAAGCAATAAAAGTCCCATGATTTACCTGAAGCTCAGAAAATGTTCCCCATACCAGCACCCTCCAACACCAGGAAGTTCAAAGGAGTGAGCAGGAGGAGAGAAAACAAGGTTGTCCCATCTTGTCTCCTAAAAGCAGCTCCTGGGTGCCCGGAGCCGGCTGCCTTCGCGCCCCAGCCTGCCCTTCGGATGCGCCCGCACTCACGGTGTTGTAGTACTCCGCAATGACTGTCGAGCGCTCAAAGTTGCCTTCACACCAGTCGACTTCGGCGCTTTGGTAGGAAAATATGCTCGGCATTGTTGGGCTACCTTTGCAAAAGGGAGAGGAGCGGGTTAGTTGTGCACCCGGGGAAGGCGTGTGCTGCACACCCAAAGGGAAAGGGGAGAAGTATACTCTGCCTGCCTGCCGCTTGCACACACGAGTGCTCGCATTGCACCAGCCTGCTCAAGCACAGCATCCTTACCCTCCTATGAAAGACTCATCCTCTTCCCAGCACTCATCACATTGCAGAATATTTCCTCCTCTCTCCCCATCACGCAGGAGTGACAAATCACCCTAGGAAATGTTCGTGAACTCTGAGCCTGGGAGTGGTCACCACAGCCCCATCCATGGCATTAACATCTCTCATCAGGGGTCGTCGCTGCCACACGGTGCTTCCCCATTTCAGCCCTGTCCTTGTCACCCTGTCTTCTCCCTTCTCTTCACTTTCTTTATGACTCAGATCTTTCTGCCAAGAGGACTTCCCTGTACTTTGTGGGCTGTGAGCTACCTTTTGGGAGTGGAAAACTTCACAGGGTCTATTGCTCATTGGCTCTGCTCTCCTTAGTCGTTTCTCAGCATCTTCCTGAGGGCTGGAGCTCACCTTATGCAAGCTCAGCCCTGGAGCACCAGCACAGACCCTGGGTATTACCAGAGTCCCGGGGGCACAGAGCAAAGGCATTGGGAGGTGTCTCTTCAGTGTCAGTGCTTTCACTTTGAACGCGCTCCCTTGCAAGCCCCGTCCTGGTTTCCCAGTGAAAGGCATCAGAGCTTCATACCTTGAGTGGGCTCCCCACCGCCAGGTCCCCCAGCCTGGCCTCTGGCAGTGGCAGAAGTTACAGTGCAGTGCAGTTTCAAGTGGGATTCTAAAAAAAAAAATCTAACCTGTTGCATGTTTTTCTTCCCCATGCTAAAGACTTTCCCATCCTCAGTGTGAGCATCATCTCTCAGCCCTCTTTTATTCATTTGAAAAAGTAAAAGTTCTGATCAAGTTTCCTATTTGGCATATTTTGTTTCAGATCCTTGAGATTTTGAAGCTATTTCAGAAGCTGATAGATGGGTGTCAAACTTAGAGGGGATGGGAAACGCCATCCAAACCCCAGCAGCTGGATATTTGGTACACAAGAGCCACAGAAATTCCCTGGAGCTAAGCAATAAAGTCCCTGGATGCAGTGTTGAACAAACCCGTCTGGCTGTGCTTCTCGAACTCTGCAGAATAAGCAGGTATCAGGGTGACACCAACCACTTCAGCAGCATCTCTGAGCTCCCAAGGCACTGGTAGAAAGGCCTGGAAAACAGAGCTTTCTTTTCTCTGAAAATCCTTTCAGCTGTCTAACACAAGGAAGGGAAGTTTATCTTAAAACCACTCATCGGTTGATCATGTTCTTGTGGAGAAACAGTCAGTCCCTGTTTACACCGGTGTCAGCTGAGCAACACCACCGAGGTCAGCGGTTACTGTAGTTTGTGCAGTGGTGTGAAGCTACCACAGCTTCCCCTGCTCCTCTTCCCAAGAAGAAGTTCAAAGGGAGAAAACACAGGAGTGTAGCCCTAATATAAACAAGCTCTTCTGTAACCTCCTGCCCCAACCAGATAAACTGACTTGTGGATAAACCTCCTCTGTTCTATTACAATTGCAAGTTAACAATGCCCTCCCTTTAATCCAGGCTGGCTGGTTCCCCAGAGCAGATGAGATGACAGCTACAGAAGAAAAATAAAATAGATGGCAGGCAGATTGGTTTGAGGTCTGACTCTTCATGATCTTGGCTTTCCATGTGCTCATTCGCAACACAGTGACTCTCTACTGATCCCTGGTGCTTTGCATTATGCTTTTACAGCAATGCAAGTGGTTGCGTAGTGTAAAAAAAAGAATCATACCCAAGATGGTAAATCCCATCTCCTAGCTGAACAGACCTCAGCCAAGAGATGGTGAAAGGATGGAGGAGACACGATACAGAAGAAGAAAAAGGGAACAGAAAAGTCAAAGGAGTGACCAGAGTGCCCAGTGGCTGCTGGCTTGCTGCTCGCCTTCTCATCCCAGCCTGGCTTACCTGTGTTCCCTTGAGACGGACCAGCAGTGCTTCCACGCGGTGAAGCGAAGCGTCAGGAGCTCCAAGGTTTCTAGCAAAGCTGGAGCAGTAACCTGTCCTGCCGCTCTAGCTCTGAAGGAGTGCCCACGGTGTGAGCTCACCCGGAGCAGCCGCCAGGAAATACCCCTGCTCTGTCTCTAGGAAAAGCGTTGGGATGAGACAAGAGCCATGCGCACCCTCCAGGCAAACCTTCCAGTCCCCCAAAGGAAACATATTGGCTGGAGGGTTTATATATGTGCACCCAAATGGGCAGGGGCAGAGAGGGAGGGCAGAGAAGCGTGAGCTGGAAAGGTTAGAAGAGTGGGTAGAAATGCAGTCTGAAATCATCAGTGTGCCCCTAGGCAGGTTACCTGCGCACGCGCACACACCCCAATCCTAACCCTGTTTTTCCCAGGGGAGGGACTGATCCATACAGCCTCCCTTGCAGAGCTGGTTAAAAAACAATAAAAGAGTTTTTACCAAAACACATGTGGCAAGCTGTTGCTGCCTCGTTTTCAGGGGTTAAATTCGAGCCACGTTTCAACTTTTCCCCAAATATTGTTTTATTATCAAAATTATTTTTATTATCAAATCACACTTCTTCTAGCTAATTTGTTTTGTTATTTAGTTAAAGAATTGGCTGAATAGGACACTTTAGGGTGACTGCTTTGCAAACATTTTCCTCCCGAATCCCCTTTAAGATGTCAAGAAAATTGGCAGCAATTAAACTTTTCCCAAAAATCAACATTACTTTCTTAAACATAAAAACTTATTATTTGGTCAGTTCTTCCTGTTGGAGCAGGTGAGACACCATGTTCAGCATCACAGGGCAGGGTCAGACCAAGATCCAAAGTCTCCCTGTCCCTGTCCATCTGCTCCCTCAAGAGTAGGGATCAAACAGCAGCTTTTGCTGTGACAGTTCAGCTTTGCCCTGGGGACTGGCTCTTTGGGAAGCTTTTTCCTTTGTTTTGATACTTCCATGAAAAGGAGCATACCTGGGAGACCTGAGCTGTGCAACACCTCCTAAAGATGCCAGGGCTTACAAAAGCCTCACAAATCCAAATCCATTTTGAAATGAGAGGGTAATTAACCACTGAAGCAGCTTATATTACACCGTGGTGGAGCCTCCGTTAGATGCAGCTAGGTCAAGGCTGGGTGTCTCTCAAGGACAGACGATGTGGCTTGAAGCAGGAGATCAGAAGCAATCCCCAGCGAGCTGCTCTCACCCCCTGGATGGCTGCACTGCGGTGTCCATGGTGAGGAAGTCTGGGGTGAATTTGCTTCTTATTCACTTACGTGCTGGTTCGGGCTGGGATAGAGTTCATTTTCTCCATAGTAGCTAGTATGGGACTGTGTTTTGGATTTGTGCTGGAAACAGTGTCAGCAATACAGGGATGCTTTAGTTCCTGCTGCGCAGGGCTTACATGGAGTCAAGGCCTTTGCTGCTCCTCGCCCCACCCCACCAGCAAGTAGCTGGGGGTGCACGAGGAGCTGGGGGTCACACGGCTGGGACAGCTGACCCCAACGGACCCAAGGGATGTCCCACACCGTACGGCATCATGCTCAGCATATAGAGCTGGGGGAAGGGGGGGATGTTCGGAGTGATGGCGTTTGTCTTCCCAAGTCACCATTACGCGTGATGGAGCCCTGCTTTCCTGGAGATGGCTGAACACCTGCCTGCCATGGGAAGGAGCGAATGAATTCCTTGCTTTGCTTTGCTTGTGTGCGCAGCTTTTGCTTTCCCTGTTAAACTGTCGTTATCTCAACCCAGGAGTTTCCTCAATTTTACTCTTCTGATTCTTTCCCCCATCCCACCGGGGGGGAGTGAGCGAGCGGCTTTGTGGGGCTTAGCTGCCAGCTGGGGTTAAACCATGGCAACTTATAACTCCCGAATGGACCGTGCGAGTAGGAGACTAAGTTCACATGGTGAAAGAAGGTACACAGTTCCCCAGGGGATCTCAGTGAGAAGCAAGTGGTGACTTGCCCATCCCACTGCGAAGGGAGGCAGAAGAGGTACAGTGTCAGCCAGGGAAGGTGGCAGAGATGGATTTGAAAATAAGACAGATCATTGCCCAGACACATGATGCCTGGCCTATATGAATATCTTTGAAAAGAATGAGTTTTCCCACCCCAAAACCTCTGGCATCCTTGACATGAGCAAAGCACCCAGGCATCACTGATATATCCTGTGCCACACAGTGAATAAATAACTGGGGAGGATGTAACAAATCCACATTTCCCTGATTCATCAGTAAGAAGCATTCAGGTCATGAAGAGAGAGGCTGGTTTCCTGGTGAGTCCTCCTTGCCAGCTCCTCCTAATGGTTACATCCTCCTGACTGTGGTCAGAAGGGCCAGGGATGCTGAGGGTGCTGACATGGGGGTGGGCTGGGGAGGTGGGGGTGCACAGGGAGCACAGGGCCTCATGTGAGAGTTACCCAGAGAGAATCCCCTAATCCTCCTTCTATTTGAGACTTCTTTCTCTCAGAGCTTCACCCAAAGTCCTCACCTCCTTGCAAGACTTGCTGCCTCCTCTCCACCTTTCTTCTAAGAGGTGACATCTCGTCTCACAACGATGTGTCTCGTCTGCACCAGGATCCACAGGGAAACCTCATGGATGAGGTTTGTTCCTCATCCTGTCCCCTCAGCTGTCCCCTCCTGCTCCCTGGGACTGATGCCGTCTTTCAAGACCCCACATCCCAGGCAACACCCCAGGCTTTGTGATACAGGACATGCTTTAATCTGGAGAGCCTCATCCCAGCTCCTCTGCCTCTCTGTCATCCCTTGGGCAGGCAGCGGGGTCCGGAGGGTATTGCACCGAGACAGCTGAGAGCAGGCAGTGGAAGGGCTTTCACAGGAGCCGAGCCTGCAGCCTCAGGGTCCAACTGCAAGCTTTTTATAACTGTGTTCTTACAAGCCGTGGTGAGGAAGAAGTTCTGCTGCTGGTGCCACCAAAACAGGGAAGTGGGGACTCCAGCGGGCAAGTCTGGGAGAATCCAGTTGCTTAACTTGAGGCTGGTCCTACCTCGCTTGTCCTACGGCACCGCGGATGGAGGCTTTTGCCTGAACTGCTGAGGATGAGGGATTTTTTTTAAAAAGCCCATTTGGAAAAGCTGTGGTTCAAAGGCATGTGCCTTTATTTAGTGCCTTGGCTGGCGTGTGGCTGTGACTGTCGGCGGAGGGGCAGTTACAAACAGCCGGGGCAGGGAGGCTGAGGTGGGAGCGCTGGCATCCCGCATCCCCGCTGCTGTTGGCTGAGCAAGCCTGAGTCAGAGCCCTGGGGTGGAGGGAGATTAAATGACTTAGCTCCATTCTCACAACGAGGCAGCGGGCGAGTCGGGAAGGGAACCCAGGCGTTTTGGCTCACTGGTGCCCTGCTGCATCGCTCTGCCTGTGTCCTGGAAGGCCTTAAAGGAGCCTGGACCCGTCCTGCTGCCAGCTCCTTTGCTTTTGGTATGTGACTTTAGCCTCCAGGGCTGCAATTTCATGCTTCCAGGTATAAAAACACAGGTAGGTGACCGGGAGCCTTGCTAATGCTGCACAGTTAGATGATCCCTGTCATTCATGGCTCCACAGGGCAGGAATCACGTCCTCTGCTTGGTTTGGAAGCTGTTTAGCAAATCGCGGTCTGGAAGGAATAATAACAGCAGCAGGAGACACGCTAAAGCTGGATGTGCTTTACACAGCCAAATGAAAGCATTCGTCTCCATCGCTGCTGTATAGCCTACCGGGAACAATGTCCCCGCTCTTATTCACATCTGCAGAGCAGTAAATATCTGTTTCTTCACCAGGTAGGGCAGGGGCTCCAGGCAACCAAAAAGCACCAGTAGCAACAGCAAAGACAGATTGCACCCCACGCGAGGTGTGGCTTTAAAGTCTCAAATGTCTGAAACACCTGCTCTTTACAACATCGTGGCCCCGGTACTTGTGCAAGTCAGCCTCCAGAGGAGCAGAGCACAAGCCTTGTCAGGCCCCAGAGGGTTGCTCTCAGGGTCCAAGAGAAATTCCCTACCAATCCATCATCATTGAGCAATCACCCAGGCGCTCTATTATCTTTACTCCAGGCAGGATGCCATACCAGTTAACTCAATAATCTTTGCCAATCTGAGCACCCTGTGCTTGTTTTGAAATACAGACAGGTTTAAAACAAATGCTTTAATTGCTAGTAGTAACAGCAATAACAGAAATAATTAAAGGAAGTTCTCCCACTGCTGTCATCTGTCACATGCGCTTCTTGGTGCAGTTGTGTATACGCTACAGAGACTTTGGCTTATGTAACTCAGCAGGAGCTGCTGGTTGTGCAGGGGCTAAGCAGAGGCTTTTCTCATTCTCCCCTTCTTGCAGATGAAAATATAAGCTATCTAAACCAGAAGAGAGAAAAATCACCTTATTCTTGGCAGTGCTGTAACAGCACAACTGGGTCTCTCCCACTAAAGTACAGGCCACAGGCACGGCGAGGGCTGCCTTGAGCCTCGGAAGGTTTCGAATTTAGCAGACACAGAGCAGGGAGGCACCTCTTGCCAAACCAAACTCCTGCATCTAGCACCTTCTCACCCTTTCTCACTTGCAGGAATCTTGACTCTGAAAAGATGTGAAAATGGAAGGAGACAAAGAGAAAGTTCCTCTTTGCTTGGGCTGAGCCTACAGCTTTATATCACAGCTGGCAGAAGTGTGTGCCACTGTTACATCGCAGTGCTTTGCACCCAGGTAGATGTGTTTATCCAACGTTGCAATCCTTTCTCAGAGTGGCGCAAAGCTTTGGCAGGAGACAGCGATGGTTTGTGCAAGTTCTGTGAGAGACTGAATAGCAGAATCTGCAACAGGCCCTGGGAACCAGAGGCTTCTTCATCCAGGGCTGTCTCTGAGTACTCAAGAGGGAGATCCCCTGGGCCCCTCTTTAATGTCTGCTCCCTGATGGGCACAGAGCAGGAGCTGCTGCCTCTGTTTCAGGAAGGGAGAAGCTTCGTCTCGGTTCATGGTGAAGGACAGGGTAAAGCCTGGGGGATTAGTGCCTTCATTACAACTCTGTAAGTGCCTAAGGCAGACCACGGGTTTGCCTCTGACCCTGTCACTGGCAGTATTGGTCTGTTGGAGGGAATATAAGAAGGAAGGCAAGCAGGCAACAATCCTGCCCCATCTTCTGGTGGTTGGTGACTGAATACTACCTTAGCTGGAGGTCCTGGACCATCATGTTTAACCAGACAGAACAGACCAATCCTGTGTATGTTTATCTCAAGCTTTTAAAGGTTATTTTTTGAGGTCATATCCTATGGCAACAGGGTCCAGTTTAATTAAGTGTTGGGTGAAAAAGTACCTCCTTTTGCCTATCTGCTGCCTGGTGGCTGCACGGGGTGCCCTCCAGCTGGGTCACTTCTAGAGTGGTGTCATGGTTTCAGCTGGGATAGAGCTCATTCTCTTCATAGTAGCTAGTATGGGGCTGCGTTTTGGATCGGTGCTAAAAACAGTGTTGATAAATCGGAGCTGTTTTAATTGTTGCTAAGTAGTGCTTACACTAGTCAAGGCCTTTTTCATCTCCCCGTGCTCTGCCAGGTGCACAAGAAGTTGGGGTCACACGGCTGGGACAGCTGACCCCAACGGACCCAAGGGATGTCCCACACCGTACGGCATCATGCTCAGCATATAGAGCTGGGGGAAGGGGGGGATGTTCGGAGTGATGGCGTTTGTCTTCCCAAGTCACCATTACGCGTGATGGAGCCCTGCTTTCCTGGAGATGGCTGAACACCTGCCTGCCATGGGAAGGAGCGAATGAATTCCTTGCTTTGCTTTGCTTGTGTGCGCAGCTTTTGCTTTCCCTGTTAAACTGTCGTTATCTCAACCCAGGAGTTTCCTCACTTTTACTCTTCTGATTCTCTCCCCCACCCCACCGGGGGGTGGGGGGGGTGTGTGGAGTGAGCGAGCAGCTTTGTGGGGCTTAGCTGCCAGCTGGGGTTAAACCACTACAAGTGGGAAATCACGTGTAGCTGTTCCCTGCTCCCATTCCCCAGGCCCCTTTGCTGCATCTCCCTGCAACCTCCCCGTCCCACCCCAGTTGTTCCCAGTGCACATCCCTGTGCCTTGTCTATTTTCCCATCTCTGTTCAAAAAAGCAGATCCCATCCCAGATGCTTTGAAACCTCTGTCTGCCTACAAAAATAAAGGGAGACATATTTAACTCAGTCTCTGTGCATTATTTTGAAAACAGAAATTTGGTGTGAGTGCCTCATGGGCAGGCAAGAGGACTTGTTATAACAAGGACATGGTAACACTTAGAAGCACCACTAGAAAAACATCTTAGAAGAGTTTGTCACCTGAAATAGTAAAGCCTGAGAAGGGCACAGAAATGCCCCCAGCAGCCATGGAGCAGATCCAACAGGAGTACGTGCAGGGGCTGTTTCCCACTCTCTCCACTCTTGGCTTGGTGCCTGAGCTCTGAGACCACGAGCAAAACCCTCTCCATCCTCCTGCAGCCACCGCCTGGCACGAACCTCCCTCTTATTTCTGAAAACAGATGAGATCCCCTCATAGCAGAGAGCATCCCTTGTGATTCAGACTCAATCCCAATAGATAACAAGCAATGCTTGTGTCCTCCTGCGAGCCATTTAACAGCCTCTGCCTGTGCGCCCGTGCGCAGAGGGTGGTCTGAGCACAGCTGCCTGCACAATAAAACACGTGCACGTCAAGACCGTGCCACTCTCCTGCAGATCCTGTTCTCGGTGGCCTTAATGCAGAGCTGGATGCATCCCTGAAGACAGCTCCCCCTCTGTGCACGCTCCGTAGGAAGCTCCTGATGCCATTTGCTGGGTTGTGCCAGCGCTGGTCTGCTGGCAAGTGTGTGCCCTTCTCCCAGTGGCTGCCCCAGGGACCACCACACACAGGCAACTGATGGGCCAAACTCTGGGGAGAAGCTGGCTGGGAATGTGCCTTCCATCAAACATCCATCCCTTCCCACACCGGCCCTCAGCAGCATAGACATTTCCTTTATTCATTTAATAACTCCCTGTTTCTTGACTATGTTGTTCACTTTTTTAATTTCCGGCTTTCTCTGGGAACACAGAGGGACTAAAAACCATCTCTAAATAATAAAACCAACTAGTCCTAGGAGTTTAAGAGCCTGTAGGCAACTCAGAGGTAAATCTGAAGCACGCAAAATAACCCCAGGTTGGTGCAATTCACTTGACTTCCTGCTTGCATTAGGCCTGAGTTTGACTCCGAAATAGCTCGGAGGTGTAAAGTCGTCCCTGCCTGCCTCCAGCCCGATCCATACGCGCTGTCCCTTCACCCAAGGCATTGCGGGGCACGAGAGGGGCCGACGCCGTGCCGTCATGCGGCCGCAGCCGGGGTGTGAGGCTGGACCGTGTGCTGCTCGGTGTGGCGCAACGGAAGGATCCCGCAGAGCTTGCCCGTGCTTCGGGACCGGTGCGGGGCTGTTTCCCAAGCTCAGCTGCACCCGGAGCAGCACCCACCTGTGAGGGTTTCTGCCCACACCCTTTGCAGAGGGGATGAGTGCATTGCACAACGGCTGGTGACGGAGGAGGAGGCTGCTCTGGGAACCCAGCCTCCAGGCTAGGTCCTTGCCTATCTCCCCAGCACAGCCCTGCCAAGACTGGGAAACTGGGGTGGGAACTGGGGGATGGAGCCATCCCATCTGCAGTACGCCTTTCCCCGTGGCACCTGTGGGACTATTTCCCAAATCCTATTTTCATGTCCTGAAATCTCAGAGCAGACACATGAGCGGAGCACAGCAGCCCTCTCATGCTCTGGCACGGCGGAGGTGATGAGGGTGAACTCTGGATCGTCCGGGGATGCTCTTATTGCAATGTTACTCCTGCAAGTAAGCACAATATTAGCACAAACTTTGCAAATTAGGGGCAAGTGTAGCTCTGACTGAGCGGCGGTGTGACAACAAACTGAAAAATCCTGTTCACAGAAATTCTCCAGACAAGACAAATAGGTGGAGGGGCAGGACTTTGAAGCCTGGAAGCAGGAAGTTTTGCAGCATGGGAGCTGGAGGGTAGCGAGGTGTGTAAGCCTGGGCGAGAGAAGGGAAAGACCTCAGCGTTCACCCATCGATGCCCACGCTGCACAGAAATGTCATGAGCTGGCTGAGACCTGATGCAGTTAAAGGATAATCCAGGTGGCAGGAAAATGGTGCAGGGACAGGACATGATCTGGGTGATATTCTGAAGGAGGAGGTGGGTGCTGTTTCAACTGCGTATTTTAGAGGTCTAAAGCAAAGAGAGGCAGCATTTGAGAATCCTACATACAGACCTCGTGTTTGTTTGCTTGCACGTGTTTTAAGTCCTTTTGGACTGAAGTGTTTGCTGCAGCTCTTGGGGAGATGAGGGGTGTTTCATGGGGCTCCCTGGAGGAGTCCATCCCAGCAGACACAGCATGACTTAACCCTAACATCAGGGGTGCATCTTGGGGCCTGAAGCACCTGAAGTCCATTTCCCAACTACGTCGCGTGCCTTTTGTATGCTCTTTGGGAGAGGTTTTCTCTGTGGTCTCTCTGGGTGTTGGATCCAAAATCCTGCGGTAGCACCAAGCGGTGATAGCCATGGTGATAATTCCTGGCGCTGTTATCTCTTGGGCCAGCTGAGCTGGCAGACATTGCAGAGTTGGTAAAAATAGTAATTATCCACCCCCCACCCCCTTCTTTTTTCACCAAGTATTGCGAACAGCCTTGGGGGTGCTGGGGCAGCTTGGGGGTGGCAACTCCTCATGCGGGGTGAGGTGGGGACAGCGTCCGCCCGGCCGAAGGCAGCCCTGTCTCCCCAAATCCCACCCAGGGTCCGTCCCTGGTGCCTCTCTCTCTTCTCCCTGGGGCTGTAGCTGGACCCGTTCCCATCCTGTGTTTCCAAGGCACTGATTGCGATGATGCTGAGTTTATTTGCTGGGAGAAGCTGCTCCGAAGAGCACTGGATCTCTAAGGGTTATGGTGGATAAACACCTTCCCCGCTACATGGCTCAGCTTCCCTATCAGGAGGTTTCAACAGTGACCTGCAAGGTGCCTCCCGATCTGCTTTGAGATAGGACCTGGGTGTTGTTTTATGGTTACGCTGGCCTAAAGATGCCAGTATCCACAGCTAATTACTGCAGGGCAAAGCTAATTACTGCAGAGCAGCCAGAACAAGCCGTCCTGGGCTGAGGAGCCCCCGGACTGGGATAAAGAACTGCATATTCAGAGATTCCGAAGGAACCTGCCTGCTGGTGTTTCAAACCAGGTACAGACTCTCATGAGGGACGGGACACGACAGGTACGTTCTGGGGAAAATGGTTGGATTTTCTTTTTCAGTCACTGACTGCCTGCTAAAATATTAAGGTGCAAATGATGTGGCTTGCAAGGCCCTTGCCGTGCAGAAAGCTCAGGGGGACCAGGCAGATATCCCCGCCGCACCGTTCAGACAATCACCAATAAAGGAGAAACAACACAAATATGAGAGAATCGTGACTTTATCCTACGCTGGGGAAATACTGTGTGTAAACCGGAATACCAGCCCCACGCCTCTCTCACTATGCGTGGGTACTAATCCTGCATGCTCTCGGAAAGACAGCGCTCGGGTCAGAGGCAAAGCCAGGCACATCTCTTTCTGGAAGTGCCTCCCTGCTGCCTTTCGGGAGCCCCCAGACAACAATTCCTGTTTCAGGCTCTTCTGCTGAGTGCCTGGGGGAAGGCTGATGGCATCCAAACCTTCGAGCGCCTCTGTCTTGCCCAAAAATAGGGAAAGCTGCCTGGTCATCACGCGTCCCGCGGACAAGGGTTGCAGAGCCCAGGCGGGAGGCGCCAGTTCTGGCTTTTCCCCAGATCAGGACCACTTTGCACGGGTGCACCTCGGGGACTCCAGCCATGCTCAGGCTCTCCTTCTTGCAGAGGTGTTTGCTCCTGCTCCCACCTGGCACCGCCGGGTCCTTCCCAGGACCCTCCAGGACCAGGCTCCAGCCTCCCAGGGGCTCTGGCCGGGCTGCGGGGCACGGCTCCCGCATCGCCGGGGGGATGCTTCCCTCTGCCGGCACCGGAGCAAAGCTGCAGCGGGAAGAGCCGCCGGGGCAGAGGGAGAGGAGCTCCGCGGCGGCCCAGCGCATCAGC
The DNA here is from genome assembly GCA_013389905.1 of Sula dactylatra. Lineage (NCBI taxonomy): Eukaryota > Metazoa > Chordata > Aves > Suliformes > Sulidae > Sula > Sula dactylatra. Next base: position 34,872 of record WEKW01027823.1, read on the forward strand.
CCCTGCAAGTTTTAGATCCCTATTTCCACCAGCGAAACAAACAAACAAAAATCATGGGGATTTCCTTTAAAGGCTACCGAGGACTGCGTTAACCTTATTTGCCTCCTCCTTGGGGGGTTGTTGGGGTGCCCATGGACACTGGTGTTCTGGACTCCCAGTCGATGCCTGCATGGCTTGCAAATCTTCAGCGAAATGACCTGATCACATCTTCCAGCTACGGGATATCACTGGATATCCCCAAACCAGCTCCCTGGAAGGCCCCTGGAGCAAGTCGCCTTGGGGGAACAGCTCAGCCACGCAGACACCAGCTCTCCCTGGGGGCTTGTGCAGCTCCTGGCTCCCGCAGCAGAAGCTGTTGCAGCTCATTTGCTGTACCCATCGCTCTCCTGTGGCTGGATCCCAGTATGTCCCAGCAGGACCCGCTGCTGGGGATCTACAGCCACCAGGAGATCTGGGGGAATCGTGTCCCTGTTTTGAGGAAAGGAAAGTACGGCGTGGTGGGAAGGTCCTTGCGGCGCAGAGAGCGGTGACAGCCCGTTTATACAGAATTGATTCTCAGGAGGGACTGGGCTAGGAATGAAGTAGTTAAAGCAGTGCAAAATACAAGCAGATAATATTGTATTATATAACAGACAGATAACACGTTATTCCAAGCATCTGTGCTCCAGCTTGCGTGAAAAGCTCCAGACCTGAATTTCAACCCATGTCAGCATTTATGCTCCAGCCTCCCAGTTGCTGTCCCTTGCACAGTAAATTACCGGCTTCACGTTAATCTGCCCAAACATAGAAAATCTAGATCAGTTTAAATGCATCTACCAGACATCAAATACCAGACGCAGCTTTAAAACCAATTCGGTTAAATCAGAGCAGGGTTTTGTATTTTAAGACAAACATAAAGCCCAGCTCCCGAGGGAGCGCAGCCCACGGGAGGGGAGATAAAGCCACCCTGGGACCGGCGGGGAGGGGGGGAAGCATTGTTTTCTACAAAGAACAGGAAACGAGCCTCAAAGAGTACATGAAAGAGACCTTAAAACAAATGCAGATCAGCGAGGGGGGAACCTCTCGGCTCATCTCCCAGCTGCTCTGCCCAGGGCCAGCCCGCAGAAGCTGCTGCTGTAGCCGGCGGCGTGGGGGGCTCGGAGGGGGGGTCCGGGGACCCCTCGGGTGCTGGGAACGGCTCTTCCCTCCCGGGTAGGTCCGGGTGAAGCCAAAACGGGCCAGGCGAGCCTGGGTTCACCCTCCAAAGGAGGGACCCGGCTATGGTTGGGCTCAGATGATCTTAAAGGTCTTTTCCAACCTAAACGAGTCTATGGTGCTGTGACCCACGTGCTGCTTCACCCGTGGGGATGGGATTAACCCGGACAGGGCCATAAGAGGATGCTCTGGGCTTTGCAGCCAGGCCCGTCCCAGCCGTGGGCTGCTCTCCCTGCTCCTTCAGTGCCCCCAGCACCCCTCTCGTCCTCCGCAGCCTCTGCCCGCCGCCACGCAGCCTCAGCGCTGGGCGTTTCGGGGCGAGCTCCGGAGGGGCACGCCGAGGAGAGGGGTGACCGGTGCGGTGCCCCACGGCGGAGCACTGGGAGCTCTCTGGCGTGCAGCTGGGCTGGAGAAACTGAGCCGCGGTCAGCGAGGGAGCAGGGGAGATCAGAGAGATGCAAAAAATGCACCAACAATAAAGGCAGTTTTCCTTCATGGAGACGTCCCTTATCTGCTCTTAAAAAAACAATTGGGTTTGGCCCCTTCAGAGCTTAAACCCCTCTGCTGAATGTTGGTGGTTCATTTTGCTACGCCTAATAAAATCGGGTTCATGTTAGAGCCAACTGGCAAAAATTAACTGCAATGTACCAGAAAGCCATTTCCTCCCATACAAGGCAAGGCAGTGGCCAGCTGCCAAAGGGGACAATGAGGGGCTGAGGCTGGTCCTGCGAGCCCTCGTGTTCCTGTTTACTTGGAGCCTTGGTGGCTGAGCTGAGAGATTTCTCTGGATGTTTTTTAAGATAATTTTTAATTAAGTCATCGCCAGCAGTACCCTTATCCTGCAGGAATCCCTCCTGCGCGGGGTCCCTGGGCACGGTAGCACCGTGTCACGGGAGGGGGACCTCTGCGAGCCCCGTGCAGCAAGTCCCACCGGCTCCATTTGCACCCTTTCGGTGCAGCTGGGCCCAGCAGCACGGCCTGGGTCGGGTGCTCCCACCCCCATGAGCCCCCTGGGCTGCGGCTGCCCTGCCAAGCCTCGCCTCGCCCGGCTCACGACGGCAGGATTCCCAGCTCACCGCGCTTGCACCCGGAGCACAGCCCTGGCCAGGGCGAGCTGCGGGCCTCGGGGCTGCCTGTCAGATGGGAAGGGAAAAACACCCCTGTAACCCTCGTAGTGCTGAGGGACCTCCGCGATTATCTTGTCCTTCCTTTAGCAGAAAGACCAACCAACGCCCCGGCTTTATCAGCCTTCCTGGATGCTGCACCGCTGGCAGGGGGAACGTCAGCAGCGGCCGAAGGGAGGCCTGGCATGGGGATGGGAACGTGGTGCTGGGATGGGAACGTGGCGCTGGGGTGGGAACGTGGTGCTGGGGAGGGAACGTGGCGCTGGGGTGGGAACGTGGTGCTGGGGAGGGAACGTG
>WEKW01027823.1:38579-49834 GCA_013389905.1 Sula dactylatra
GCGCTCCCGGGGCCGCCCCTCTCGAGGCCGGGCCGGCCGCCCCGCTCGCCGCCCTGCGCTGAGATAGCTGGCGGCTGTCACTCGGCTCGGGGACGGGTCGCCGTGTCGTGGCAGCGTAAAATCGAGCATGAGCAAAACGGCTCCAAAGCGGAGCTTCTGGAAGAGATTAAAGATGCTTTCTGCATGGCAAAGGGATTTGCAGGACGAGAAGGATTTGAGGCGTAGAAGTGTCCCCCTGAGGCTGCAAGCTGCGGGGCTGCTCAGGTTTGACACCAGGAACTGGAGCGACTGGCGCGCTGCAGAGGCGAGCAGGGTCAGAGCGGGTGCGTGCCCTGCGACCAAAGCCGGTGCGAGCCGGTGGTGCTGCTGGAAGGAGCCATCCTGGCCGCTTCGCCCTGCTGCAGCGCTTGCTCTACAGTCCAGGGCAGGGGGCCGCTCCGGGTTAAAGCTGGTCTCGGCCAGGTTAGTTCATAACCTAATAATTAATGTTCAGGTTCGCCTCCGTGCCCAACGAAGTGACAGTGGTAGAGGGCTGGCTTTGGCCACCTTTACACCCACCGTGGTGGCGGTCTCAGTTCAGTTGGAGGCTTGTGTGGGGAGCAAAACGAGCTCAGCTACAAAACTCCTGGCTGAGCCTGGCTGCTGTTCAACTCGGAGCCCTGACCAGTGATGCCACTCCTGGAGTTTTAAGCGTTAATTCATTCGGAGCTTGTGCTGTGAGGATGGCACGGCAGGCCTGAAGCTGCTGCTAGTAGGGCCAAGTGATTTTAAAATGACTCCCTAATAGTTGGCTGCTCTGAGCAAGAGAGGTAAAATGGGAGTGCTGCGAAGAAGGAATTTGGAGAGCATCACGAGCCTTCTGGCCAAGGCTGATCTTTGCATCTTGCTGTGAAGAATGTGTGGGGTAAAAGCAAGTTTTGGAAGTGGCCTGTGAGAGCTGGGGCTTGAGCACTCACCTGCGCTTTTGGGGGAGAGGCGGATGCCAGGTATGTTCACCCTCCAGGTGTTTGGGGGGGGGAGCATTTCTGTGCTGGTGTTTCATGGTCCTAATGCCACAGGGGGTTGATTTTTATGCTGAATTACTGGGTAGCAACGGCTTCTGTGTGCGTAGTCTCTGCTGGGCGAAATATTAAATGCCATCAGCGGTCCTGAGCCTGAGGTTGAGCTCATCTGCTTAGAGCCCTGCCTAGGCAGATGCGTCACCTCTGCATGGAGACTGTCGCTGGGAAACAAGTCCACTAGCGGCAGGTTTTCCAGCACCCCAGTGGCGTGGGGGAGAAAGTTGAAGGGGACAAAACCAGATGACCTTGTTTGGCCTCTTGCTAGCAAAGCCTGAAGCGTGACTCTGAAAGCTTTTTTGATGCCTTATGTGTGAAGCGTTTCGATGTAACCTCGTGGTTCAACCTCTTAATGCTTCTTAGTGGAGAAGGTGGACCTTGGTTGGAGCCACAGGGTGTGGGGTGGTGCAACGGTCGCGTGTTGTATGGCTCTCGTGCTTAAAGGGTGAAGTCCTAACTGCCGTGAGGGGTTCTCACCTTGTGCCCCTGCAAGAGTTTGGCTTTAAGGTCTTGCGTGTCTTTTAACGCGAGCAAGGAGGACCTTCAGACACACCTGCTGCTTTGAAGTGTCGGTCACTCTGCCTGGTGTCAGCTTGACAGACTCGAGGTGAGACGTAGCTGGGTGTGATGACAGCTGCTGGGTGTCTCTGTTGGCAGGTGAAGGAGCTGGTTCTTGATAACTGCCGTTCGGACGATGGGAAGATCGTTGGTCTCTCTTCAGATTTTGAGAACCTGGAGTTCCTCAGCATGATCAACATCAACTTGCTGTCCGTCTCCAATCTCCCCAAACTCAACAAACTCCGGAAGGTGAGTCAGACCTGTGGTCCCATCTCCAGCAGTCCTTGTTCTGGGACTTCTGCTGCCCCGTCCCTGGTGACAGTTGTTTTTTCTGTATTTGCCAGAAAAAGGCCATTTGATTTTGCTTTTTCCTCTGTAGCCTACAGTCTGAGCAAGCGAGAGGTGGTTTTTTAGTATGCAACAAAATGCTTTTGAGCTCATGCTATGTTTAGCGTCCTTTTGCTCTTGCTGTTGTGCTGCTGTCAGAAGCTTGAGTAACATAAATATTTTGGATTGTAAAACACGCTGTTACAGCTAAGAGGACATATACCCTGCGTCCTGCAGAATGGAGGTGGTTGGGAGTGCTGTGTTACTGCGCGAAAGGGGTTTCAAGTGAAAACTTGAACTGCTGCTCTGCAGCGTGGCCTAATGAACAGGGTCTGGAGATCGGGCGCCCCTTGTAGTCTGGTTCTCAGGGAAATTTTATTCCCCATGTTGCAAGCTGGGACGCTTTGTGACCACGTAATATTCCCTTCTGGCAGCTGGAGCTGAGTGATAACAGGATTTCTGGTGGCCTTGAAGTTCTAGCAGAGAGAACTCCTAACCTGACACACTTGAATCTAAGTGGCAACAAGATCAAAGACATCGATACCCTGGAGCCCTTGGTGAGTGGAAGGCTGTGCTGGAACCAAAGGGATGACGTTGTTTCCTTTGGGGAGCGTGTCTGTGCAGCAGAAGTCCAACGTCTTGGTAACTGTTCCAACAGCACTTCGTGGTTCTGATGGGAACAGATGAGTGGGTCCAATTTGAGGCTGGGCTAATAGTTAATGGCTCCTCTGTCTGGAAAACCAGCAGCCAGTTGCTAAAAGAAGCGTGAAATTGGGCTGGATGAGTAAAACTGTGGATGCAGTGCTCAGTGTCCATCTGAGAAAGGACCGTTAATGGGTCGGATGCAGTTTGAGGTAGGTGGCACCTGGGGTGTCATGGAGATGAGTTGCTTGGACACCAGTGAGGGCGTCCATCACATCAGTCCGAAGGTGCTGTTGTGCTGGGCTGGGACCCTCTCGCCCTGGGTGCTGTCACAGCATGCATTGCAGGGGGTTCCCTTTGCATCTGAAGTGCCCCGAGAAGGCTCTTGCCTTGTGATCCTGACTCTGTAGCTGAAAGGTCTGATCTGGGGCATTTGCCTCCTTAGCTGTTGCCTTTAGTTCCTCCGTCCCCTCCAGAAAGAGCCTGAAACTGGTTTACTCCTCCTTTGCTTGACCTGGTGCACAGTGCGATGGCCTGACTGGGAGAGTTGCTGTGGCTGTGCTGAAAGGCACACGGGCCGCAGTCTGCAGGCGCTGTGCTTTGGTCTCCCTGTGTTTTGCTCTCGGGTGTTTTGCCTGATGTTTTGGGCAGGATGAGTGCAGCTCAGCGATTCCTCCTGCTGGAATACCTCCAGCTGGGGTAGCTGGGCTTTCCGTGCCTGTTGCCCCCCCCATTCAGAAGGGAGTAAGACTTGCAAATGGTTTCACAGGAAGCTGGCTCCAAGGAGGGGAAACTAGGACAGAGGAGCTGGAAAGAAATCTTTGCCTACGGTTAGCAAGAGCAATAACGTCTCTCCATCTGAGGAGCACATGGTGCAAATAATGCATGCAAAGACACTTGTGTACTAGATCTGGGTAGCAAACCATCTGTCCTCTGATGGCTGCCTGGTCTTCAAACAGTGTCAACTTGTAAATAATCTAATGAATTGATCTTTGCAGAAAAAGTTGCCCAACCTGCATAGTCTGGACCTCTTCAACTGTGAGGTGACAATGCTCATCAACTACCGGGAGAGCGTGTTCACCCTTCTGCCCCAGCTCACCTACCTAGATGGGTTTGATGCTGATGACCAGGAAGCCCCTGACTCAGACCCTGAAGCAGATGGGGATGGACTGGAAGATGAGTATGAGAATGGGGAAGGTGAGGATTTTCTCCTCTGTGGTTTTTGTTTGTTTTTTTTTTTTTTTTTTTCCCTGGGGAAAACAGCCCCTTTTCCCCTTCTGCATGGTCATGTTGCTAAATAAAAGGTGATTATACCTTGCCAGTGACGTAGGGGCTGTCTGGGTAACCCTACTCCCCCCTTCGGCGGGCTGCGTAAGAGATGAGACTTGCTGCCGGGGCTTGTGGCCGGCACTCCTTGCGCATGCTTGTTCTTGCGTAGTGCTGGCGTTGGAGGTCTGAGCATATTGTCTGGGAGTAGCGAGTATTTGGGAACCGTAACACTTACCACCTCCTCCTTTTGGTAGAAGGTGAGGAAGAGGATGATGATGATGAGGAAGATGATTTGGATGAAGAAGTCATTGATGATGAAGAAGATGAAGATGATGATCTGGAAGGTGAAGAGGAGGAGGATGGAGTAGATGACGAGGTGAGGCTTTCTGTCATTGGTATAAATCTGCAGCACCACGTTGCTATGTCTGGTAGCGTGTTTGTCCCTTAACGTGGTGACCCCCTGACCCGATGTCACAGGTGCCACCATCTGCTCTCGCTCTTCCCGTACGCCTTTTGACTCGTGGTCCACGCTTTGCCAGTTCAGACTCGTTTATTGCTTGGCCCCCTGCTTCCTGTGGCTTCAAGTGATAAAGCCGTACAGCCCCCTTTGTAGGGCGCAAGAAGCTATTTAGGAACCGAGAGCTTCTCCTTGCTGGGCTTCTTCCTGAGGCTAGAGTAGGTCGGGAGCAGAGGTGAAGGAAGTTGGTGCTGTGGGATTACACCGTGCTCATGGAATGGTGGTTCTTGCAACAAAGCATCTTGTTTTGACTCCAGGAGGAAGACGAGGAGGAAGATGGTGAGGATGATGAGGAAGATGAAGCTGATGATGGTGAGTCGATTCCTAACAAACTAAGTGCTTGCAAAGCTGTCTCAACAGTCTCGCACATCTGCTGGTTTTGTAGAGCTTCCCAAGCTTCCGTGCAGCGCTGCTGTTGCCTGCAGCTTTTCCCTGGTAGGAAGCGCAGTGTTTGTGCTTGCGGGCACCGCTGACGCTGGTGCTTACGTCGAAGCTGACTATTGAATAGTGGTTATAACAAAGGGTCACGCAGTGGTGATGCGGCAACAGGTTTCAGTACTTCCTAATGCCTACCAAGCTGGGTAGGTCTGCCAAATATTAAAGAGACAAATTGCCTAAAAAAACCAGTTCTAAGTAGCTTGAACTGATGGTCCGTGCAGGAGCAGGGCTTCTGTCATAGAAGCTCATGTTAGCAGTGTGCGTGAGGAAATGCTCTTGGAGACAGGTTCCTTTCTCCTCTCAACTGTAGAGAGGAGGGTAGACCCGAGCTTCTTGACAGGAGTCCAGACTCCTCTGGTTATAACCAACTATAAACGCCTGAATGAATGTTGACAGAATATAGCGGCTGGCGTGACCTCAAATGATCTTGTTTGAGCTTGGTCAGAAGTGACTCAATTCTGCAGATGCTACGTTTTTGGGGGTGCTCAACAAAAAAAAAAGCCCGTTTTCAAGCAGCTGTTGAAATGTGGGATGCTTGGAGGGCATAGAAAATAGATAATGTCTCATGCTAGTCCAGGCTTTTCTGGGTGCCATGAGAAACTGGGCAGGGTGGATCTCTGCTCCCTAACGGTGCCAGTCTAGTCCGTGCTTGTTCACCAGCAAGCTGTGGCTGACGCAGCTCGCAGCCACAGTTCAAATGCTGTTCCGCAAGACTGAACAGAGCTTCACGCTTCACCTCTTTTTGCAGACCTTCCACGAGGAGAAAAGAGAAAACGAAATCTAGAGGATGAAGGAGAGGAAGATCCAGAAGACGAAGAGGACGATGAGGATGACTGATCCGAGCGAGCCAATCAGTTTTACAGACTATGACTGTGCTTGTCTTAACCTCCCCGTTGTGTCTATGTGAGACTGTAAATCCCTGTCTCCCACTCCTCCCCCCTTTGTATGGCTGCAGCGTCCACAATATATTTTTTTAAGATGTAGAATACTGTAGGCATTCAGGGGAATCTTCCATACAACGCTCACTTTCTCACAAGTATGTCATGACCAAAGGCTTTCTCCGTTCTGTGGTTTGTGCAGCAGTTTGCAAAAAAAAAAAAAAAAAAAAAAAAAAAAAAAAAAAAAAAAAAAAAAAAAAAAAAAAAAAAAAAAAAAAAAAAAAAAAAAAAATTTTCTCAAAAAAAAAAAAAAAAAGAAAAAATTTTCCTCCTAGGGTATCTTTCGTGTCTGAAATCAGCCTTGCCACACTGGACACAGAGCTCCAGCTCGCCACCCTGCCTGACAGCAAAGAAGGCGTGTTTGCTATCCACATGCCCTCAGACCAGCTTTCTGAAGACGCTTAAGCCATCTTGAGCAGTGGGTGCAAATCTGGTTCATCTAAATGGACTCAAAGCGAATGATCACTGAGGTCTCTCTGATCAAAAATAATGATGTGATCTCTGGAGATGCTTGAAGATACTTTAGTGCTGGGGATGTGGGGTGCCTGGGTTCTTGGGGAGGGGGGGGGTTGGCTGCTTGCAAGACCTGGTACCTCTGACGATGCACCTTGCAGTAGCCCTGCACTTGCTTTCCTATTTTTTTATAAACTGGAATAGTTTTCCTGGTGGCCACCCAATAACTTTCACTTGGATGTCCAAGTAAGTCTGACTTTTGCGGCTGTGAGCGTCTTCGCTGTGACGAGGCTTCTCGTCACGCCGTAGCAGCCTCTGCCTTTAGGAAGAGATAGGAAATAGCAGGTTAAGGGATACTGCGCTTCTGTCAGACTCCATTTCGCACTGTACAGAACACGTTCAACCAGTATCACTGTGATGCACCTAACTCGGCGTTCCCCGGGAGACCGTGTTAGCCTATATATTCTCAGGGTCCTTCTGCTAGCCAGTACCAGCTCTGGACAGTTGCCTCAGCGCTAGCCTGGTGTACGCATCCTCCTCTTTCCTTTTCAGCATGAAGAGAAGTGCATTGATCAGAAATCCAGCTCTCTCCCACTTGTGTTTATGCTCTGGGAGCACAGACGGTGCTACAAAGCACGTGTCCCCTCACCCTGCGGTGGCTGGAAGGAGGAAGGGGGGAATTCAGCCAGGTGTAGCTCTCCCGCCGGAGGGTTTCTGACCCCTTTGCCCACCCTTCCTCTGCCCAGAGGTGTTCAGCTGGCACAGCCGTTAGCTTCTGGGGAGAAGTGGCCCGTGGCATCCAAGGGATGGTAACTGCTGGGTGCTGGGTGCCGGAGAGCCGTGCTGGGGTGGGAGTAACTGCTGTCGTCCTGTTGAGGCTCTCCATGGGTGCAGACGCACTGGCACTGGCACTTTGTGGCGTTCCCGGTGGTTGCTCTGGGCAATCTGTCGGCACCCGGCGCTCGGAGGCGAGACTCGCAGCGGTTCCTTCAAAGGAGTGGTGTGTGTTGCAGCACATCCGAGTTTCTGTTGCTTTGTTCTGTTCTTGCTGTTGTTTCTTGCATTGTACAGTAGCTGTAACCATTCGGAGAAGAACTAGTCCTGTAAAATGCAAACTGAGTAACTTATAAATGTTAAAGGAATTTTTAAAAGAAATTTCAGAGCAGCAGTTACTTCTAATTTTTCCCTGCATTTTTAGCAGATTGTATGGATTTTATATTAGCCTAGTAACTGTCAGGTTTTGATTGGTCAGACTAGTCCCAGAAATAAGGATCTCCAGCCCTTTTGTATCTTTTGTTAAAAAATTTGGATAAAACTTTTAATAAAAGACTTCAGTTTTTAAAAATCCATTGCAATGAATGTTGTCTTCACTGCCTCTGCTCTAGGAACACCTGAGCTGCAGCCAGCCTGCAGGAACACTTGGTGGAAGGTTTGGGGCAGTTTTTCTTGAGTCTCTTCTGGGAGTGGTGACTGTCCCGTGCCCCACCACGGCCTGGTTTTGCTCCGAGCCCTAGCTGGGTGCCTGCTTGGTAAGTGCTGCTCTGGTGGTGGGGCAGATTTGGGAACGCCGGGGCTGCTGGTGGGGTGGGGATGGAGCGGGGGGTCCGGTGCAGGGTGGGGTGACACAGACCACCCTAATGCAGAGGAGTCTTGGCATGAATGTGTCTGCAGGACCTGCAGGGGACGGTGCGGCCCCCGCTGTGCTGCGCTCTCTGCCTTCGGAAGTGGTCGCAGCCGGGCTCGCAGCGTCGGGGAGAGGTTGGTGAAGGGTCCTGCTGCTGGGTTTTAGGGTGGGCATCTGCGTTCTGCCCTGGAGGAGGAAATGGGGTGTTTGGGTACGAACGCGAGCCAGGGAGGAGGAACACCACTGCGGGCTCGGGCGGGGGGTCAGGGCAGCTGCCTCTGCTTGCTGGGGCTGGAGGGGTGTAAGCTGTGCCCGATGCCGTAGTGCTCCCCCCTCGCTGGGGGCTGGAGGGGTCCCTCGCCTTGCTGGGGCTGCGTGCGTGGTCCTCCTCTGGCTCTGTAACAAGTTGCTGCTCCATCAGGTCTCAGCAGCCCGGGGCTTCAGCTCAGGCTTCTCACTTCAGCACGTCTGTCCTGCCTGCGGCGACTCTGCGTGGATCAGGGGCAGGAGGCTGAGCAGTGCTGTGGCCGCTCGCAGCCCCGCTCCCTGCCGCCGGCCCGGGGCGGCTGCTGCGCCCCAGTGCTGCCCATGCAGCTGCCCCTGCCCCCCCCAGCCCTCCCTCTCAGGTGAGGAGCCCCCCCGTACAAATACAGCCTCGCTGCCCCCTCCCCACCCAGACACGTTGCTGCAGAAGGGAGCCCTCCCGCTCGCTCCCATGCATGTAGGCAGCGGTGCTGGAGCTGCAGCTCGGTCTGTCCGACCCAGTCTGTCCATCCAACTGGCTCTCTGCTTCCCCCAGTTTCTCGCCATCCTCGTCCAGGGCCGGTGCTGCCTCTGGCCAGTGACTCCTGCAGGAGGCAGTCCCCATGGGTGGGCTGGGGAAGGCATCATGGAGAGGCTGCCCAGCACAGGGCTGCAGGCAGGAGTGAATTGTGGTCTGCGATGCTGCTCGCCCGCACGCAGGGATCGCAGTGGGAGGAAGGCACGTGTCCCCCACCCAGGCTGCCATAGGCATCCTGCCCGGAGCCTCCATCACAGGGCTGAGCTGCAGATGCTGGGGCTCTGCTCTGCCTCTCCCTGCTTGGCATATCCACGGCAGGGAGGGGGCTGCACGATTGCTGCCAGCAACAGGCAGGGCTGGGCAGGGGAGGTGGGAGGGTGAAGGCCCCCCTGCCTCAGGACCTGTGTGCTGGGGTGAACATGTCTGGGAAAGGGGCAGCTCCGCAGGCGAGAGCCAGGGCTGGGGTGGTGGGGGGGGAGAAATTCCCCTGGGGTTTGTGCCCCCTCCCAGGGGCTGGTGGCAGCACCCAACCCTGGGGTGCAGAGCAGTGGGGTGCTGGTGCTCCTGCCCCTTGCTCTGGCAGCAGCTGGCACCCAGCCAGCAAGGCAGCGTGAGCACTGGCATGTAGCAGCATGCCTTTGCTCAAACCAGTTTGGAGCAAACTTTTCACCTCACTAGGATGGGGCTGGTGCAGGCAAAGCAGGACCTGGGGAGCCCTGAGGTGAGAATGCACAGCTGCTCAGCTCCCATGGGGGGGTTCAGGGGCTTGTGTAGCCCCCCCAAGGCTGTCAACCAGGGCATGGAAGAGCTGTCAGGGTACAGCAGGGGCCCTAGTCTCCATTTGCTGCCTGGTGCTAAGTAGCCTCCTGGCACTTCTGCCCGTGGTACAGTGGGGACAGGTACCGAGGCTGGCCACGTGCTGGAAAAGGGGGCTGAAACCCTCCTCTGCTTTGGGTGCCCCATCTGGGTGCTGGGGTACAGCTGGCACAGGCTCCAACTCTGCTTCTCAGGAGCCCTTCATGTTTTGGGATGTATTGACACACACCCTGCACCCCCCATCTGCCTCCTTCTTTGGGTGGGGGCATCCTTAGGGGGGCCGCACTCTCCCCCATCGCCCCCAGCTGCTGTGCGGACCGACAGAGGCTCTCCCAGCCGCTGCTCCTGTACAATTCCCATTTATTATTTCAAGACGTCAATCCAGAGAAGTCCACTAACTCCTGAGCAACCTACTAGGCTCCCCCCAGAGCCCCTGGAGTTGAAGCAACAAAACTTTTACGGGAGGGAGATGCAGGGTTCTGGGGGCTTAGAGTTTCCGAAAATAAAAGGGAGGGTAGAAATTCAAGAGAAAAAAAACCAACCACCCGCTGCTCCACCACCCCATGCTGGGGGATGCTCCTGGTTACCCAGGAAGGGGTCCCTGTCCCTGCGCAGTGGCACGGGGCTGTGCGGTGCCCCCCCCGCCCGGCCGGAGGCACAGGAGCAGTCCCGTGGGAGCCAGGGGCATCAGAGCTGGGAGTACAGGGAGTTCTCCATCTCCGGTGTCAGCTTGGCGTGGAAGGAGGTGATGCCCACCCCGAAATCTGGAGAGAGACAGGAGAGCGCTGTCAGCACTGCGGCCGAGCCCCTTGCACCCCGGCTCCCATGGGAGGCTGCTTGGGGGCTGGCACCCAGTGGGCAGGGACATGGGGAGGGCACACGGACCCCCCCAGGGCATCGCTGCAGGCTGGAGAGCCAGGAGCTGGAGCCCAGCACCCACCCCAGCGGCCGTCACCCCCCTCCAGGACAGACAGAGTGGGTTATGTGTTGTCAAGGTGGGGCAGGTCGAGCCCGCTCCTCGTGAGTATCCTGCAGTTGGGGTCCCTCCCGCTGCCCCCCCGAGGCCGTACCCATCTCTGCGTCCATGCGCCCGGGCGGCACGGGGTTCTTGCGGTGGTCCTCGATGTGCAGGGTCATCTCCTCCCGCGAGGCGGTGGAGTAGGGGCACTGCATGCAGGTGTAGCGGCCCCGCGTGTGCTCCCACACGATGCGGCTGTTGGAGGAGTGCCCTGCAAGGACGGGCGAGGAGGGAAGCACAGTGTTCACCCGCCGGCCCCCCACCACGGGAGCCTCCCCCGCCAGCGGGAGCCATGCGAAGCGGCAGCATAGGGTGCAGGGCAGGTGGCCCTGGGTGCCGGCTGCATCGTGTTGGGTGCCATGAGGCTCGGATCGGCCAGTGCTACGGGGGCAGAAGCCCCCCCACTCCGAGCCCCACATGCACAGAGGTCCCCTCCCCATGGGGGGAACCCCAAGTCTGGGAGCAGGGAGCGTCGCTGTGCCCCCTGGCCCTGACCTCCCTTTGCCCATTGCCTCTCTGCTTCATGGGGTGCAGAGGGCAGTGGTTTCCAGCCCAGCCTTGGGGCCGGGGTGATTGGAGGGGCTTGAGCCCAAGCAGCTGCTGCAGCTCCTTCTCCTGCTGCTTCTGCCTGCGGGCGCTGGTGGAACCAGGCTGGGTGGTTCCCGGGGGGGCGCAGCTGATGACCCCCCCACCCAATCTCCAAGCCTACCTGGGCGGCATCCCCTCTCCACGCAGCTCCTGAAAGTAAGGGAGCCCGCCCTCCCCCTCTGCTCTCCGGGGAGCATCGCGGCACCCCATGGGGCCTCTCCCATCCCC
>WEKW01027823.1:57135-246873 GCA_013389905.1 Sula dactylatra
AGCACCCACTGCTGGGATGCTGCCCCCTGCCCTTGCCACCCCCACCCCCTGCCCCCCCAGCCTCAAGGAAGGGCTGGAAGGTGCAGGAAGGAGTTTCCTAAATCCCTGGAGTTTCCTAAATCCCTGGAGTTTCCTAAATCCCCAGAATTTCCAAAGCCATTTTTTTTTCATTAAAATAAAAACAGGGGCTCTGCCTGCTCNGATTTACAGGAAAAATCACCCCAAGGGCCACAGGGGTTGTAAAAACCCATAATGGCGAGGCCCAACCACCGTTTGCAGCGCGGAGGACTTCACATCCCAGCAGCCTCCTGCCCTGTGCCATCCTCACCCTGGAGGAAACAGGGTCCCCTGAACCCCTCTCTAGCCCCCCTGTCTCTGGGGCAGGGGGTCTGCTTGCCAGGGGGCAGTCCCGGGGGGGGGCCTATGGGAGGGAGGGAGGAAGAGGAGCACTGGGACGCGAGGCAGAGGCAGGGAGGGAGGAAGAGGAGTGCTGGGAGCAGGGTGTCGTCACTTCCTCCGGCCGCCCTGCGCAGGGCCCGGCGCGGGGAGCAGGGAGCAGGGGAGCAGGCGGTGGGGGGACAGGCAGGGATGAGCTGACATGTCAGCACCGTTTGTCCCTCTCCCTGCTGCAAACCTCCTGGAACAACCCCCGGTCAGACTCAGCCCCCACCCAAGGACACCCCCTCCCCTGCCTTGACTGTCCCCCTGTCCTAGGGAGTCGGGGCAGAGAGGGTCCCCCGAACCCCAGAGCCGGTGCAGCTAAGGACGGCAGTTTCCATCCCATGCATCGACCCTGGGCCCCATGGACGAGACCCCCGCCCCCTTGCCCTGCAAACCAGGGGGCAAACCAGCCCTCTGACCACCACCAGAAAAAGCTGCCACAGCTCGGTGGGCTTTGGCCAAGTGGCCCTCGCAGCTTTTCCTCTGAGAAATCAGGGAACGACGTTGGCGCCCCAGTCCTGCTGCGCCCTGTTGCCCTGCTTTGCTTTGCTGCTGCCCCAGCAGCTGCCGGCTGGCTGTGCCGGGCGGTTCTGAGCCGCGCTGGGATATGAAGACGCCTGAGCCAGGTTCCTGGAGGAGTTGGTTTCCGTATTCAGCAACTTCTGGAGGGTTCAACATGGGGAAACAGGGCTGTCTCTGATGTGTGTCCGGCCATGTCCCCATGTGGGGACGTGTGGGTGCAGCGCCCTTGTCACGGGGCCAGCAGGAGCCATGGGCCGCTACCGGGGTGAAATACAAACTCCAGACTCAGATTTACTGAGTCTGGTTAATGAACATAATTATAGGTAATTCTATTTGTACACAAGAATCACTGGAGCAGTTCCATTCCCAAGGTAGATCAAGCAGCAAAGAGCTGGTCCTTGCTGCAGGGAGGCCACCATCTAAGGCAGCTGCGGGATTCAGTGGTTGGCACTGCCACCGTCCTGCAGCCAGCACAGAAGCACTCGCTCAACACCGGCGTCAGTGGAGAACTGCTGCGGAGCCACCACCGGCCCCTTCGGCACAGCTTCGGTGGAGCTGGGTGGGAGGACGCTGCTGCACCCAGCTCAGATCTTCTGCACGTAGTTCCCAGGGAAAAGCCCTTCCTTGCCATGCAGCCGGCCTTTCCACCAGCCGGAGATATCTGGAAAGAGGGAAAAAAGAGCTGGGTCAGGCATGGTGCTGCCATGGAGCACAGCGGGGAGGAGCTGGGCAGGGCGGGAGCCCAGCGGTACCTTCCAGCAGGATGTCAATGATGTCCCCCACGTTGAAGCTGAGCTCGTCCACGTCCTGCCCGATGTACTGATAGAGCGCCTGGCAGCGCGGCATGGCTGCCTTGGGCTGCGGCTTGGGACGCCTGGCCGGGGGCGGCCGCTGGCTCAGGCTTCGCCGGCGCTGCATGCTGTGGGACCGGGAGAAACAGCGTTCACACCAGGGAGAGCGGGAGGGCGTGGGATGCGCTGCACCCTCCTTCCCACCCTGCTCCCCTCCCGCTGACGTGTACTCTGTGCCTACAGCTCAGGTGGGTCCTCCCAGTGCAGGGACTGGGAGAACTGGGGTGTGCAAAAGCCTGGGAGGTGTTGTCCTGCCAGCAAGGCCAGATTGCCCAGACCTGGTCGGGCTGTCACTCGGTCGGGCAGCTGAGCTGCTCAGAGGGGAAAGAGCATCTCCTGGGACCAGCAGCAGTGGGAGGGGAGGATGGGGTGGTGGGGGGACACGGGCGCTGGTACGGGACCTACCCAGCCACCCCCTGGTCAGGCACGTTGAGAAAATCCATGTTCTGCTCAGATGGAGGCCGTGTCTTCGGCTGGTGGGTGACATTTCGGGTGGGCAGCACTGCCGCCGGCGGCCCCCGTGCCTGCTTCTGGGGTGCCACGTAGGTGTCCTGCCGAGCCTGGCCATCGCTGCGTGGGAACTGGGGTGCCCCATTCCTGCAGGCACCTGGAAGACCCACCCCAGGGATGGTGCATTACAGGGGGCCCACGCTCAGCCAGCCCCCCCCTGGGAACTCAGCGTTGGCTGGGTCCGGGCTGGGGTCCCCCCTCCTTGGCACCCCTGCTTCAGCACTGCCCTCCTCACCTCTGGGTGCTGGTGGGGCGCTTCGGGAGGGCACCGGACACCTGCTGCCACCTCTGCTCTGTGTTGCCCCCTTCCTCGTGGGCTCTGGGGGGACACGAGTGCCCTGTTATGTGACAGTCCTCGGAGCCAGCTGGGGAGGGGCTGCCCCTGCAGTTTGCCCCTGGCCACCCTTTTCCTCGAAACACCCCGTGCTGCCTCATCACCCAAGCAGAAGCAGGTCCCTCCCGGGTAAAATGCAAACCCCGCAGGGCTGGGGTACATGCTGGCTCACCCTGATGTCCCCAGGCATCTGGCCTTGCCCTGCAGCCCCTGCGCTCCTGTCCCCGCTACCGCCAACCCCCGGGTGCCCTGGCACTCACTGGCATTCCTGGGGAGCCCATCCCCAATGCTGACTGTAAGGGTTTTGCCTCCGGCTTTGAGGGTGGCCACATCACCCTGTCCTCTGATGAAGGTGACGTTGCGGGTGCCACCACCACCCCAGCCCTCCTTCTTCACCCGAAACTGTAGTCTGGGGGAGAGAGAGAGAGGCCATGAGGCCATGGGCATGGGACCCTGTCCTGCTTTATCGCCTCTCCTGGCCTCCATCCTTACGTGTCCTTGAAGGAGAGGCACAGCTTGGTGCGGGTGAGCTCCTCGTAGCGTTTGCACAGCAGGCTGATCAGCTCCGTCTTGAAGATGGACTCCAAGAAATTGTCGGCATTGTTCTCGTGGAGGATGAAGAAATCGTCCTGCCTGGTGCTGGGGGAGCAATCCCAGTGCAGGGGCGTCAGTGGGGGCAAGGCTGGTGCCAGCCGGCGCTGGGGGTGGAGCTGGAAGACCCGGTTGGGCCTGGGTCCACCCCGAGCAAATCTGGAGGGCAATTTAGCTGGAAACCTCCCTGGACTCCAAAGCCCCATCTGCAAAGTGCTCTGTGGCGAGCCTTCTCCCCATGGCCCAGTGCCTTGCTGCCTCCACGGGCGAGGGGCCGCGGCCTGGCAGGGGGCACCAGAGCACGGAGAGGTTGGTGGAACTGATGAGTGAACACAGACTCCCCACCGTGGAGGCCATGCTAAGGGACGCACCTCAGCGAGACGCCGCTCACTGCCTGGAGCTCCACCTTCTTCTTGAGCACCTCCTTGATCTGCCCCTTCTCAGGACCTTTTTTCACTTTCTCCCGCCCGATCAGGTAGAAGTACTTGGGGGTGAGGATGAAGTCCCGCTTGATGGGCTGGGAAAGGGCAGGAGCAGGGGGTGAGGGGGTGTTTTTTGGGGGTACGAGCCCTGCACACATCCTACCCAAGGGCAGCCACCGCAAGCCATGGTTTGGCCTGTCCCAAACCCCGAGTGGCTCCACGTACCTTGAACCTCCGGTCATACTTAGTGATGGAGTCAGCAAAGTCTATCCGCTCCCGCTTGGCCAGGAACTGGCGCAGCTCCGGCCGCTCCTCCATGCCCAGGTAATCACCCACGAAATTCCTGTTAATGCTGTTCCTCCTCCGCTCTTTGAAGTTGTAGAGGATGTTGGAGGCTGTGCGGGAGCCCAGAGCGATGCCGGTCGGACAGGGCTCTGCGCCGATGGCTCAGCCCTCAGCTCAGCCCTTGGCCCCTGCCTGCCCAACCAAACCAGCTGCGGGAGCTGTGGGAGCCATCGCATGGATTGTGGCAGCAAGAAGCGGGGCTCATTTTATGCCACAGGAGGAATCTGAGCTGCTTGACCTTGGCTGGCTTCAAAACCCATTAATTGCCCTCAAAAAAACTTGTGCTGTGGGAGGGAGGGAGGGACCGCGCTGTTTTCTGTGTTTTTCCGCTCTTGATTTTTCACTGCACGCTTGGGAGGGTGGGAAAACACCCGCGATGGGGTCGGGTGGTGACCACTGGCCTTTCCCATCTCTCTGCAAACGCTGACTCTCAGCTACTCCTCTCCATCTCAGCGCAGGCAATGAAATGCAGAGCAAGACACTGAGAGGCTCTGGTTTCTGTCTTACAGCCCCTCCCAGGGCTGGAAATAGGAGCAAGAAATCCGCACCTTCCTTTAAGATGTGGGAAAAGACCCTGGGCATCACATGGTCTGGTCCCTCCTCACCCCTCTCCTTGTTAGTGCCACAATTAGGAGCTGGGCTGCCGCTGTCCTGCCTCTCTGGGCAGCTGGGCTGTCCCCAGAAAGGGGCACCCTAAAAGGGGTGCCGGGGTGGCGGTGTCCTTGTCCTCGCCCGGCCTTACCCTCCTCTCGCATCTGCTCATACTTCCGGATGGCAATGTGCCGGCGCCAGGCCTTCTGGATCACCCGGGCAAAGCCGTCGAATTTCCGCTCCCGCATCTCTTCGAGGAGGAAGAGCTGGGGGGGGACATGGGGTGCTGAGCCCGGCTGGCCAGAGGCCCCTCAGCCCCTGTGCTGCATCGCTTCTCCTGCACGTTGGCACCCCAAACCCTCCCCAGCGTTGCCCAAAGTGATGCTCGGCTGCGTGCAGCGTCCCCTGGAGATGCTGGGTTGCAGGGCAAGGGGCAGAGCCAGGCCACCTACCGATTCAGGGTTCTTGACAAACACCTTACTCCGGCCCATCTGGTACTGGTCTGGGTCCATGTTGACGGAGCGCAGCAAGTGCTGCACCCCTTGCTTCTCATCCCCACGCCAGGACGGCCACGTCTCGGGGGTGAGGATGGCATAGCTGTTGGGACAGGGGACGTGGGTCATGGCCGTGCTGCAGGGACCCGCCATCCCCTGTCCCAGCGGTCGCTCACCGTTGCAGGAATTTGTGGAAGAGGCGGCGGTAGGCGAAACCTGCCCGGCGCACCCGGATGTTCTCCTTCAGCCCCAGGTACTCAACTTGGTGCTTCACCCTGCGGAGCCAGGAGGGACATGCTCAGCGTGGAATGGCAGGTCGGTGGGGGACTGCCCAGACCCCTCGGCCACCGCTTTGCACAGGGATGCCCTCAGCTGTGCATGTGTGAGAGCTTCTTGGGGCTCACATGGAGCCTCTGGGCGATGCACGTAGAGAGGTGTGTGTGTCCCCACACACTCCTCAGCACCCACCTTGTGCTCCCCTGGGTCTGTTGGCAGCACAAAGGGACCAGCCCACGGGTGCAGTTTTTGGAGGAAAGTTGGACCTGGCCGCATCTCCATGGCCAGGTCCTGTTCTCTGGGCTCTGTGGGCTCACTGGTATGTTGTGAGGGGCCTCTGTTACCTGCTCTCCTCCCAGTCCCGGGGTTTCTTGGTCTCGTTGGGCTTGATGCAGCGGATGTAGTGTGGCGTGCACTTCATTAGCGTGTTCACCAGGTCGTTAGCCTGTTTCTGTTGCAGGGATCGACCTCTGTAGCGTTAAAGGTGTCGGTGGAGCCCATCACCCTGCTGCTGCCCCAGAGACATCTACTGTCCTGCAGCCTCTGGGACGTACCTTGATTTTGGAGCCCGCGGTGGTTGGTCGTCCCTTTTTGTCAGAATCAAGCTTTTCTGGGAAAAGCATCCGGATGAAACCACTGAAAGGCAGGTGACAGTCCCCGGGTGAGAGCCGCCAGGCTCCCCAGGCTCAGCAGGCGCTGAGCTGGAACCAGCTCCAGCTCTGCTTTCTGCTACTGAGAAATCCTGCACCATGGCTGAGCCTGTACCCCTCGATTGCCCCCAGAGTGAGCAGGATCGGTGCTGGTGGTGAGCACCCCTCACCCAGCCCTGCAGCCCCTGAGTGCCACTGCACTCGACAGGTGGATGGCCCCGGTGCCTGCGGGGCAATGCAGGACGCTGAGCACCTCGAGATACGGCTTGGGCAGAGGCAGGACCAGCATAGCTTTATGGCCTGGATGTTGAGGATGCCGCCCTCTGCCCCAGCCCTTTTGGGCTGGCCCCTGGGACCGCAGCACTGTCAGGACTCACTATTCGCTGCTCTGCATGAGCTCGATCAAGTCGGTGAAGAGCACGTCCCTGTTGCGCTCGCAGAAGCCGTTCACGTCATAGGAGACCTGGGGACAGGAGGGCAGCTCAGCCCCGCACTGCTGTGGCCAGGGCTGTGGGGTGCAGGGTGTGGGGTGTGGGGGCCCGTACCTTGCCTGCATAGTGGTGGATGATGAAGCCTGAGTTCCAGCTGTTGAAGTGCTCGTGGGTGCCCACCGCCGCCTGCAGCTTCTGCAGCAGGGTCTGGTCCGCCCCCTCACCAGTGGCGTGCATGGTGGCGCAGACATCATCCAGGACGCTCATGATCCCAGGGGGGTTCTGGGAGAGGGAGAGTGAAGCCATGGGTGTCCAAAGGCTGTGGGCAGGGCCCAGTCCTGCATCTGGATGTGCTCAAGTGCCCCGCGCTGGTCAAAGCTGCTTCATGCTGAACTGCAGCTTAGGTTAAGGAAGCAGAGCTGCAGCTCTCCAGGGATGCGCTCTGGCAAGACTGCACCCACCCTCAACAGCACCCAGCCCACCCAGCAACCCCCTCCCTGGGTGCTTTGGCTCTCTGAGAAAGCCTCCCCCAGAGGAGAGGATCCCACTCACCAGCTTGTTCTCTATCAGGTCACACACCACCTTGTTGTTGAAGTACTGGATCTGGGTCCACTTGATCCCCTCCTGCACGTATTCCTCCTGGGGAAGCACAGTGAGAGCCGGGTGGGCCCCCCACCCATGGGATATGCTGCAGCCCCCCTGCTCCAGCCACGGTGCCAGGGCTGGCTGGCGACAGGGGTGCAGGGTGCAGGAATGGGAGTGCTGGCGCAGCCCCGCAGCCCCCCAGCCAAGACCCCCCATACCTGCTCTGCCTTCAGGGTCAGCTCGATGAAGATCTGCTGCAGCTTCTCATTCACAAAGTTAATGCAGAACTGCTCAAAGCCATTTTTCTGTGAAAGGACAAAAGATGAAAGAGAAGATGGGGCTGAGTTGGCTTCTGCTCCTCTCATTGCATTGTGGGACCTGAAACAGCAGAGCCTTTGGGTGCTGCTCCAGGGACCCTTCTTGGCCCATCGACTGCTAGCAGTGCCCTGCTCCAGCTGCTCTCCTTGCTGTGGGAGTAGGGAAGGACAATCCCCAGCTGGGATCCTACAGCAAAGCAACACATACCTGGAATATTTCAAAGCCGTAGATGTCCAGCACCCCGATGCTGTACTCCTCATACGGCTTCTGCATAGCCCGGTTGATAGACTGCAGGAAGAGACGGGATGAGCCACCTTCATCAGGGGGGTGTAGGGCGGTGGGGCCAGCTGCACATGGGAGCGGATGGTGAGCATCCTCTCCGCGCTGCAGCCACGCTCAGCCCAGCCCACCAGGACCACACACCTCCACGAGAAAGTCAAAGACGCGTGCGTAAAGCCCCTTGGCCAGGGCGTCCCGGGTGTAAGCTGCCTGCTCCACGTTGAGGGTGACGGTGATGGATTCGGAGCGGCCGCCCCACTTGCTGTCCATTTTCCTGCTGGTGACCTTCTCGTTGAGGCGGTCCTGGTCAATCCCCAGCAGGTAGGCAGGGAAGGCCAGGGCTGGGCAGAGTTGGGGGGGCGGTCAGGGCTGCCCGCAGCTGCTGCTGGACCCCCTGGCCAAGTGCAAAGGACAGCAGCGGTGCAGCGACCGGGAACGTGGGACATGTTCCTCCCTCTGCTAAATCACAGCAAGCAACTCCTGGCATCCATCCCCTTGCTAATTAAGCTCTGGTTGTGCCATTTGCTCACTGCCTCAGTTTCCCTGTGTCTAACATGGGGAAGATGCTGTCACTACCTGTCTCCCCTGCCAGGGGATTTGTGCTACGGGGAGTTTGCAATTCATTGCCAAGGGTCTCTGCGAGTGTCCCCACTTGTCCCCCTAGAGCAGGGGGAGCCGGCTACTCACAGTCAGCATTTTCCACCCGAGCATAGTTGCCTTCCTCCCGAAAGCTGATGTTTCCCAGGTGGAGGATCCCCGCCACAATCTGCAGCACCAGCTGCTGGTCCTCACCTCGGATGCCGATGACCTGCATGGCGTTCTGGGGGCGTGGGGAGCCCATCAGCCCCTGGCCAGCCGCAGCTGGCTTTGGGGACTCCCCCTCACACGCACTCACCATGGTCTCATGGAAGTCACTGCGGTCATCCGTACCCTCCACCTGGTACGTGTCCGACTGGTTCAGGTAGTAGTAATAATCCAGGCTCATGATGCCCAGGTTCTGCCGCTGCTCTTGGGATGCCCCTTCTATGAGCTGGGAGAGAAACAGGAGCTGTGGTTACCCAGCCCCTGACCCCCGTGGCAGCCCAGCTGGCTCTGTGTCCCCCTCATACCTGATAGTAGATGTGGAAATTCCTCTCGCACTCATTCTGGCTCACCACCCGTGACTTCTCCAGCAGGAAGTTGGAGATCTTCCCCCCATCGGGTTCGCCGCCGCGGCTGAACTGGATCTCGAAGTACTTCCCCTGCCCCAGCACAGCTCCCACTCAGAGCCGTGGCCCCGGCCATCAGAACTCCTCGCTCCCCCCAGCCCTGGCTTCTCCCAGCCTTCTCCCACCATGCTGGGAGCATTGCTGGGACGTATCCTGGCCACGGTGCTGACCCTCTGCACCTGCCCTGGTGACTTACGAAGCGGCTGGAGTTGTTGTTCCGGACGGTTTTGGCATTTCCGAAGGCTTCCAGCAGCGGGTTGGACTGCAGGATGATGTCCTTCACATGCTGGGGGCAGAGGAGGGAGAGGGCTGAGGGGGGGGGCTGCATGCCTGCACCCCACTACAGCAGCCCTGCCTCAGGGCTGGGGACAGACGTGGGGCTTTGGTGTCCCCAACCCTGGAGCCAGGGCTGCTCCGTCTGCCACCATCAGAGGGGGGGAGCAGGGGGCCGGGACAGTGGGGAGCAGTTGGGAGGTGAAGCGATGCGTGGTGGTGCAGGGGGGGCAGCCATACCTGCACTTTCTCGCCACCCCCGGACACTTTGGAGATGTAGCCCATGATGTATTTTGCTGCTACTGTTTTCCCGGCTCCACTTTCTCCACTGTGCAAATATCAAAGCAGAGGAGATGTGAAATGTGTCCACCAGTCACCTGTCCTGGAGTGCTTCAGGGCGGGATGTTAGAGCAGGGTTGGGGGTGATGGGGGCTATAGCCTCCCTCCTGCCATGTACTCTGAGTGTGTGGCAGCGCTAATGCAGGGGACGAGGCTGCCCAAGTGCTCTGGGGGTGCTCTCAGATATAGCCAAGACCAGAGCAAAGCTGGGTGAGGAGCTGCTCCAGGAGGATATGTTGGATTTCTTGTTGCTGGATTTTGGAGGGGAGGAGGGAGACTTGGTAGCCTCATGGGGAAGTCTCTGGCCTTGCCCCACATCCTGGCCATTTCTCTTGCAACAGTCAGCCGGAAGAACGCGTTGCACAAGGCTTGGTCCTTGCCTGGGACAACCCGGTTGCAGCCCTGGCTGGTGCTCGTGGCCCAGGATGCCGGGGTCCCTCCAGGCACCCCCACCCGCTGGGTCCCCCAGGACCCACCACTGGGCTTGAGCTGCCTCTCGCTGCTCCCTGGCTGCTGAGTTTAGCCGGGACGGCCCTGGGGTGTGGGGATAAGGGGTGATGGGGGCAGCTGGCCCCGGACCAGTGGCATTGGGTCCCCAGCTGCGCCCCGTGTACCCCCTACCTGATGATGACGCACTGGTTCTCCCCGTCAATCAGCATGTTGCGGTACATGTTGTCGGTCAGGGCGTAGATATGGGGGGGATTTTCATACTGAGCCTAAACGGGGGACAAGGACAACAGCGCTGAGCACAGAGCAGCCATCAGCCCCCCACACTGAGCCCCCTCCCCAAATGCCTGTAACTCTGCCCAAGGCAGTGGGCACATAGCAGGGATGGGGAATTAATCTCTTGCCACAAATGTGAGCTAATCAGATGTCAGATTTTTTTTTTAACCTCCCCTCCTCCTTGGGAAGCTTGTTGTCACTCGGGCTGGATTTTACCACATTTGGGTTGCTTTGGTGTGTATTTATGAGCTGAATATCCCAGGAGTGGGGATCTGCTCCCGAGTCTCATTACTGACTCTCCATCAATGTGTTTGGGAGCACTGAACCCTGCAGCACCGAAAGGGCTAGGGAGGATGGAGACACACATGGGACACCCCCCAGGTGTTTCACACCAAATTAAACCCCAGGAACTCCTGGCCAACCCCGCCAGCCGGCACGCAGCAGCCTCACCGCCCCCTGGTACAGCTCGATCTCCCGGTCGGTGAAGTATGGCATCTGCTTGAAGGGATTGACGGAGATGAGCACCGGCCCAATGTAGGTCTGAGCGGCAGGTTAAGGTCCGTGCATCCTTTCCCATGTGCCCCCTTCATCGCCCCACTTGCTGCATTGAGAGGCAGCGTCAGTGTGAGCGATAGCAGGAAGGTGGTTGCAGGGGGATCCCTGTCTCTTCCTGGAAGCTCTACCAGGAATACCATGAGGGTTTCCAGCTCAGGAGCAGGCAGAGCTGCTACCACGACTTGGTGGTCTCCCACCCACAGGGTCTCAGGGCTTTGCTCCCTCTGCCCCCGGGCATCCCCTAGCACGAGGTTACAGCAGGAGCATCCCTAGCCTCTGGCTGAGGATCAGCTCCTAAAGTGGCATTTCCAGCATCCTGCAATCTCCCGGCATTTGCCTTCTGCTCAGCTGCTCATGCTCCATCCGCGGCTTTTGCAGCAGGAAACCATCTCCATTTTACAGCCAGGGAAACTGAGGCACAGAGAGGGGAGAAAGTGCTGGCTCCTGCCTTTCCCTGGCCACCCAGCTACTCTGCCTCCCTCAGCCCCTGCCTGCAGCATGCCGGAGTCACCCGGGTGTGGGCAGGGGAATGGAAAAGCGGGGAACTGCACATAGAAATGATGCAGCAGCAGGACGGGGACGAGCCCCCGGCACCCCAGGGCAGGTGTTGGGGAGATGGAGGTTGGGGATGGAGCGGTGCCAGCAGGGTTACCCCGAGCTCTCAATGTCCTATTTTTGGCCCACCTGACAGCAGGGGTGGGGGAAGAGCAGCCGAAGGGCAGGAATAGAGGAGGTCTTCTGGGAAATGCAGAAGCACTGGGCGTTGAGTCATGGCTAGACGGGGGCCCTGCATGCAGCAGCAAAAAAAAAAAAAAGGAAGAGGCTACGAGGGGTATTTTTTTCCTCCGGAAAAAAAAAAGCGCCAACCCCAAACCCAACCCCAAAACACATTTAAAGCTTCAGGGCTGCCAAAAAAGCAGGGAGGATGGCTGCGTCACCACCAGCCCGGGACAGAGCATCGCCTTGTAAGGACAGAGCCGCATCTTCAGGGAAACCACAGCCACTTGCAGTGGTGTGAGCAAGTGCCTCAGCCCCATGCTCAGCCCTGCTGCCACCGGAGACCCCACCATGCCCTGCTCTGCATGGCAGGGAGTTTCTCCTCTCCCCCACCAAAGCTGGCCACCCACCGGAGCTGGGGGCAGGGTGCTGGGGACGCTGATCTGGCTGCATCCCCAAGCAGGTGTGGGACAAGCAAGGCAAGGGCTCAGCGCCTTGAATTGTGGTTGTGGGACATCCCCCATCCGCACCGCGGAGCCCGAGAGCAGCCGAGCCTCATGCACGGTGGTCAGCAGTGTCAGCCCTCTGATGGGAGCCAGCAATTGCAAAAGCCTCTGGGCTGGGGGATGGGACAGTGGGGGCAACATTGGGCAGGGTGGGAGCTTTGCAGCCTGCGCTGGCTTGGTGGTGTTCCATGTGGGCTGACGTCCGTGGAAGGCGAGGGGTGGCACTTCCTCCCCGTGTCTGCAGGAATGCTTCTGCTCCATCCAGGGTTTGCTTGGATTTGCTGTGGGTGCAGAGCAGCGAGGGCGTGCTGTGGGCTTTGGGGGGGTTGGGTGACAGCAACAGGGGACAGTGGCCACCACTGCCACTGGAGTCCGGCCCCTTGGCACAGGCAGGTGGGTGTCCAGAGTGCAGGAGCAGTGGGAGACAGCAGATGAGGGGCTTTGCTCAGTGCTCTTTGCCCTGGCAAAGCCTTGGAGCACAGCCCTGCCACTCCCCAGCCCTGTCCCGCTGCCCCAGGAAGGATACAAAGATGTAATCGTCCATAAAACGCTTCTTGAGGTTCTCCACAATGGCCTCCTCGGAGATCTTGGAGAGCAGGACCATGTCGTCCACCCCGCTCTGCTTGACATTGTGGCTCTGCCAGTGGAAGCGCTCCTTGCTGCCCTGCAGGGAGAGGGCCACAGCGACTGCACCAGGGCCGCCGCTGATGGGAGCGGGGCTCCAGGCCTGGATCTGGCCCCAGCTCCCCCTGAGCTGCTGGTAGCTATAACTGGCCCCCGCCCCAGCTGTGGCTCCAAATCAGGCACCTTTGGATGGTGCAAAGAGGGGTGTTTTGGCCACACTGGGAACTTGCAAAGCTCAAAAACCCAGTGCTGCTGCACCTGGGCTTGCCCCATCCCTCTGGCTGGATCCTGCCTCACCGCAGCTCTGGCACTCCGGAGAGGAGCACATGGGGCACTGGCAGCCTGCGGGCATGCTTGTAACATCACCCATGCTCGTTATGGAGGTAGCAAAGGACTAACGAAGCAATTGCTGCACAGGCTCTGCTTATGAGTCAAAGGGGCAGCAAAAATAACCCAGAGGAAGAGCAAAAATTGCAGCTGGTGGGGGCGTCCCCAGCACTGCACATGCCCTGTGCCCCCGCATCCCTTTTGCACCAGGGCAGAGGTGCAACTGTGCCCCATCACCCTTTCCTCCCTGCCCAGGGAGACGCCGGCACCAGCTTTCCAGCCACCCCCCAACTTGCCCAGCTCTGTCCCTGGGGGGCGTGAGGTAGCACGAAAACTGTGGGCTGTGATTTAAGCCCTGAGGGGCTAAACACAGCCTTGGGCTGGGAGGGGAGGAGAGGATTTCACCATGGAAAAAGAAAACTACTCAAAGGCCCCTTGTCCTCGATGCTGCAGAGGAGACTTGCTGAAGACAGCCACGGTGCTGTGTGGTCCCTGGCACAGTGCCCAGGAGGGGACACCCCGTCTCAACCTGTCTGAGGCTCCTCTGCACCCGTTCTATGGCCCCCGCAGTTCCGCTTTCACCCCAGTGCTCCCGGCACCGATTTCACTTCTCCCCCCGGTCGCCCCCAGCCTCTTACACTTTCCATTTCCCTTTTCTCCTCTTCCCCTTTTGCTTTATTTTCCTGTTGGCTCTCAAGATTTCAGGCCTCCAGACCCTGACGCCTTTGCACCCTCCTGTCTGCCTGCAGCCCCCTGCGCCCACCCTCAGATGCTTGGCACAATCCAGCCCCATCGCGATGGGGGACAGAGGCACCGTCATGGAGTGTGGAGGAGCTCGGCAGCATCGTGCTGCTCCCCTGGGGCTACCTCCCTCCCCGTTCAGCTTTGCAACCCAAAATACCATCCATGCCTCCCCAAATCCCAAGTGCAACTCAAGCCCCCATAGCCAGTGGAGGGGCTTTTGGCTTCATTATCCCACCACCTTCCCTTGGGATGCATGGAGCTGGGTCAGCTCAGGGAGTCCAGGGGGGATTGGGGCTGCTCACGCAGCCTGAAACTGTGCAGGGAGCGTCTCCTCTTCCTCCTGTTAGTTGCTTATGTACCTTTTTCTTGCCTTCCCCTCCTCTTCCTCCCTTCTGCCCTAATAAGCCCGTAGAAAAGCCACTCGGAAAAACGCAGAGGGGCTCAGTCATCTGCTCTAGCTCACCGTGCTGTCACCCAGAGCGCCCAGAGAGAGCTGGCGGTGACCCCAGGAGCTGCCCAGCTTCAACCCAACCTGGCCAAAACCTTGAGTTTCAGGTGGAGAGGAGTGGGTCGGGAGGAGCCCATGGGGACCCCGACACCTCGGTTCCCCGTCCCCTGCCACCAACACCCTGAGCCCTCTGGCACAGACACCCTGAGCTCACATGGCTGGTTATGGCACCAAATTAAGGCAAAACCCAAGCATTTCCTGTATTGCAAACTCAACACTTTTGAGCTGACACCAGAATTTCTTCTTCAGTCAAACAACCACTCAGAGCTGTCAGCAGCAAGCGCGTGCCTTCATGACACCTCCTCTTCCTCCAGGCTCAGGTTAGGTGCTTTCCTGGCTCAGCTGGGGCACTTGATGCAGCACAGCTGCAGAGAAAACACCAGCTGACTTGAAATGAAGGTTTTGTCCTAGATATCTGCGGGGCCGTGGTTGTTTCTGCCCTGTTTCTGGGAGCACAAAGTCTGCCTGGCTTTTCTCAGTATGTCCCGAGGGGTGTTAGAGGAGGTTTGGAGGGCCAGGGCTCGCTAAGCTGGGTAAAAGCTTTGTGGGGAGGATGAAGAGGGAGGATGCTCCTCAAAACCATGTCATTGCCTGAGCTTAGCGCCCAGCAAACCCTTGTGGGATGGGGGCTACAGGCAGCATCCCTGCAGGGAGCGGGGGCACAAACTGAATTTGCTTTCAGAGGTTTGGGGCAGCAGTTCCTCAGTCCCCTCCTCCCTTCCAGGCCAAAGCAAAGGATGATTCGGAGAGCAGCGGCTCGAAAGCTGCTGCTGTGGGGGTCACCAGGGAAGGGGACTGGTGGGTGGCCTGGACCAAATGCCTCCGTGAGGCCATTTCATCCTCAAGCAGAGCGGGGAGCAGCTTTCAGCAGCCCTTGGCCTGGGCTTCCAGGTGTAGTTTGCAGCCACTTTGCACGAGTGACTTTGCTCTGCTGGTGGCCCTGTGCATGATGGGTGTGTGCATGGGGTCTGCCATCAGGACCCCCAGGAGCGCCCCACCTGGGGGCTGCGGGATGGGGACCGCCGCCACCGCAGCCACTGCCTGTGCCAGGGCTGCAGATGCAGCTGGTGCTCACGATAGGATCTCTGAGGCAGGGAGGGGAGAGGCCCTGTGGATTGCAAAACATCGTCTGTTTTTCTTCAAAGCTCAGGTCTGAGCCACCAAAAAAACCCTGCAGGCCCCGAGCAGGGAGGCGATGCAGCGCAAGGTGGCACCTTTTGTTTTGAGACAGGGAAGGCCAGATGCAGCCAACACCTTAAAACCACCGGAAGCCTTGAGAAGAGCGTGAGGTGTTGCATCGCTGTCGCAACCCCGCCAGCTCCCAGGCACAGGCAGCCTTTGGGGATGGGGCATTTCCCCCAGCATTTTGGGGATGGGGCTGGCCCCGGAGCTGGGGCCTGGCAGGGGTCGGGGTCACGGCTGCACAGCCCCATGGCCCTTCGTGAAGCCACAAAAACCTCTTCAGGTCTCGGGTGGCGGTGGGGAGGTGTCCTTGTATTTGTGTCTTGTGGGGAACAGCATGTGAGCAGCCTCTCAGAGGTGGCAACCATGACCATGGCTGGGAGAAGGCTCTGTTTCAGCCTGGCCATTGTCCCCTTCCTGGCTGGGTGGAAATGTCTGGGGACAGCAACACTGAGACGTGGAGGGAGCAGAGCCACAGGCTGAAGGATGTGGCCGTGGTCACACTGTGCAGAGTCTTAGACCATGCCCAAGCATCTCCCTAATTTTGAGAGATTTCATCTTCCTCTTCTGCCTCCAGATCAACTTCCAGCTCTGGTCACTGCCCCTTCAGCAGCCCCACACCCTGCCCACGGCCCCCATTCCCCACATGCGCCAAGGTGCAAGGTCTGACCCTGGGCTCTGGCACCCAGAGCATCCTTCCCAGCTTGAGGCAGCCTGGGGAGTATGGCTGCCCCTGGCAGCCCCTGCCACCGCGCCGTGCTCTGCCTGCACCACGCTTTGCCCACACCCTGCCGGCACCATGAGCACTGAAACCAGAAGTGCTGGTGGGAAGTTGGGCCGAGAGGAACAGAAGGGTTCTCCTGTGGGTACCACACCGGCGAAGGCAAAATCAAAACCACTTTGTGTTGGCCCAGCCTCACTGCCTGGTGCCCTCCATCCTGCTTGGGTCAGTGCTTCTGGGGGCACCAACCCAGCACCCAGCAGCCAGCACCCATCCCCAGCTGCTTCCCGCACTGCGCCCTGTACCAGTGCCTCACCGAGCCCCAGCTCCGCTCCCTGTCCCCAAGCCTGGGCAGCACCGTCCCCTCTCCAGTGGGGACACTGGGCGGGCTCCTGGCATCTTCCAGAAAGCGGCAAGGTACCAATGGGTGCAGGAGAGGAGAGGGCTGAGAGAGCCCTGAGGTGGCAGGAAAAGAGGGTGATATCCCAGGGTGGGGGGAGCCCAGCAAGGGCCCTGCTTGCACTCACCATGGTGTCCCTGCGTCTTGTTCACGGGGAAGGGACGCTCGGGGCTCCTGTCACCGAGGGCCCAGGTCCATCTCAAAGCGCTTTCCTTTTGTGTTTCTGCTGCAACTACAAATTGCAGCTAATTCTTTTTTTTTTTCCTCCTCCCACTTCCTCATTTCATGCCCATTTGGTGGGGGTGGGGAGGACGAGGGCGGCTCTCTGTTGTTGGGGGACCTTGGGGTGGCCCTGCCCACCGTGATCCCACCTCTGCTGCAAATAGGTGCTGCTGGTGCCAGGGGGTCACCGGTCTGGGTGAGCAGGTGGATGCTGGGTGGCGCCTGGCAGGGATGCTCAGAACCTCTGCAAAACCCATCCCCTCTCCCTGAGGTGAGAGTCTGATGTGCTTTCCTCCAGGGGTGGCCTGTCAGTGCTGGGGGATGCTCTGCTTTAAGGAGGTTTTAGGAGCAAGATGCTTTTGGTTGCTGCTTTTTTTCAGGACTTTTGAATAAAAAAGGCCACACTTCAGGAAACGTTTTGGCTACAAATGGGCCGAAGCCATTTCAGGAAGAGCATTGCTGGAGCTGTGTGGAGGATGAGAGTGGGACTTCCCGCAGGGAAAGGCTGCAGTGACGTCCCCTCCATGACTGTGGAGCCAGTGTTCCTGCAAATAAATGGGCTCGTCTTCATGAAACAGCCCTGGTGTGCAAACGCACATCTGAAGCCCTGGATCATTGCCACACCTAAAAATATTTAAATACCTCAGGACCGGTGACTTAACGATATCCATGGGCAGTTTCTTCCAATGATTTCAATGAAGTAATTCTTCCCAATAGCCAACCTTGGGCATCTGCCACCCGATGTCTCATCACAATGGCCACCTGGTGACATACCCATTGTCCCCTGCCCCATGAAAAGGCAGCCCTGCCCCTGGCCACCCTCCTGACCACCAGCAAGCGGAGCAGGACAGGAGCAGGGAAGCCTCAGGCAGCCACTGCCAGCTTCTGGGTGCTGCGGCCCAACGCCCAACAGAGCTGCCCAATGCAGTCTCAGGGCAACTACAAGAGCTGCCAGACCAAAGAGGATGTGTGGAAACTCTTTGGGTGGTGATCCAAAACCGCAGAGGATGGCACAGAGCCCATGGAGGTCGACCCACTGGAAGACCAGGAGGAGGCCGGGCCAACCAGAGCAGCGACAAAGGTGCCTCTGCTGCCTCACGAGATGACAGTCAGAAGACCAACCACCTCAAGGATGTGCATGGCTCTAGTGGATCCCCGTGCACCCCTCCAGGGAAACCTGCATGCTCAAGTACCTCTCTGAAATGTCTGTACACCAACACACGCAGCATGGGGAATAAACAGGAGGAACTAGAGATCTGTGCGCGGTCGCAGGGCTATGATCTCATCGCAATTACAGAGACACGGTGGGATAGCTCGTATGACTGGAATGCTGTCACGGATGGCTACAGGCTTTTTAGGAAAGACAGGCCAGCAAGGCAAGATGGGGGAGTTGCTCTTTACATGAGGGAGCAACTGGAATGCATCGAGCTCTGCCTAGGGGGTCGAGGAAGAACGAGTCAAGAGCTAACGGGTAAAAATTAAGGCACAGGCAAATATGGGTGACAATGTTGTGGGCATTTACTACAGGCCACCCGATCAGGAAGAGGAAGGTGACGAGGCCTTCTACAGGCAGCTGGAATTAGCCTTGCAATCACAGGCCCCAGTTCTCGTGGGGGACTTCAGTCACCTGATATTTGCTGGACAAGCAACACGGCAAGGCATGCACGATCCAGGGGGTTGCTGCAGAGCATTGAGGATAACTTTTTGACACGGGTGGTGGAGGAGTCAATGAGGGCAGATGTGCTGCTGGACCTTATACTAACAAACAGAGAAGGTCTGGTTGAGGATGTGAGGGTTGGGGGTAGCCTTGGCTGCAGTGACCATCAGGTGGTGCAGTTCAGGATCCTGTGTGGTAGAAGCAGGGCAACAAGTAGGATTATAACCCTGGACTTCAAGAGAGCCAACTTTGGCCTCTTCAAAGACCTGCTTGGAGGAATCCCATGGGTTAGGGCTCTAGAAGGCAGGGGGGGCCAAGAGAGCTGGTCAGTAGTCAAGGACCACTTCCTCCAAGCTCAAGATCGGTGCATCCCCAGGAGGAGGAAGTCAAGCAGAGGAGCCAGGAGACCCACATGGCTGAGCAAAGAGCTTCTAGAGAAACTCAAATGGAAAAAGGAGGTTTACAGTATGTGGAAAAAGGGACCGGCCACTTGGGACTAATATAGGAATGTTGTCAGGGTATGCAGAGATGCAACAAGGAAGGCCAAGGCCCACTTGGAACTCAGTGTGGCAAGGCATGTCCAGGATAACAAGAAGGGCTTCTTCAAATACAGCAGCAGTAAAAGGAAGACTAGGGAATCTGTGAGCTCGCTGCTGAATGAGGTGGGTACCCTGGTGATGCAGGATGCAGAGAAGGCAGTTACTGAATGCCGCCTTTGCTTCAGTCTTTACTGCTAAGGCTGGCCCTCAGGCATCCCAGCTTCCAGCGGTGAGAGAGAAAGTCTGGAGAAAGGACTTCCCCTTGGTTGGGGAGGATTGGGTTAGAGATCATTCAGGCAAACTGGATCCTCACAAATCCATGGGCCCCGACAGGATGCACCCCCAAGTGCTGAGGGAGCTGGTGGATGTTCTTGCTAAGCCACTCTCCATCATCTTTGAAAGGTGATGGAGAACAGGAGAGGTGCGCGAGGACTGGAAGAAAGCAAATGTCACTCCAGTCTTCAAAAAGGGCAAGAAGGAGGACCCGGGAAACTCTAGGCCAGTCAGCTTCACCTCCATCCCCAGAAAGGTGATGGAACAGTTCATCCTGGAGGTCATCTCTGTGCGTGTAGAGGAAAAGAAGGTTATCAGAAGTAGTCAAATGGATTCACCAAGGGGAGATCATGCTTGACCAACCTGAGAGCAGTGGAGGTTGTTTACCTCGAGTTCAGCAAGGCGTTCGACACTGTCTCCCATAACGTCCTCACGGACAAGCTTAGGCAGTGTGGATTAGATGAGTGGGCAGTGAGGTGGATTGAGAACTGGCTGAACAGCAGAGCTCAGAGAGTCGTGATCAACGGGGCAGAGTCTGGCTGGAGGCCTGTAACTATCGGTGTTCCCCAGGGGTCTGTGCTGGGTCCAGTCCTGTTCGATATATTCATCAGTGACCTGGACGAAGGGACAGAGCGTACCCTCAGCAAGTTTGCTGATGATACCGAGCTGGGAGGAGTGGCTGATACCGCAGAAGGCTGTGCTACCATCCAGCGAGACCTGGACAGGCTGGAGAGCTGGGCCTGAGGGGAACCTCATGGAATTCAGCAAGAGCAAGTGTCGGGTCCTGCCCCTGGGGAGGAACAACCCCCCGCACCCGTACAGGCTGGGGCTGACCTGCTGGAGAGCGGCTCTGCTGAGAAGGCCCTGGCAGTGCTGGTGGGCAGCAGGTGACCACGAGTCAGCACCGTGCCCGTGTGGGCAAGAAGGGCAGCGGTGTCCTGGGGTGCGTCCAAAGGAGTGTGGCCAGCAGGTCGAGGGAGGTTATCCTGCCCCTCTGCTCTGCCCCAGTGAGGCCACATCTCGAGTGCTGCGTCCAGCTCTGGGCTCCCCAGGTCAAGAAGGACAGGGAACTGCTGGAGAGAGTCCAGTGGAGAGCTATGGAGATGGTCAGGGGCCTGGAGCACCTCTCTGATGAGGAAAGGCTGAGAGACCTGGGTTTGTTCAGCCTGGAGAAGAGAAGCCTGAGGGGGATCTTATCAATGCTTATAAATATCTGAAGGGTGGGTGTCAAGAGGATGGGGCCAGGCTCTTTTCAGTGGTGCCCAATGACAGGACAAGGGGCAACGGGCACAAACTGGAACACAGGATGTTCCACCTGAACATGAGGAAAAAGTCCTTTCCTGTGAGGGTGCCGGAGCAGTGGCACAGGCTGCCCAGAGAGGCTGTGGGGTCTCCTTCCCTGGAGACATCCAAACCCCGCCGGGACGCGGTGCTGTGCCCCTGCTCTGGGTGTGCCTGCTGGAGCAGGGGGTTGGATGGGATGATCTCCAGGGGTCCCTTCCGACCCCGCCAGTCTGGGACTCTGTGAGGCCATGGAGGTTGACCCACTGGAAGACCAGGAGGAGGCCATGTTGGTCGATCCAAAGCCGGCTGCTGCAGCGCTAATCCCAGACTCTGCTTGAAGAAGGGAGCCCGCCGCGCTCAGAGGGTCTGACCCAGCCAAGCCTCTCTCCGTGTGGCGCCAGCTCGTGGGCAGTGCTCAGGTCAGCTGTCGGCGGGAAGCCAAGGCCTTAATGCAGCCAGCCTGCGCGTGCCTCCCAGCCATCAATCAATCAATTGCAGAATCACAGAATCATTAAGGTTGGAAAAGACATCTAGGATCATAAAGTCCAACCGCCAACCCAAAACCCCCAAGGCCTCCTAAGCCATGCCCTGAAATGACAAGTCTACATGTTTTTTGAACCCCTGCAGGGATGGTGACTCCATCACCTCTCTGGGCAGCCTGTCATATGCCTGACCACTCTTTCAGTAAAGAAATTTTTCACAATATCCAATTTAAATCTCCCCTGACGCAGCCTCAGGACAATTAATCTCCATCCATGTATCCATTTCCCTTCAAACACGGTGGAGTTTCAGGTGCTGCTTGGGCTCTTCCTCCCCATCCTGCACTGCCCTGCTGCCCCCCAGATGTTCATGGGTTATCTCCCCTGCCCTTTCCAGGGTGCAGCTAGCGCAGCAGCGCCGGGAGAAGGTCACGCTACTGAGAACATCCGCGC
The DNA here is from genome assembly GCA_013389905.1 of Sula dactylatra. NCBI lineage: Eukaryota > Metazoa > Chordata > Aves > Suliformes > Sulidae > Sula > Sula dactylatra. The sequence goes on from WEKW01027823.1 coordinate 78,510, forward strand.
CGAATACGCACCCTGTGCTGGGCACATCTCTCGCCAGCAGAGTCTGCAGAAGATGGAGGATCAAAGCGTTCCTGAGATCTCTCCTCCTCAAAGAAACTGTTCTAACCTTGGCCTTGTGAGACTTTCTGGGCAGCACTGGGAGAACAGCTGGAAGAAGAGGGGGCAAGACTTTGTCGAGGCCTAGCACACAAGAGCAGGTCAGCGCCCTTAGCTTGAAACAGGGAACACGATTAAGCCTTGCTTTGGAAACTGCCTCGCTCCTCTTCCGAATACCAGCTCAGCCACTCACAGCCAGATGAGAATCAGAGACTCAGAGAATCATAGAATGGTTTGGGTTGGAAGGGACCTTTCAAGGTCACCTAGTCCAACCCCCCAGCCATGAGCAGGGGCATCTTCCACTAGATCAGCGTGCTCAGAGCCCCGTCCAACCTGCCCTGGAATGTTTCCAGGGACGGGGCATCTCCCACCTCTCTGGGCAACCTGAGCCGGTGATTCACCACCCTCATTGGAAAAACATCTTCCTTCTACCTAGTCTGAATCTCTCCTCTTCTAGTTTTAAACCATTACTCCTTACAGCTTTAGCCGTGAGAGCTCTGCCAAGGGGGAGCCTCTTCCTACGTGCCATGCAGAGGCTCTGGGTGAGCCTCCACCTCCGTGACCCACTCCGGTCGCTCGGGCTTCAGGGAAAACTCTCTCCAAACCCCTCCTGCAGTGACAGCACAAGGAGCATCGTGGTGTGGGGCTTCCCAGAGCCCAGGGCTGCCTCTTGAGAAACCAGACCGGGACCAGAAGCTGCGCCCGGGATCGTAGCTAGTCCTTTATTATAAATCATGCCATTACGTCGCTCCTCCTCAGAGTTAGTACATTAAACATTTTTCATTATATATAAATCTATATAGAAAGGTGAAAACACCCCCTCCCCTCACCAAAACGTCAGAATGGAGCATGGCACCAGGAAGGAAGACAAATAAAGGCCCGCTCGACAGCCAAAAGGGATTTGCAGAGCACCAGAGAAACTGCGATTGGCTGATGAGCGGGTAAAAATACAGATGGTAGAATAACACGAGGGCTGGCAGGGTGGAAAGGTTTGCTCTGGGGAAAGGGGGCTGTCTGCATCCCTGCCCTGTACGGATGATCCTCCAAGGGGAACAGAACATGGCTTTGGACAGGATTCCCCATCTTTGTGATGCAGAAAGGCCTGAAAATAATAATGTTAACAACAATAATGATAGCAAAAAGCACATGCTTTGTAGACTTTAAATTCAGATCTCCTCTGCAGGCTGCAGTGGCCCACGGAGAAGACGTGTTGGCCCAGATTTGGCCAGAGGTGACCTGGAGGAATTTCAAGCCTTCTCTTTTCCCATCACTGGAGGTCTCCTGAGGGCACAGGAGCGGGTGGCACTGGGACCGGCACCCTGAGGCCACAGTGGCACGTGGCGAGGCTGCCTTTGGAGGCAAAGCACCTTTTGGAGGCAAAGCACCTTTGGAAGTAAAGCACCTTTGGAGGCAAAGCCGTTGCGGAGGCTGTGGCGTTCGCTGCGGAGGGCCCTGCCAGGACCAGGCAGACTGGTCCCAAGTCACAGCTCAGCAATGGGGACACTGTGACCAAGACAGTTCTTGTCCTGCATCCTGCTTTGCTGTGCTTCCTGCAGCCCGGCACGTCCTTGACCCCTGTTAAATGACTGCAACCCCGAGCACGCCTCAGCCCTGACCTCAGCTCACGCTTTGAGGTGTTTCTGGAATAAAATTGGTCATAAGAGTGACAAGGGCTTTAAGGAAAAATAGGGGGACACCCCAATCAAAGTAGGTTGTTAAGAGAGTTTGTATAACCACCTCTCCCAGTTAAACTGGGGTCACAGCTCTGCTCACTGAGTGACCCGCTCTCTGTCCCCTGCTGCATGTCCCAAGGTGACAGGATGCAAACCAAGAAAACAAACCTCCTGCTCCAACCCCACTCCCCACAGCAGCTCATCTTCGTCCATCGCCCAGAAGCCACAAGCCACACTTGTCACCTGTGGCACCTGAAACCCCCTCCCTGCCTCTCCTGGCATCCCCAAGGGAAAGGCAGCAGACCCGGTGTGCTCAGCCTCCCCGGGGATGCCCCACTGCGGACCACGATGCCCCGCGATGCCCTCAGGACATGGGCACGGAGCAGGGTGACCCAGGAGCGGGCGAGTGGTGCTGCTTCGGTGGCTGTCTCGGCGCCTGCAGGACCTGGGTGCGCTACTAATAAATAACAATGTCAGAATTTCAAGTAATGTCCCTGCTGCCGCGCTCTGCCCAGCTTCTCCCTCTCCCACTGCTCATCGACCGGCTCCTGTTGCACTGGGCTGTGGCGGTGTCTGCAGCGCTGGCAGTGGTTTAACTGGGAACCTGCCATTGTGAAGCTCGGGGGCGAAGGGTGCATGTCTTTGGGGGACGGGTTTGGGTGACGCCGGCTCCCACTGGAAGCACGACCAGTGTCTGTGTTGGACCCAGGGGAGATTCCTGGGGCAGAGAGGAAGGGCACGGTTCGGTGGCCCTCCAGCGCAGCTTTTGCCTTCCAGTTTTCCCCACGGGGGTCACGCTGTGTCCCTAGTGCCCCTGGCATGTTTTACAGCACATCTGTCGGAAGTAGGTCCGGCTGCAGAACTTGAACTTCAGGACGAGCGGGCAGTAGGCCACCTTGTTCACATCCTTGCACTCTGGATGGGCGACAGAGGGAAGCAGGGTTACAGGTGCCTCAGGGTTGAGAGGAGCCCCATGCGGGGACTTCTAACCAGCCCTCTGCAAGTTCCGTTTGCACCCCAATGTCCAGGTCCTGGAGGCTGTTTGCCAGGATGCAGCTGTGCTGAAGAAGCTACTGAGAACCTCACTACAGAGCGTTCTTTGCACCTTTCTTTGCCAAGGTGCAGTTACTTCATTTATCAGGGTCATGGCATGCCAGTTTGGCCTGGGACCACAGGGGACAGCATCAGGTCTCCCCACAAGATCTTTCCCCCACAGCACAGCGCCTAGAGCCCAAATCAGGCTGTGCTGGCTGCAGTGTCCCTGTACTGTGTGGCCCCCGAGGCTGGCAGTGCTCCGTATCTCCCTCCCCCGTCCCCCTGTCTCCCTCACCTTCAGGGTTGTCCGTAGGTCCCGATTCACACTTGGACTCGCACTGCTGCATGCCAGGCGGCTGCAGGGTCTGCACGCAGTCGCTGGACGGCTGCCCGGTGTGAGCCAGGCACTGGACGGATCTTCTTTGCTGGCCAAGGCCACACTGCGCAGAGCACTGCCAGGAAACAGCACAGCACAGAGCTGCGGCAGCCACCACGGCTTTCATAACACGGGGGGAGAGGGCACGGCCAGGTCTTAGGAGGTGCAAAGGGTGCTGGGTGCAGTCATCCTTTCCCTCACCAGCAGCTGCAGGCACCTCACCAGCACAGCTGAGCGGTGTGGCCCTGCTTCCCGAAAAGCTTGGTCCAAACCTCCAGGACTCAGCGAGGGTCTCTCCATTCAGCCCTAAATCACCAGCCTTTCCCAGGCCTCCTGCACCCCGATGTCACCCTACAGCTCAAGGGGTGTTAGAGGACTGTCAGCATCGCCCTGCTGCAGGTGTCGGGCTGGACTGTGGCAGGTGGACTAGCGGTGGCCTCGCTTGCAGCTGGCCCAGCTCACCTCTGCAGCCTATTGCTCCCATTGCACTGCACTGCTGCCCATCCTCACTGTCCTGCTGCCCCTCAGATACCCATGGGGGCCCTCCAGTGACTTCTGTGGAGCTCTGCTAGGCTCAGGAGAATCCCTGGGCCAGCTGTGCGTTTAGGCTGCCATCACAGTGGCCTCCTAAGCCAAGGGGAGGGCAAAGAACACCCCCATGGAGTCCCGCTGCCCCCCAGAGCACTGTGGTGGCCACAGTGGGTTCTGCTGGCAAGGAAAAGCCTCGTGTGGACTAGGATTTGAGGGGCTGGGGAGGCAGAGTCTTCTCCTTCAATAACCCCTTGGAAAGGATTGTCCCTACCTCTCCCCACTCGCCAGTCACCCAGCGCGGTGGTGGGCAGCGCCGCAGGTTGCACCTCATGCTGGTCGGGGGCTTGGAGCCTTCATAGCACTGGGAGGTGGGCAGCGTTGCACTGTGGTCACCGCTCTTGCAGAGGACAATGCGGTGGCGGAAACCTGGCCCGCAGCTTGGGGTGCACTGCAAAGAGAGGACACACGTGGTGAGGATGCACGGCAAAGAGCAGAGAGAGGCAGCACTGGCTCTCCCCACCAGTGCTCCCACCTTGCCTGTCTCCTGAGCTACCAGCCCATTTCCCACATTACGCTCTCCATGGCCAACAGCCATCACCAACGCTCTGGCCTAGTGATTGACACTGTCCTAAGGACCAGAGCCATCAGAGAGGTGAGGGCCGATACCAAACACTTACCTCAGACCAGTCCAAGGCAACCCACTCTGGAGGGCACGTCTGGTTATTGCAAGGCTCAAGCATCTTTGGCCGTGGATGCGTGCAAGAAGCATCATCCAAGGTCTTCTCCTCGGTGGCAGAGATCTTACGCTTGCAGAAGACGCTGCGTGTGCGGACACCTTCGTTGCAACTTCGGCTGCATTCAGACCAGTTCCCAATCACCCAGCTGGAGACAGGTTAGACAGCAAAGCTTGTGAGGGGCACAGTGGTCCATGCTTCACCCCATGCTCCTGTACACAGTCCTATTCCTACTCTGGCCATAGCCTCCCAGGCAGCTCTGTGAACCACAGAGCTCTTCCACATGTCCCTTTCCCCTTCGAGACAGGGGCTAGGGTCAGCCAGGGAGGGGCTGGGACAATTTCTGAGGGATTGTGCTGAGTATCTGCTCCACACCAAGGGATCAGATGGGGAGGGCTCCTTTCTGCAAGTAGCACAGCAGTGCAGGGAGAAGGACATGCTACAGAGACATCCTTGGCCAGCACACCGTGTGCTTCGCACATCTCTCGCCGAACAAGGCACAGTGTAGCCTCGTGCACAGAGCACTGCGGTGGAGACAGGTTTCTGCTCCCTGCATTGCCACCGCCCCTTCCCCGCAGTGGTGCACTTGGGCTGTGCAGGTTGCGTGCTGTATTGTGCTCGTGATGGGGCACAGAGGAGAAAACTGCCCCCCCCGCCCCCCAGCAGAGCTGCTCCAGCCAGGTAGTGTCACTCCTGACTACTGTGGCAGGGGACTCTGACTTGGGCATGGCAGAGAGGGGGGATTTTCAGCCTCCTCCACATTGGCTTTTCCACCCACGCTCCCTTGAGCTGCTCCAAGCCATGGTACTCACGCTGGGGGACACGGTTCGGTATTACACAGCCTCTGTCGCTCTGGCATTTTGGTTTCAGGGCTACAGAAATGGTTGGAGACAGCTGAGCCATCGGAAAGTTTCTTGCATACCACAGATTGGATCTGGCTGCCTGCCAAGAAAAAGAGGCAAAGGGGAAAGAGAGGAGGACCTTGAGGCTAACGCTGAGCCAGGCTCAGGTAAAAGCCTCACAGCTCTGCTCCCACGAGGGCAATGTGTTGGCACAGCCAACACAGCCTTGTCACTGCACCTCGTCAAGCCTGAACCTACTTCTCTATTCATAACCAAGGCCTCCTTTGCCTCTAACACCTCCAGAAAAGAATGGATGGGGTGAAGGCTCACCAGCCAGGGCAGGACCCAGCAGAGTCTGCAGAGGATGGAGGATCAAAGCGTTCCTGAGATCTCTCCTCCTCAAAGAAACTGTTCTAACCTTGGCCTTGTGAGACTTTCTGGGCAGCACTGGGAGAACAGCTGGAAGAAGAGGGGGCAAGACTTTGTCGAGGCCTAGCACACAAGAGCAGGTCAGCGCCCTTAGCTTGAAACAGGGAACACGATTAAGCCTTGCTTTGGAAACTGCCTCGCTCCTCTTCCGAACACCAGCTCAGCCACGTTCTCCAGAGCCAGGAGACATGGGGCAAACCTTTGTGTCAATCCCCACGGGAACCAGTCCAAGGGATTCAGGGAAGCATCAGCGGTGTTTCAGTTCACAGACATGTAGATCTGAAGGCCAGAGGGGCTGTTGCAATTGGCTACCCTGTCCTGCGTCGCACAAGTAAATGAATTTCAAGCATATCATACCACCTTCCATCACCTCTACCGGTTACACCACGGTCCAGCTGAAGAATGGCATCCAGGTTGTTTGCCCTGACACTCTGCCCACAACATCATGCTGACTGACACCAGCTCGCATGTAGCTGAGTGCAGGATGGGAATACGTAGAAACCCAAGAGCTCCTTTAGAGCAAAGCAGATGCTAACACCCATGCGCTGTCTCCCATGGCCCAGACACAGTGCATGGGAGTCACGGGAGTGCAGACACGTGTCCCCCCCGCGCCAACACGGGGTCAAACCTCACCCCCTGCACACAGCGCTGAGCATTTGGTCCACGGGGTGTAGTGCCAGGAGTACTGGTTCGAGGCATCCCTGCCGATGGGTGCGTTGAACTTGTACCGGATCCCCTGCAGCTCTGTCCGCACGAGAACCTGCAGAGAAAGGCACCACCGAGGCATCAGTGCCACCGAAGTCCAGCATGGTCACGACTGTCTGTATGGTGTCCCATGACCTTAGCGTGCTCTCTAAAATCTGGGGCAGCTGAAATCTCCCCCACCTTCCCTTTCCAGTCCCTCCCAGCATTGACATGGCAGCCACCAGTGATGACTGGTGCAGCCATGGAGGTTACACGATCGAAGAACAAGCTCTTGTGCACTTGCAGATCAAGTAGTTCCAAAGCCTGGCAAATTAGGGAGAGACACATGAGGATTTAGCCCGATTTCCCCCTGATCTCTGTGCCCCTTTACTCCAGACAGTAGTCATGGCAAGGTCTCTTTAGCCCAGACCAGGCCCATATCAGGTGGGAGTATGAAGGAACCATGTTACCAACCATGACAAAAAGGGTGATGTTGGTGGGTCCCAAGGCCTCCAGGGACTCAGGCTCCTCTGGGGATCTCCTGTAGTGGAATGTTGTGCCTGCGATGTCAAAGCGCCGCGGGGGGTCGATGGAAAGCTTCCCATTGATGTAATACTCGCCGCTCTCCCCTCTCAGCGCTGTGAGAACAGGGGAGCAAGGGTTAGCAGAAAGGCTGAACACACCTTCCCACCTGCCAGGCTCAGAGCACTGCTACAACAGAGGGTAACTGTCATCAGCCTCATTTTACAGGGAGGGAATAGGTGGGGCAAATAAAGTAGGTGCCTGGGTCAGAGTCACACAGAAAGTCACTAGCAGAGGCAGGACTAATGTGCCCATCACCTTGCCCCAGCCTGCCCGCCGCCTCGCCGTGGAAGGATGATGCTGCAGGGAGCTCGGCCAGCTGCCCGGGGTGGTGGTGGGGGCGTTTGGCAGTGTGACAAGCTGTGCCCATGAAGCCAGGCTCAATCCCAGCTGTGCAGCCTGGGACCTGGCTGCTGGGGCTACTGGAGGAGGCTGGTCCCCAGGAGCCTAGCTGTGGTTGCCCAAGCGAGTCACTAGAGGGAGATCGGCTCGCTTGCTCGCTCCTGCTCGCATTCCCACGCTCTCCCAGCTTGCTCCCTGCCACCACCACTGCGCCGGCATCACTCCTGCCCTCGCTGCTGACAACGACCTCATTGCCATGGTGCTCTAGAGCAGGGAGGATGTTTCGTCCTGATGAGGATGGAGGATGCTCCCTCCCGTCCCACTGGGGTGCAGGGACAGATCCTTGAGTGGGAGAGATCCTTGAGTGGCAGCAGTCGATAGAGATAGGAGCTTGTGCTGTGCCTCCAGTGCACAGAAATCCAGTTTGAATGGACATGAGGAGACCCCAGTATACCTGGGCCGGGCAGGGAGGGATGTTGGCATCCCCAAACCTGGCAAAGGGAGCTGGCTTGGAGGGATGCTGCCAGGAGAGCCCTGCTGCGACCTCCCAGTGCCGGCGTCCGGGCAGGCTCCTGCTCCTGGGGAGCCACTACGGAGGCGCCAGGCAGCAAGCCAGCAGTGAGTGCCCCTGTCCACCTCTCTGTGATCACTGTCCATCGCTTGGAGGACAGAAAGAAAAAAGCCCGTTGTAAAAACCAGCCAGAGTCTGGCTGGAAAATTAAGCCCAAGGAAAATGTGAGCAGGTCTATTTTTAATCCGCAGCCCAACATGCTGGCGGAGCGGGGAATGCCAAGGAGCCACAGACAGCGCCAGGAATGGCGGGGTGTGGGGTTTGCTCAGGGTTACGCTGCCGAACAGTGAGTGCAGGGTGGAGGCAGAGCTGCAGCGAGGCAGGGGCCGTGTGTGCCACACTGACATGGCCCACGCTGGCCAGGGACACGCCACCCTGCCCTGCTGCCTTTCCCTACCCCAACCCCAAGCTGGGACCCCCAACCCCAAGCTACCAGTATTTTGGCCATGCTCTGCTGCAGCTGGAGTTTTTCCATGCGGGGCCTTTACCACGCCCCATTCACCACAGGGAAATGGCAGACCAAGGGGTGTCCGGCTGGGCTTTCAGTGTCCCCCAGCCCCATCTCACCTAGGTAGTTGATGGAGAGGTTCAGCTCCCGGATGTCGATGTGGACGGAGCCCTTGGGAATCTGGATCACCTCCTCGTAACCTGTGAGACAAGCCAGGGCCAGTGAGCAGCAATGCTTAGCCTCTGAGCCTGGAGCCAACCCTGCCCTGAGCTGGACGGGAACGTGTGCCACCTTGTCACCCATGGGTTAAGCACTAAACTGCTGGCAGTGCAGAGGTGTTCGCCCAGCCACCCACTGCAATTAAATAGAAAAAGCACTCTGGCCTGCCAGGACAGTGGCTTGCTTGCTTTGCAGTGTGGGCTCTTGTGATGGGACTGGCTGTGCTGTGGAGCTGGAATCTCCATGAGCATCTCCACAGCCTGGCTTGAGGGCAGTGTGACCTGGGGAGCAGGGAAGGAGCTTGGTGCTCCGTGTCAGGGACTCGGGTGCCAGTGGCGGCTGGGTCACGGCTTGGTCAGTGAACAGGAGCGATTTGCTCCCTGTTGCAGCCTGGTCGTACCCTTTGGGGTGTTTCCCTGGGATATGACCCTGCCTGTCCTGCGCATCCCCAGGAGCAAGTCAAGCCAGGGAGGGACTCGAGGGTGGGTGACGCTGGCTGTGCTGGCCAAGCCGCTTGCTCCCTACCTCCCTCCGGCAGGGACTGGTTGAAGACGCCCTCAACGGTCTCACAGGAGCTGCCATCTCCCCCACACACGCGACACTTGTCCTCCTTTGAGTCAGAGCCCAGGACACGGTCGCAGCCCACGTGCTGGAGGAAGGAGCAGCAGGGAATTAGCCATCCTGGTGGGGCTTTGTCCTCCCCACACCTGACCTGCAGCATCCCAGGGAGCGCATCCCCTCCCCTGGGCTTCACCTCACTCCCCTCCACTGCACCGTACACCAGGCAATGCTCACTAACATCACCTCTGCCCAGCCCCACCTTTCTGCCACCCTTCTCCAGGCTCAGCCCTGGGGGGTCTCCCTCCACGGCTGGGGGGGCGCAGGCAGAAATCCCATGGCTGCAGGACAATGCAGAGGTGAGGGTGCCTGTGTTGAGTTGGTAGAGCTGCAGCAGCCCAAGGAGAGCCGTGTCCCTGCAGCACCAGCATCACAGTAGCAATCCCACGTGAAGCCTCCGGCTCTGCCCCGCTGCTGCAGTTCTTGGGCTAGCAAACGGGTCACCAGCACGGCTGTGGCTACCTATGGTGCAACCCCCTTTTGTTCCACAGTATATTCAGCCCCCCAGAGAAAAAGAGATCACAGAGCCATGGGAAGGGAGACAGACAGATGGAGCCTGCATGCTGGGGCACATTCACCGCTCCCACAGTGCTTTCTTATAATTAAACTTTTATAGCCCTTCAGATCCCATTTCAAGGGAAATATCAAGTGCCTGGGACTACATGGGCTGTAAATGCAGAGACCCATTGCTAACACAGGCCAATGTGGCACCTGGTGCGTGGAGAGCAGACGGGCACAAGCCCAGAGTTTGTGTTTCACCCTGCTCCTGCAGGTGAGCCAGGTGCCCGGGCAGAGGGATGCCTGTGTCCGTGCAGGCACATGGAGGGCAGCACTCCCCTGCCCCGGGGTCTGCCTTTGCCTCCCCATCCTGAGCCTGTCCCAGACCCCGGCAGCACCTTGCACTCCCCGTTGACGCAGATGTCGTTGGAGTCCTGCCGGCACGGTGTCCCATCCACCACGGCTGCGGCTCGTTCTGTGTAAAAGTTGAAACCTTCGGCCAGGCAGTTGAGGGAACAGGCTTTCACACCCCCTAGGAAAGAAGCAGAGGTTCAAATGATGCGGCCATGGAGAGAGAGGAAAGATGCGGAGAGCCAGACCTGGATAATGGCTGCCTTACCCTCAGACTCCCCATGCCTCCATCCTGCGCCTGGCCCATTGCACAGCTCCAGGGGCCCAGGATGATGTCCCTACTGAGTGGAGGGACCCACAGAGGGACCCAGGCACCCTCCTTATGGATCAGCACTGAGTCAAGACCCTTGAACCAGACACCAACACATGGTGAGACACTGTTCCTTCTGCACAGCCTGGCAAACGTGGGCTGTATGTGATGGGTAGGGAAACAAACTGACTTGTTCTTATCTGCTGACAGTCACTCCTGGGTCTTCTGGCACTTTACAAGGGATGTCGACACCCTTGTGTCCATTTTACAGACAGGGAAACTGAGGCAGCAGCTCTTAAGTGACTTGTCCAAGGTTTTTCAGCTATTAGACCAGAGCAACCAAGTTTTTCAGCTCCCAGAACAGTTACTAGGCCAGAGCAACCAGTTCTTTCTGTTTAAGGCTGGTGGATACCGAGTCCTTCACAGCAAAGACAACGACAGCAGCGTGAGGACAAAGGGGAAGGATGCTCAAGTTATAGCTAAAATACCTGCTTCCCAACACCTCTTGCCAAAGCACTGTCTAAGGAACAGAGGCTGGATATCCAGATATTGGCTTACGGTGCCTGCGAACAGGATGTGGGACCGGTTATGGAAGGAGACACCTGAGCAGAGCAGTTTCCTGCCTCCTGTCATTGGATTTTATCAAATGCTTGTGCAGATCACGGCATTTACTGCTTTTACTGAGTATCTCAGGAAGACCCAAAAGCCTGCATGACCCTGGCAGAGAGATGCGTGCCTGAGCTGTGGCAGTTCGCTCCTGCAGGCACCGGCAACAGTTGTGAGCCACGCGCCAGAGCGGGGAAGCACTTAGGTCAGGAGCAACCGAAATCTGCAAAACTTGCAATTCGATACAGCACATCAGATGGGCAGATGGAGGGGAGGGGTGGCCCAGCTGTGCCTGCGAGCACACAAACACACACAGCTGGGGGCAAGAGAGAGCAAAGCTGGGAGAGGGAGGAACAAAAGGAGACACGAGAGGGGAATTCAGCAGCTTGGAGGCATGCTGTCGAGCAGGATGCCTGGGCAAGCCCCTGGAGAAGGTGCGTGATCAACCCTCCTTCTGGGGAATCAGCCCCCCTGGAGGGAGCTCCAGGGCCACCAAGGGGGACAATGCAGGCATAACCCCGAAAACTCACAGCCATCTAAGCACAGCATGCCTGGACCCCAGGTCTGTCCAGCCAGACCTCAGGTGCTGGTAAGGTAAGAAAGGTAAGGTAAGGTAAGAAAGGTAAGAAAACATCACCAGCAAGGTAAGAAAACACAAGTCAGAAGGGACCTACGCTGGCTGTGGGATCTCCCAGCTCGGAGAGGCCGTGCCACTGAGCCCCACCAGCAACCGCACAGCCCGTGCATGCAGCTGTCCCACCAGCCTGGGAGAGGGGCTTGTGCGGGCCTTTCCTGAGACATACCTGTGCTTTAGCCAGTGCTTGCTGGCTCGGGAGCATCTCTCCTGCTGGTGGCCTCGCTCCTGGCAGCGCAGCGGTACGCTCCGTCGGCTGCGTGGGACCCTTCGTCCCTGCCCGTGTGCGGCTCTCTAAGGCCACGCTCGCTCCTGCCATCACCGAGGCAAGGCAGACTACGCAAGGAAGCAGGAGCTGAGAAACAGCCGGAAACTTGGCCTTTCATTTCAGGGCTCTCAGATGGGTTTGCTAAGCTATTCACATGCACTCCCTATTCCCTTCCTTGTCTCCAGTTACAACGAAAAGCAAGACCCACTGCAGACTCCTTGCAGCAGTTCCCTGGTGGGCAGCTAACCCCTGCCACAGCCCATTTCTGCCTCTCTCCCAGACCTGGCTCCATCTTAGTAGCTCCCAATCGGCTGCATGATCCTCCTTTCTATCGTAACTCCTCACCACTGCTGCCCTGTGCCCAGGCTGGTGCCCAGCCTCCTCCAGCAGCAAGCAGCCCCGAGCGTAATCATCACAGCCTCGAAAGAGGAGCCTGTGGGAAAACTGGAATGAAAAATATAACAAGCTGGAAAGGGGGGGGGAAGAAAGAGGGAAAATAAAAGCTGGGGATTGGCGGCATGAGGCTAAATTTCTTCCTTTGCTTTAAGTGCCCTGACTTTGTTACAGGGCTGCAAAAATGGTGTGAGTGCATGAACTCAGCTCGTCACAGAGCCGGGGGTGTTCATGGGGATTTCCTCATTGCCCTCCCCTTGCTGGAGCCCAGGAGGAATCGTGTGTGCACATGTGTGTGCGTACACACTTAAATCCCTAAGGATTTAACCTTCTTTTGAGGTGAGAGCAGCAGAGAGGGAGGAAAGCGCGTGGAAGAGAGCAAGCCCTCCATGCCGGGACAGTTGCCCTGGTTCTGGCCTGTTACTGGTGAAGACCCATCGCTGCTGATGCAGGCCCTGTATCCTGGTGGCTCTGAGCATCTCACATACACAGAGGGAGCCTGGGAAGCAGCTGCTGAGCAGGGGGAACTCAGCACCCATCACCTTCCTGCCTGCAAGAGCTGACAGCGGGTGCTGGACTTGGGGTCCATGCGTGGAGCTGGCACTTGGGGTCCTGTGGTCATGCTGCTACCCAGCTGCTGCTCCACGTGGGATGAATCCTGCTGGCTCTCCTCATCTAGCCACTTAGGAAAGGCTTGCAGACTGGGGATTTCTGCCCTTAAAGGAAAAAGTCTTATGGAAGAGAAATGGGGAGAGGGAGAATGAAGGAGGAAGGGGGAGAGAGAGGGAGGACCCTGCATTGGTATCTGCATCCTCACTGCGGCTGCTCCAGTGAGCCAGCTGGGTCACCTGAGCTCAGGACCAGTCCCCAACACACCCTCCCTGGTGACAATTTCCAGGCAGGATTTGCCAGGTCACCCTCCCACCGATCAGAAGAAACGGGGGCTGGTATCACTGCCCAGCATCTGTCAGGAACCGGACTTTCCTCGGCACTCAGCTGGCCAAGAGGTACTCAGGTGGTCTGGGCATCACCTTCTTGTTAAGGTGGTTCCTTAAAAAGGCACCTTTCTAAAGCCCTAGACCAGTGACAACTGTGCGTCCCCCGAAAGCAACATGGCCAGGGTGAGTTTTAGACCCCAAAAGATCCTTTGAAACAGCATGACACGCCTTGACATTTCTGGAGATGGGAATTAAGGACTGTGTTTTCACCAGCAACCAGGATCCAGCCCCCACTATTCCCAGTGTGTGAACGGTTTGGTGGGAGCTGTGCTTTTTGGGGTGGGAGCCTTAGGCCTGGCAGAGCGAGGCAGTGCTCTGCATCCTCCCAGGCCAGCTCACTGCTGCCCAGTGATACCTGTGTATGGGGGCATGAGCGGGATCCTCAGCACAAGCCCCACAAGGCATTCGGCAGCAGAGGGGCAGGAGAGGCTCTGCAGTGCCCGTTGTCACCTGTGCAAGGTGGGTCCACCACCATGGGAGAAGAGCCCACTTCCACAGAACGAGAGGGACCCCCTCAGCCTGCCACTGCCTGGGGAATGTTACTAACTGACTGGGAAACGAGCAGCAGACAAGACCACGCAACCCCGAAGAGCGCGGAGTCTGCCGTAAACACCGTGCAGGTCCCCGGCCCCCCAGCCCGGAGAGGCGAACCCCCCGGCCATGTATCAGCCTGCAGAGAGCTGCCTGCCCTTTGCTTTGGGTGAGCAGTCGAAGGTCAGCAATAGCCAGGCCTGCTGCAGGTACTCATTTTAATCTTTAATATAGCTATTAAAATAGAATAGAATATTTTCAGTTGGCTACACAGTGCCTCAGAGAATGTTTTGTTCCTCCTGCCTACACTGTCCCATAGAGGAATTAAAGCGCATTACAATTTATGATGAGCAATCTCCTGTTTTCTGCAAGCCCCTGCTCCTCCCCATCCCTCTCCCGGCCCCGTTAGCTGCTCCACTCTCCCTTGGCTCTTGCAACCGCCAAGAGTAAAATGAATAACTAAGCGAATAAAACAAAATAAACAAACAATTAAAGCCGCATTCCACGAGGTATCTGCTGACTGTTGCGCTCTGAAAGGCTGAGCTCAGCGCTTCTCGCTGGGGCTGTGTCTTGCGATCATGGGGTCTGGGCTCCAGGCTCCAGGACCGTTATAAATCACTGCCAGAAAAACATGCCATATGGACCCCGTGCGAAACCCGACCTCAACTTGCCAGTGACCCAGTGGCTGGCGTCAGGCTTTCAGCGAGCGGCTCCTTCCCTTCCCAAATTCCCTGCAGGATCGGTGCCTTCCCCCATCCAGGCCAGTGGGGTACTCCTTGTCTTCAGGGTGGGGGTACTCCATGCCCAGGACATTTCCCCAAACCGATGTGGGGCCAGCATCTGATGGGCAAATGGCACAAGCGCCCCTGCACCACCGCAGCTCTCGGCAAGAGGGTGGCTCAAGGGTGCAGTGCCGAAGGCAGCAGCTGAGCTGCATGGGAGAAGAGGCTCAGCAGTGGGCCAGGGTGGTGAACGGCTCCCAAGGCAGGGACACATGCCCAAAAGCAACCTGGAGAGTAGATATGCTACCAGCCGGAGGGCAGAATGCCCGGGGATGAGGCTGCCAACAAGGATGGATCCTGGGGGGGCTGCTTGTACCAGTGGGGAGGGAGGGACTGACACCCACCACCCCAGAGCTCTCTGGGCATCACTGGAAGAGCCCAGGAGGGAGTGAGGGAGATGATGGCCAGCCCTCATTGCCTCCCCGATGCTGGGGTAGGGATGCCTGCTAGCACAAGGGCTGCAGGGGCAAGACATGGGTTCTGAGAACAAAACACCCGTGGCAAGGGGAAGAGAAGAGGGGGCTGTTCCCTGGGGGTTTGGTCTATAACACGGAGAGGGTGGAGGTGCAAGGGACACTCCCTGCCTCCCCCACAGGTGTACCTCTGACACCCAAACGACACCAAGTATCACAAAATCCCGCAGGCAAGTGAAGATGCATGTGCTTGTGCTGCTGAACTCGGAGTCACAGAATCACAGAGGGGTTTGGATTGGAAAGGACCTTTAACGGTCACCTAGTCCAGCCCCCCGGCCATGAGCAGGGACATCTTCCACTAGATCAGGTGGCTCAGAGCCCCGTCCAACCTGGCCTTGAACACTTCCAGGGATGGGGCATCTCCCACCTCTCTAGGCAACCTGTTCCAGTGTCTCACTACCGTCATCGTACACTGTTTCTTCCTTATGTCTGCTCTAAACCTACCCTCTTTCCATTTAAGACTGTTGCCCCTTGTCCTGGTAAAAAGTCTCCTTCCATCTTTCTTATAAGCCCAGTCCTGACAGAGCACCCAAACTCAGGCAAAGAAGTTCATAGGCGGAGGGGAACAGCGATGACACCTTACACCTCCATGGTCCCAACTGAACTGAGGATCCAGTGTCGACAGCCCATGTCATGAAAAGCTGATCCTGCTAGTCCTGGCTGACAGCTCCCAGGCAGGTGGGTGTCAGCACACGCAATTTCTCAGGGAGACAGGCGCTCTCCCAGCCAAGGGCTTGGCTCCCAGAACAGGCTGAGGAGCTGCAGCTTCCAGCACCCCTCTGCTCATGGGAATGTGCCTCAGTTTCCCTACCTGGGCCATGGCAGAGGAAGACGGTGATACCCTTTGACACTGAATAAAAAAACCACAACTGCTAAACAGCACAGGTCCTCATGACCGTCACCCACAGCCAACGTGGAGAGCTGAGACAGGGAGCTCCCAGATCTCTTCAAGACATGATCATGCCGACGCTCACAGCCTCCTGGGAAGCGGACAGGTTTCATCACCTTATTTTATGGAAGAAGAAGCTGAAGCAGAGAAAGAGGAAGGGGCTTTTTTTGAAAGCCAAAGCAAAAATCCATGTCAGAGCCAGATTACAATTCACTGGCCAATGTTCAACTGGCCAAGCGTCCCCTGGACACAAACCACTGGGCCACGCCTGGGGAAAAGAGAGGTCCGAGCAAGGGCAGATCCAGCCTGCGGGGCTGTCTTCCACCTTGGCATCCATTGGGGTCTTTGTGTGACTTACTGCTTTGCAATTTTATTACATTTTTATTGATCCATCCCCTGCAGCCTCAGCACATCTGCTCCAGCTGCAGGAGCCCCACTGGGAGGTATGCTTATTTACACAGCTGCGAAGGATTTCCCCAGTCAAGTTCATTAACTACATGAAGGAGACGCGCTGTTCTTTCTCATTATTAAGAGATTTCTGCCACAGAGGCCTCCTCCCGCCCCCTCTCCTCACTAGACACTTCTGCAAGACAGGAGGACTGACCTTGGGAAGAGGGGAGCACTGCTCTTTGGAGGATCCACTGGCTCGCCTCCCTTCTGCCCATGCAGGAACTGGAAGCTTTACCTGCCTGCGAAGGGAGGGCTGCCCTGTTTTCTCCCCATCAGGTACCAGACACTAGCAACTCCCTTCTCTTGTCTGTCTTCCTCTTTGCTCACTCAGCAGTTAAGGAAACAGAGTCAAGGAAAGAAGTTAAACAGCTCTGATGCTGGTGGAATTGTTTCTAGCAAAGCAATGAAGCTAAAGAGCAATTGCACAGGGGAAAGTGACCCAGGGCACGGCAGGATGGTTGTGGGCCAGCACCAAGGGCAGCCGCCTGGAGAGACGCACAGTCGCGTGAGGGGGAGGCAGCACACCCTACGGACACGGAGCGGGCAGCCTGCGGGACCTGGGCTAGCGGAGATGGTGACTAACTGCCCACCAGGCCACTTGGACCACGAAACCTGTCCTTGGAGAATGGGGGAGAGCAAAGCCCTGCACAGCCCTGTTCCAGTTCTGCCTGAGCCAAAGGATGCTCAGCCCAGCCCCAGCACTCACCTCCACGGTACGTCTTCCAGGTGTAGTACTTCCCTCGGAAGGGGACATTATCGAATTCGGCACACTGCAGCTCTCGGAAGTCCTGGGAGCCCGGTGGGCAGTCCTGCGGCCACACAGCCAGCAATCAGCACACTGGTGAGAGCAGCCTGCCTTATCTGCTACAGGGTTCCTCGCTGCAACTAACATCAGCCCTTCTAGGAGATGGACACCAGCCCTGACAACTGGACACCGTTACAGTATGGCAGGAGCATCCTTCCTGCAAAGCTAAATACTATTTGAAGACTAACGGCATGAGTCATTGAGCCCCAGCTGGTCTGTCTGCAGATGCAACACTTTTTCTTGTGAGCAATCCTTTAAAAGCTAGGTGCAAAGCCCAGGGGAAGCAATGGACATTTAACATCCAGCCTGTGGATGTTAAAGCTACCATTTCCCAGGTCCAAAGCTTCATTGAGCTTCCCTGCAGCAGTTATTTCTCTTTGCTCCCCTTGAGGTTTAACCCCCAGCCCTGGGAAGCGGGGTGCTATGGTGTGTTTCATGAGCTGCTCTCACCTGACCGGGCCTGCACTTGCAGCGTGTGAGTGGTAACGGCTGTCATGTCAGCGCTGAAAGCCTCTGATCTCTCCCCCTTTTCCTTGTTATCTTTTTGGGCCCCTTCTTGATGCTGAAAGCCCTGCAGGTACATACCTCCCACCCGCCCTCTGAGCCAGCTCGCAGCTGGTGCAGGCATGTATCGTCCCGCTCGGCTTTCCCCATCGTGGGATCGCTGCCGGCACAGCATGGCTCACCCCCACCCAGCGTGGCTCACCCCCACCCTCTGCCACCTCCTCCCATGGGTCCCACAGCTGCACGTAACGTCCCACAGCCGTGCTGCACTGCAGCACTGCCTACCCCACCAGCAAAGCCCTACCAGCCCACCACCGCTCCTCTCCCCAAGCCCACCGGGACTCACATCGGTGTTGCAGGACCGGTACCGCTTCCGCTCTCCCAGGCAGTACTTCCCTCCGATCGTGGGCCTGCCAAACCAGGAACGAGACGGGAGAACAAGCTCAGGGCAGTGAGCCATGTTTGTGGCAGGCGGCTGCCCCAAGCTTGCAGGAGCACCACGGCTTTTCCCAACCCTGCACTGCTACAAGGACGGATCCTGCCTGCAGGGGCTACTGCAGAAGTGCAGAAGTCCCCCCGCAGACTTCATACCCTCAGCTGCAAGCGCACAGTGGACTTGTCCAAGTGGCTTTGGGTCTGTGGCTGCAGACCCAACAGCAAAGGCAAAAGCACCGAGCTGCTGTGAAAGCAGGACGGGGGATTTGTGTGCAGGAGCCGAGACCCTCCTGGGAACTGAGCGCAGAGCTGCACAGGCACCTGGCTGCTGCCTTCCCCACTAACCCGAACAGCGATGCCGTGCAGCCGGGACACAGCCGTGCACACGTACACCTACCGTGGGCTGTCGCAGTGGCGAATGGATGACGATACGCCTCCGCCGCACGTCCTGCTGCACTCTCCCCAGGACGACCAGGCTCCCCAGGCACCGTCCACGCCCTCCGGTCGGGTGCCAAAAGGCACACACTCCCTCTTGTAGCACCACTGGGGAAAGATAGAGCTTCAAACACCCCGAGCACCCAGTCTCCTCCTCCCAGGGTGCTCCCCAGCCTCTGTTGGACACGGCAGCCAGTTCAGAGCTGGGATCTGGTTTGACCCCGTGAAATCTGAACTCGTTGCTGCGCTGGCCTTGGAGTCTAGTTCTCTGTTGCAGAGGGCGTTTGCCTCTCCCTGGGCACCCCTTCCTCCTAGTCACAGTGTCACCATTCGTGCACGTTGCATATCCCTGGGGTTCGCAGGGATACTGGGACCAGTGGCCCCATTCCCAACCCCTGGTGCACCATCCTGTGGGGCAGGTGGCCACAGGCAAGTGGGTCACGTCCCCACTTCTCCTCTCAAGGGGTCCCAGGCACCTGGGTCAATCAGGGTGACACACGTTGCAAACAGAGACACACTTCACTGCCTATAAAAGTGTGCGGCAGCGAGCCCCAGGTGGGACTTGGACAGGAGCTGCTGCTGGGCGGCAGGGCCAGGATCCCTGGGGGGCACAGAAACCTCCACCGCCAGCTGCTTCCTTGCAGGATGGAGTGAATTTTATGTGTGTACTGGGAGCTCAAGTCGCTGTTAGCGTGTTAAAATGACCCAATCTGCAGAAGGTCCAGGTTAAAATAAAGTTTTGATTGTAACAACAACGTTGTTGTGTCATTGTTCTGCCGAGGATCCCTAAAGAATCAGCCTGTCTCCATCCTGTTGGTGACAGATGCTCATGCAACTTGCCCATGAACGATTTCCCTCAGACCTGGAAAGAGTCCTGCACCCCCCGGAGTCAACAGTGACGCAAGGAGCGGGACACTGCCAGACCCGCTGCCGGTCTCTGGGCATGGTGCCGGACACCATGCCTCGGGGGCTGAGATAATCCCAGGAAGGAAGAAACCGCTGCGCTCTCCTTCCAGGGGCTGATAACCCACCCTGGAGCTGCTGGCACAGCCTCTCCTGGCTCCTGAGCCAGGCTCTCCACGGGCAGCACAGCCGGCAGGGAAAAATGACCCGTGGCCTCCCAGGACACTCAGTAGTGACGTCCTTGCACACCAGCACCTTTCCAAAGGTGCAATCCCATGCAGAGGAGATGCTCTGCAGGCACAGCCTTTCTGGTGTTCCTGCTGATGCTCCAGACCGGAGGTACTGGGGCTGCTGCCTTTGCAGGAAGGACCCAGGAGCCTGCCCAGCCCCTGCGAACCCCTCCACATGCTCAGGGCTCCGGAGAACGTCTGTGATGGGCTCTGCCCTTGTGCCCTGGCTGCTGGGAGCGGACCCTGGCTTGCTCTCCTGTGGCAAGCCCAGACATAGGCTGGCTGTGAGACCAGATATGAGTTAGGGTCATGCAGGGAGGGAGGATGCGTAATGAAAGGCATCCTCGCAGGGTGTGCTGACCACAACCTGTGCATCAAGTGCTTGATTAATGGAAATGAAAAAAAAAAATAAATAAAAGAGAACAGAAAACCAAAACAGGCATGGAAGGAGCCAGCAAGACAGTGAACCCTCTGTCTGAGCAGCCAGGCTGTTGGGGCCACTCCTAGGGCAGCAGAAACTACCATGAGGTCTGGACCTGAAGTCACCCACTGCGGGTTCTTGGGGTAAGACAGGTGAAGCCATAACAACCACAGGGCATCAGTTTAAAAAAAAAAAAAGAAGAACAAAACAAACAAACAAAAAAAACCCCCTAAACCAGAGATTTTGGAAGGAGGAAACAACCAGAGGTCTGGGATGTGGGCACAGCCACCATCCAACAGAGCTTGGTTCAGTCTTCCCCTGCCACTGCTTCCCCAGATGGGTGGCAGAGCACAGAAACTCATCCTATCTCTCCTTTAAACTTGCATTCTTAAATAGCTTCTATGCCCTGATCCTTCCCTCTGCTCTCCCCAGGTAGAAAGGGAGAAGCCAGGGTGGACCTCAGGGTGCTGCTCCAGCCAAGGGCTGAGGTCTGAGGGCTCCCCCGGCCAGCGAGCGCAGGGGCCACCAGCTGGTGAAGGTGTACAAACTTAATACAAAGGTGCAGCTTCTTTCACCCAAGGATATCAACTCACTTCTGAAGCAAGAATTAATACAAAAGGATAAACAGAGGCACAGGAAGGTAACTGGGTGTTCAAACTGAGTCACTATCTTCACTAGGAATAGCTCCCTCGAGTCCTGGGGGCTGCGACTGCTTGCCACTTCACTTCTCTTAGGACTTTTGAAGAACGCTGGTTAAAAAACAACTAGTAAGTGGGGGAAAAAAGAGATATGTAGAAGTGGGAAAAGCTGGTAAAAAGAGATGACTAGTAGAAAAAAATTGCCATTGTATATGGTGACTCTCCAGCAGCAGGAATGTTCAGGCCCAGGAGCCGTCTACTCTTTTTCAATCTAATTTCCAGCAGAACCAAGACAACTGTTTCCAAAGAATAATGCATTTGTCAAAGCCATCCTCTTTCCTGTACATCAGCTTCTCCAGCTTCTTAAGGATTTGAAATTATTCTTGCATTTCTTGGGAATTATTTTTCCTCTAGTGGAAAAATACATGTCCATTTAATGGAGAACGTCCCAGCCCTGACTCTCCATTGCCTCAACTATTATTCAGTTTGCAAAGGCACTTTGTTTTAACAGTGCCGCACATTCGCTTTATATTGGGACAAATGGGTGTAGGAGGTGCAGGGAATGAAGCGTTATGAACAATAAGTAAAAATTCACTTTTAAAATATGTGGTCATGAAAAATCCTACCCTCCTCTCTCAGCTGAGTCTGAAAAATGAAAGTTTCCTCATATCTAGCCTTGCGAGGCAGTTTTTCACAAGTTCCTCTGAAAGCGTGTTACAAACCTATTGTCCTTCCTGGGGAAACAGGGGCAAAAATCACTTTTCTCAGGACAGCCAGGAAACCTCAGCGGATCTGAGGACAAGATGTTCATCTAAAGCGTACACCATAGCCTGATGGCACCTTACTGGGCCTCCTAGGCGAGACCAAGAAGCTCGCTGCAGCAGGGACTTCGTACTCTGCATTTCCAGCAAGATGCCAGATGATGTGTACTTCACGGTGATTATGGGCCCCTGGGCTCCTTGGCACATCCCAGCCTCCCTCCGCGCCAGCAGGCTCCAGGCTTTGGGAGGCAGGGGAGGACAGGCTGGTGGGTGCTCTTAAATCAACTCCGTGCTCACCAACGCAAACAATAATCCCGGTTATTGCTGGAAGAGGGATTCAGCCACTCACTGTCAACTTGCTACGGTGCCCCGGGCTTCCTTACCCCCTTTTCAATGGTGTTGGTTTGGCATATGGTCCCCTCAGCAGCAGGGATGCTGTTGGTTATGCAGCGGTTGCTTTTACTCAGACACCATAACTCACTGCAGACTTCCTGGAAAGAGAGAGATTTTGGGGGAGAGAGGGGGAGGGAGGAAGAAAGAGACAAAGAAACAAAGCCGAGATTAGGATTCGCTTGTGCTAGGGGCTGCGAGGCTGGGGCAGCAGCACGCCGGTGCGCTTGAGAAGCACCAGCTGGGCTGGGACACAGGGACAGGAGTGTTTTCAGCATGGTAGGGGGAAAATGAGATAAAATCTTGCAAGGTGTTGCCAGCTGCAGTCACCCCAAGGCCACTGCCAGCTCACTCCCTTCTCCGGACTAAGCCTAAGCTCTTCTCCTGTGGCTGAGGTTCTCTGGATTTGGAGGTTCCACTGCGCCCAGGTGCCAGAGCCGGCTCCCCAGCCAGCCTGCGCAGCCAAGCCTGGTCTTTGTGCCACAGAGGACACATCTCCCTGGACATCCCGGTGAGTCCCGAGCTAATCCCGCTGTGCTCCACCTGACCCCTCTCCCCAGGGCTGAGGGATGCTCTCTTTTTTGGGTCTGTGCAGTGGCGGCCGAGCACAAGGGCCCATTCCTAGCGCCTGCCATGAGCATCCCTACGCCATGTGGGTCCAGATCTGCCACGCAGATCCGCATCCGCCTCTGCGGGAGGCTGGGACTCCCTGGGAGCATCAGCATGGCACCTGCCACAGGAATGCACTGCAGGTCACGGTGTGACTAGCTTGTGTACTGACAACCTCCAGCCAGCCTAACAGTCCTAAAGGGAAGACTCCTCTGGAAGATTTAGAGCCATTTTCAGAATAATCAAAATAATGCCAGATACTGAGCTAGCCCTTACGCAGCTCCAGAAGCGGGCACTTCTGCTCTGTGTCTCTACGAGGTGCCGTTGGGTCCACTGAGTGACGCTGGGCTGAGGACTCCAGACCTCCTCCCACGAGCCTTCCTGAGCAACAGAACCTGAGCTTCAGCCCATCCCAACCTCTCAGAGCACCAGCAAACAAAAAGCTTCTCTTGGCTATTCCAGAACTCACCCAAAAGTTAGGTCCACAATAGAGACTCTGCAAAGGTGTCACAGCTGCTAAATCAGAAAGTCCAGGCCCTTTGAACCTGCTCTGCCACTAAATCGACCGGGCTGGCCTTCAACACCTACAAACTGCAAAGCAACACCTAAAATCCAGAGCTGAGTTTCCCACCAGGTCACCATCCTTCTCCTATTCCTACTGAAACAAGCCTATGGAAAACTTGTTACTTTTCAGAGAGCACCTTTGCCATGACTTAGGTTGTACTTGAAAGTATCAAAACCGTTCATACTGTCAATGCAGGAGACTGCCTCGCGACGTGAAAGCAGAGCTCGAACAGCCGCGGCTGCTGCTAATGCACTCCCAGCACACGCCGGTGCCACCGTCGGAGACACCAGTGCCGCAGCCCGGGATGAAGGACGCAGCGTGCTCTGTGCTGCGTGCTCCTGTGCCTGCACAGCGACCGCCTGGCCTCCTGCCTGCCCCTACGGCAGCGTGACCTGCAAGGCAGCTCCCACCGGCCGCCTGCCTCCAGACAGGTAGCAGCCTGTTCATCACCACTCCGACCTTGGTTCAGCCTTCCAGCAAGGCATTCCTCCGCCCCGCCAAGGGCTGTGCTCTAAACAGCAACCGATATCCCCGCAGGACGAACTGACTCAACGACTGGGAATCCTCTGTGCTGGTACAAAGAGGGATGAAAAGACGAGCCCGGGATTTCTCTGCTTCCCTCCTGCTCCTGGGGTTGTGATAGCAGAGTGACGCAGGGAGAGCTGACAAAGGAAAATAGTGCGGAGTCTCCACCAAGGACTGCAGCTC
This sequence comes from Sula dactylatra, assembly GCA_013389905.1. Classification (NCBI taxonomy): domain Eukaryota; kingdom Metazoa; phylum Chordata; class Aves; order Suliformes; family Sulidae; genus Sula; species Sula dactylatra. The sequence continues at coordinate 102,277 of WEKW01027823.1, forward strand.
CGAGATGCAAAAGGATTTGGTTCCCAACTCCTTCGCCAAAGCCCAGCTGCAGCTGGCTTTAACCAGTGAAAGGAGAAAGTCTCTCCCATCTTCAAAAGGCATCTCGCCTCCATACTGCTCTTGGAGAGCCAGCACGACTATTGGCAAGTAGGAGCTCCTGTATAGTCTCTTCTCTCTGCGTCGCCAAGGGAGAGGACTCCCCAGCTTCAACCAGGGACATCTGCTCACTCTGTCCTCATCACATCTATTCGTCATCCGTACTGGCACGGAGGAAGGGATCCTGCTGCGCCTGTGCCATCACCCTGGATTCTGTTTATATGGGCACAGGATGGGTGGACTTACTCATTTTCCCAGATTTATCTGCACACCCTTGAGCCCTTACGCCCTTTGGGTCTCTCCCAAACAACATGCAAGACAGGCTGGGCTAGAAGGGTCATCACAAGGACATCTTGTGCTTTTGTGACACTTGTATATATACAGGAAGCATCTGCCCAAGTTAAAAATTAGCTGGGAAACAGGCACGTAAATGTGGAAAGTTTCCATTCCACTGCCCAGCTTGTTCCATTCCATTCCACCAGCTCAGCTGAGGAGGGGCACAGACCACAGTTGGTAGCACCCGATATCAGATACCTCCACCACGGTTATTCGGACCCAGACTTCTGCTACGGCTCTGGGCATCTCATGAGACTGCATCTGCCCCGTGTCTGGGCCCCTGGGCCTTGTTGAAAGACAGCACTGGACCAGGGAGAGCCAAGCTTTGCCCTTTGTTCACCGAGATGAGCTGGTGAGACCACCAGGAGGTGGTGTAGCACTTAACCATACTAAATAGATGAACACTCAGAGTGGTAAACTGGTTCACATCAGGTCACTTCAATGGCAGCATTTGGCTTGGATTTACATGGTTGCAAGAGAAACTAAACCCTGATCTGTTTTTCCTCCTCCACAGCTTTCCCAGGGCTTGGACTGGGGTGGGTACACACACACGTGCGTTCATCAGACAACACAGTTGCCCGTGTATCAAACTGCTGGCTCCCCTGTTTTCTCTAGGGGACAGTGGATGTGTTAAGGAGTTCAGTCAGCCCTTCAGCGCAGATGCTTCCCTCTCGCCACTATGCTCAGATAGTGGGCAATGCCCAGTACGTTAAGAACAGCAAAATGTCAGGCTGAGATCTTTTCTCCTGAAACAATCTTTCCTTTCAGTGGTTTCCTGGATTCAAAGATTAGGGGATGGCAGCGTGACGGGAGTGGCTTAAGTGGGCAGCTGTCCCTCAGACAGACCTACAGCACATCGACCCACCGCACCTGGAAGAAAGAATTTTCTCCTCCTAAGTTTGTGTGAGCAGCATAATGACTTCTAGTAAGGATTATGAAATATATGTCTGTATACAAACGCCTGCTGAGAGAGGAGTCCGGATGAGGGGACCGCAGCTTGGCTTTCAGCTGCAACCCCTGGGGTCCAGCAGCAGCCAGGGTATCGGACAGAGGCAAGAGATCTCCTCCCATGGGAACAATCTGGCTGAAACTGAGCTGGGGTCAACCCTTGTGGCTGGGAGACGACCTCCTCTGTGCTCTCACAGGGAAGCAAGGCAAAAAGCTCACAGGGAACGTGCCAGTGCCCTTCATTTGAAGCAGGACAGCAAAGCGATGTGGGCAGCAGAGGAATGGCCCCACGGCCCCTTTGCCCTTGTAGCCCCCATCCTCCACCCCCTGGGAACCGATAGTAAAGCAGGAAGGCTCTCTACCCCGTATTTACACTGGCGAGATTTAACTCCGTACTGGAAACGGCACTGCTCGTCTGCATCGTAGGCCTGTCCTGGAGCCACCGTTGGGTAGATAAAGTCTTGCTTGGGAGGAGCATTGTTCAGGCATAACCCCATTCCGGAGCTAGAAACAAGAGATGAAAATCAGAGCTCAGAAAGACTTGTAGGAGAGTATCGTGGTGGAGGCCCAGCAGCAGGCACTCCTAGCTCCGCGCGGGCTGAGCTCTCACATGCTTGGCTGGTTGGGGGATAACTCTACCAATCTCCTCTGGGCAAAACCGGTGCTGGGAAAGTGCTCTGAAGTCTTTCTATCTGTGCCCTTGGGGCTGGAAAGCATATGCTTGTTCCTACGTAACTCTAGAAGTTTTAATCTGAGGGTTTTGCCGGCTATCGCCAGCGCCAGGCTGTCCGTACAGGTCCTGGGTCCAGCAGACAGCGCGTGGCAGCACGCAGGCAGGCACATGCCCAGGACCCCCAGGGCGGCGGGTGGGCGGAGGGGCTGCAGAGCCCCAGCTGAGAGCAACCAGAGGTGCCGAGCACAGAGCTTCCCCGCTCTCCAAGCCCGTCCTGCATGCCAGAGCTTTGTAGGAGTGTCCAAATTTTGCAAGAAACATCCCTTTCCCGCGCTCTTTCCTTGCTGCTCTCTGAGCTCTCCCTAAATCAAGGCCCCTGTCACCACTCCCCCCGCCCTGTGGCCCGGGGTCTTGCACACACCACGGCCCCATCTCAGCGGAGGCTCCCGGGGCCACGCTCAGGTGGGGGCAGCAAGCACAAACCGTGGAGAGGGCCAACATGAACTCGCCGTCCTCTGCCAGCCCTGCCGAGACCTCGGGGTTACCTGAGGACAAGGCAGCCTCTGCCACGGCGCTTTCCTGGCGCCGTCCATCCAACGTGCCTTGCTGCAGTGCACGTCCAGGAGTCAAGAGCAAGGGGGACAGGTTTTGCTGTGGCCAAGCATGAGCTGCCAGATGTGAGATTTGGGGATGAGTCGCTCAGTTTGGCCGAGCTTTGGGGGCCGGCGGCAGCCCCTTGCGGAGGCTTGCCTTCGCTGCCCCTCTCGCAGCGTTACAACAGCGGTGCCTCTGGTAGAGGTCTGGTATTGAGGCTCCCTGGGGAGTTCCCGCCACAGTGACCCCACACACTTGCTTTTCCCAGTTGTGACTCAAGTCCTACCCGGCCCTTCTATTAGGTAGTGCCTGTATCCCACCAAAAACCTCACCAAAATTGATCCTGACTGCTCATTTTGTGATAGAAACCCCGGGGACTGCCTGAACCATGGACGAGAAGCTCTTTCAGGCTGCAGAGGCGTGCCTTGAGCGAGGTGACAATATCGAAACTCTGGGACTTAGGAGCCTAAATCCCTTCTCCTGAATCCTAAAGGTGCTTGGAAAAAAACCCCAAACCCTTCCTCCTAGGTTGCTTGTTCACACCTGAAAACTCTCCTCCTCAGTGTCTGGAGAAGCTGCCTACACCATGCACAGCCAGTCCTGCCTCCAGATCCTCCTTCTCCACCCCACCAACCCTTCTCTGCAATTCTTGGCTGAACTTCAGAAACATCCAAATGCCTCCAGAAGCTATTGATTTCTTTCACAGAATCACAGACTGGCTGAGGTTTGGAAGGGACCTCTGGAGGTCATCTGAGCCAACCCTCCTGCTCAAGCAGGGCCACCTACAAACATGCAGGGCACCACGCGATCAGGGAGGAGAAGGCAATCTTGCCAGGTAATTGTGGCAAAACACCACAAATCCTTGCTGGCTGTGCCTAACAGATGGGATGTCATTCTTTTAAGGTCTTATTCAAAAGATCCCCAAAGTTTCTGGAAGCGGGGAACCTAAATAAAGGACTCATGGCTGCAAGGTAAATGGGGTTAGTATCTTCAGCAGGCAAGCAAACCATGGGAAGGGCTATCGGAAGGAAGGAAAGCACGTGCCTCTTGGGATAGGATGAGGTGCTGGGAGACAAGGCATGGGCTGTTTGCTTTGGGGGCTTTTCTTTGGCTTTACCCACTTCTCACAAGCGACTGTGAGAGGTTGGAGGTGTGTACTGGTTGCCAGGTAGGAGGAAGGGCAAGGTGAGATGGATTCCTTACTCCAGGAAGCTGGTGATGTAATCCCTGCTGCACGTGGACCATACAAATGGGTTGGTCTTCATGGTGATGTGAGCTGCCATGAGCTTGGCCGTTTCTTGCCCACGGGAGCCGCAGCTGTTGCCGACCCCATCGTGATTCATGCCGAACCTAGAAAGCATCACCAAGGCAATAGAGAGATGATCAGCTGCGGCATTTTCAACACATCTGGATCACCTGTAGGAAGGATTTTTCGGCTCCCGTTGGCAGGAACAAACCAACAGGGGCCCTTCCCTGTGACAGCCACTCCCAGGGACTCTGCCAGCACAGTACGCACGTGTGGCCGATCTCGTGGGCAATGGTGAAGGCTGTGGCCAGGCCAATGTCCTCGTTGATGCTGCAGCTTCGTTCTCGTTCACACATCCCACCGACGGGGGCCAGGCCTAGGGAAGCCAGACAGAGCTGTCACATAGGGCCAGCACAAAGCATCTGTAGGGGACATGGGTGGTATTTGGGGACTAACTGATGCGCGTCACACTAACACTGAGCATAGCCTGCTGTCAATAACAATTTTCTTCCCACCAGTTGCATTGGGCTTTGGGATGGACCCATGGCTCTTATGGGCTGTGGACATATGGTCACTCAGTACTGTCAACTAAATTAACAATGACAGGCGCGGAAATGCTAAGAATGGGTAAAAATCCTCTGAGTTTCACATCCAAACCCCAGACTGTGTGCAGAGGGGGAGCAGTCCTTGTCACAACAATGACACTGCTGGTGGGGGAACCTGAGATCAGCTGCACCAGCACCTGGGCCTCCAAACTCCGCCGGGGCAGCCTGGACAACTGACTAAGCCGGGATCCAACCTGACCATCCACACCTGGCTCTGGCTGACACTCACCGTGATCAGGAATCTAGCCTGACTCCATCTGGAAGGCTGGATCATGCAGAAATCCCTCCTCAGCTGTGGCAGCAGATTCCCCCAACCCTCTGCCCATACACTGTCCCACCACCGCAGGCTGTGCCTGCTGCACCGGGCCAGGGAAGGCACAGTCTCTGCTAAAGGAACAAACTGAGCCGTCACGGCACCTCCAGCCTCAACCTCCCTCCCAGGCACCTCGTCTGCTGCTGCATCAGGTCAGAGATCCACCAACTTTTCCTTTGTAACTGCAGTGATTCAGAGCAGTAATCCCTTCCTGACTGCTTAGTCTAGACCAGGGCAAGACAAATTAGGAGCTACAGCCAGAGAGAGCTGCAGGGTCTGTCTGTGTCTAGCAGTTTAAATAAAGAACTCCCTTTATAGTCATCACAAAAAAGTCTTATTTCTCTCTGCTAAGCCAGGAATACTCCACTAGGCTATGGACCAGCCCTAGATGCAAGCGGTTCTTAATCATCAGGCTGGACCTGACCCAGGGATATGCGTTCCAGAGCCCATCCATCCTCGGGGTTGCTGCTTTTAGTGTTTACAGAAGTAAGGAGGCTACACAGTCAGGCAGGCTGGAAACCACTGGCCTGTTCCTGGCTCTGCTGCTGGTGCTCGCGGTAGCGTTGGGCAAGCGTTTCCCCTCAGCCTGCTCACTAGGAAAGGGGGCTGGCACAGCCCGCCCTTGCCATGCTCCCAATGGTGAGAAGTGCTGCCGAAGGGGCAGCAAAATCCTACCTACCCAGGGTGCCGCACGGTTTATTCTTGTAGATGCAAATGTCGTATCTGCAAAGAAAAGGCAGCGTTAAGAACACTTACGATTTTGGTGGCTCCAAGACAGCGCACCAACATTTTACGGATCTGTTCACATCCAAAACGCTTCAAAAACAGCCCACGGCTCATGCAACGCTTCTGAACGGGAAGTACCAACTGTAACAGGTAAGACACCTCTGATCTGTACTGTGCAACACTGACCTTCCCCACGCTGAGACTCACCGTGGGTTTTTAACGATAGCTCCTGTCCCTTAACTATGGGGCGGTGCTGAGCAGGGTCAGAGGTTTGGTTTCAGTGAAACGTGGTAAATCAGCAGGGACAATGCTACTCCAGCTTTGAAGCTTTTTGGGTTTGGGTGGGCGGCCCTGCTCTGCTCACTAGCACCCAGTGCACTCCCGGGAGCTGGCACTTCTCTCCCAGGAGGCTCCGGGCTCCGGGACCTGACCCAGCGGCACAGCGCGGGAGAGGACAGGGCCAGCCTGCCGTCTGTCAACTCCGGTCCCTTGCAGCAAAACGTATCAATCGAATATGGAATTCTGAAAACTTTTTTTACAAATAAGGAAAACATTTCAGTTTGAAAACATGTTCCATTTCAAAACCCACTGTGGTTTCATTAAAATGCTACAGTGATTTTTTAATATTTTTTCTTTTTCAGTTTAGTTCTTTACTGAGAATTTTCCAAACAAATTCAATATGGGTTGATTCAAGATGACTCTTCCCTCTGTTCCTGGCCTCAACTTCCAGCCATTGCATCAAGGAATCGACTGTTTTCACATTATTAGCCGCGTACAAGGAAAAGCTAAATGAGGACAGCAAAGTAAAATCTCCTCCAAATTGAACGGCAGCAGCTCTGAAAGGGACCAGCTTGGGCCAGAGGGAGAATATTATCATTTAATTGTGGAGACGAACCGCATGCCTTCCCTGCCTCTGCTCAAATACCTTCTCCAGAAGGTGAGACTCCCCAGACATTTGGGTCTTTACAAAACCCAGGCCGAAAGGGGCAAGGCTAACAGTGGAATCTGCACAGGGCAGGCAGGCAGGGGGACCCGCGGCAGCCGCGCCGGGATGCCCCAGGGCCAGGTTGGGGTGTTGCTCCTTAGCCCCGAGGTGCGTTTCAACCTGAGCGCGAGCTGGGCTCAGAGCCCCAGGGGTGCCGAGGTGCCGACGGACGGCGGTGTGGGGTTGGGGGACACCCGCATGGCAGGCAGGACACCCGACATCGCTCGCCCTGGCGGCCCCACGGGGATGACAGTGGGGACGGAGCAAGCTGATAGCACACGATGGGTTAAGCGTAACGTGTTGCTGGTGATGGCTCCTGGCCCTTTGGCCCCTGGAGCTCTCTGGAAGTGTCCAAACCTCTCACCCCTGGCAGGAAACCCAGCGAGTGAAAAACATTTGTTTGCTTTGTTTTGAGTGAATACCGTTAAAGCCTTCGGAGGCTCTGGTTTGACACGTCCCTGCAAGAGAAAAAAGCCCGCAGCTCAGCAAGATGTTATCGGGAGACAGGGAATTTATTAGAGACGGGGCCGGATGCACTGGTGCTGTCCAAGCCTGGCGCGGCCGGCCGGCGAGTCGCTTTGGGTTAGCTCAGACATCTGGTGGGAGGCTGAAGAACTCGGAGCTGGTGTTTGCATCCCACACGTGTGGCGGGAGGGAAGGAAAAGCAGATGCCGCAGCCCTGGGAGGGTAAAATGGGGCCGAGGGGCCTTTTGCTTGCTCCTCCCCTCGTGCTTGAGGGCTCTCATCTCACAAGCTCCCCGGGAGGGATGCACCAGGCAGCTCTCACGGGCTCTCCGGGAGGGATGTGCCAGGCTGCACATGGCTCCCGCTGCCGCCAGGAACCGGAGCAGGAGAGCGGCGCATGGTGCCAACAAAACCAGCTCCCACTTGGAGGCTCCCCTCTCCAGCGCTTTCATTTTATGACTTTCTTCCACTCTGCAAGAGGGGGAAAAAAAGGCAAAACCATATCTTGGGTTTGCCTTTGGCTTCTCCCCGGGCTGCTGCCGCTCTGCCCAAGCAGGGCATATGCGGGCATTGGAGGGCCGGTGTCCTGGCCACAGTCAACAGCACTACCGAGAGCTGCCTCAGTGCCCTTCGTTCCCTCCGTCCTTCCAGCATCCTCTGCCCTCCCAGCCATCCCTCTGTTCCTTTCACTGTCCACGTTGTTCTTTCTGCATCTTCTTTCCTTCTGACCACCCGTCCATCCTTCCAGCTGTCCCCCCCCATACCCTCTGCTGCTCCTGGCTCAAGCACCCATCTATTCTGACAGCGATTATTTGTCCTGCATGTGAAGGTTCAGACCCCTTCACCCAGCTCTTATTCAGCATCCAGGTTAAGCTGCTGACCTAGACAGTTACAGGAGCGCAGAGGCACAGGCAGGGCAGGGCTGCTCTTGCCCTAAGGGAGCTGGGATGAAGCCTCTACTTCAGGGGTGTCCATCAGCTACCAAGGAGAGAATTCAGCCCTACACGTAGGCACCTAAAATGAGGTGAGACACATCCCATACTGGCTGGAGGCACTCTGTCACTGTCATGACGCTCAGGTCTGTGGAATAATTACTGGGGGTAAGATTATTGAGGTTGAAATTATTGAGACTAAAGTTATATCCACATTTCATAAAAGTTCACTTCCAGGGTGGACTATGGCTGACATGCTGAATATCGGGTCAGTGATCGTTCCCTAGGCAACACCCCCTGCAATCTTAGATGTCGGTAACACTGGGGGAGCTCAGTGTACTAGTTCTAAGAGAGGCAATTGGAGGAGGGAGTGGAGCAAAGGCTCCACGGCCCAATTCCTCCATAAATCACTGCAGGTCCAGGAACGAGATGGAACCATGGAACCGTGCCCTGGCCAGCACCGTACAATTGCAAAATTGTGCCCTGTGGATGAACTTTGCTCATTATAACCTCATTATAATACCAAAACACATCTCCATCCCAAAAGTTACCCGCCTCCAAGGTGCGACCACCCCTCACTGAGTTTGCGCATTGAATTTTTCTAGTTTATACCTTTAAAAGCAAAGCGAGAAAGTTTTGTACCAATCATAACCAAGGTATGTATGACTAGAGCCACTCAAGCTCCACCTGAAAGGTAAAAAATAATACAAATATAGTTTAAGGGAGAGAGGATGTGAGGGAAGATACCATCGTACCACTCCGACTACTGAGACCAGTCGACGGGCTGAGCCCCTCTTCCCCCCCATTGGGACGCCTTTGGGTGAGATTCAAACACTTGGTTAGAAATCTCTATATAGAGTCACTTTATATTATTTATAATCAGCGCTGCTATTAATATTTGCTATATTATATATTCATATATATATACTTTTGCAGACAATCACTATCACCAGCAATCCAAAGAATCTGTGTACCTGTTGCTTAAATAAATTGTGGTGCACATTGGTCCAGTCGTGATAGTTCTTTTGAGCGCGACCAGTATTTTGGCTGCAGTAGCTCATCGAACGCGGCTAGACTCACACTCCTAACGCAACAAGGTCCCACTTGTATCCTCTTCTCCACCTTTCAGGGCAGGGGCAGATGGGGCTCTCCATTTCAGTAGGGCGCCCGATGCTCCATGACTCCGGGGTGGGTTCCCACACATGCCCAACACCGCCGCACACACTGCGCCATTGATTTATGGTGCACAAATACCCATGGCTGCAAACTAAGGTCTTTGAGAGCACAACAAAGACTGAGGGAAGACGCTGGAGGATGATAACTATCTGAGCTGCAATAATCTGCATCGCTGCAAGGGAACTGGCAAGTGGCCAGCCCAAGGGACAGCCGCTGCCAGGCAGCTTGCGGGGGAGCGCATGGGAAGGAAGCCTCGCATGAACCTCTTGGACAGAGATGGAGGAGAGCTGCACAGAGGACATCCCCCGTGAGGCCAGTGCTGCCAGGGCCAGGCTCAGCCTTACCTGGTGATCAGCACTGCAGTGTCGTGGTTGGCTATGCCATTCTCAGGGATAGCGTTCCCATTGCCATTCCTGTTCACAATGGATTTCTGCCACTTGCAGAAGCTGTCCAGGGATTTCCCAGCGTGGTGGTTAATCTCCAGTGTGGGCTGGAATAGAAGCAATATGACAGTGTGTTCCCAGGACAGCTCTGATATGAAGGCACCGCCTATTCCCACGCCAGCAGAGCACTGACACCAGTCCAGATGCCCCCACCTTTTCATGGAGGCCACGGGAAAGCAAGACTTTAGGAGAACTAAAGCTACTTAAATGTCCCTCAAGCCACCTTATCATAGTCCCAGAGGTCTCCTCAGCCCATAGCCTGAGCCCAGTCCCCCAGCTGCCCTTGAGAGGACGTGGTGCACCCAGGAGACTGCACTGGGGGCACCTCCCAGGGGTGACATCCAGGGGGAACACACATACCCGCAAAGGAAGTGCAGACACGAGATGAAGGCAAGTCAGCAAAGCCCACCTTACCTGATCCTCGGTGAGGAGAATCAGCCGGGTCACCAGGATATTGACAATATTGCCCAGACTCGAGTCCTGGAAAAGTTTGGCAACCTGACCTCCAAGAAACAAGAAAAGACGAGTCTTAAAAATGAGCTCGCTGGCTGGGTGATAGAGCAATCGGCGTGTGAGCTGGCGCGTGCTGGGCACCCGTCGGACGCAACCAGGGCTGATTCGTCAGCGTGGGCTGCAGGGTCTGAACACAATCTTTTTTGAAAGCAGAAATTGGTATGGGACTCCACGTTACCACTTGGATTGCAGAGCCTCCTAAACCACGTTCAGACCTTGGTGTCTCCTTCTGGGGAGATTGGAGCAGTGAAGCCAACATCCCACGGCACCTGCTCCTCGCCTGGAGCTCAGGTCGGGTAGCCCCGTGGTCCTGGCATTAGGCAGCCATGGGACTGAAGCTTTGCTGACTGCCCATCGGCAGGGAACCACACGGCATCTCTCAGAAATCTGCCGCCACACGATGGGTGTTTTGCAGCAGATGAAACAGTTAGGAATGGTATTGTTTTAAAATCTGGCATCTGCTTTAGAAATGCAAACAGAGCAAGCCATGAAAAGAGATCCTGCAGAGGACAGGACAAAGAACCATCACAGAGAGGCTTTCAGCGGTTTGATGGATAACTTCCAAGCCTATCTCACCTCACAGAAGGATTCAGCATGGCCAATTCAGGCAGTTAATGCATCTAGCCTGGTATCCTGCTGCCAGCAATGACCCAAATCTGCCGCTGCAGAGGAAGCTCCTCCGCAGTAACCCAGAGACGTGGGCAGCGCAGTGTGGAAGAATGAGGGTATTTCTCCCCAGCCCTCACGCTGATCAGCCCCGAGCGGGGAAGCTCACTGTCCTTATGCTTTCCCATGTTTCTCAGCTTGGCTGGCCCTATTTGCAATGCTAATTTGAGATGAGAGATGCTGTTCAAAGAAAGGGCTTTGTTCTCCCAGTCCAGATCTGGCCTGTAGCATGGTCAGACGGGCCAAAGTTTACCTCTCCTACAGTGCCTCCCCTATACAAGAGAGTCCCTGGAGGCTCCAGAGTATCACTGCTCATGAGCAGCAGTAGCATGTCAGGATTTTTGACCCAAACATCTTGCTCTGGGGATGGGGAGAAGCTACTGCCACCCTGGATCAGATCTAATTTCCCCACTGCATTCCCAACCCACTTGTCTTCTTGCAGGAAAAGCACACGGCACCCTCTGCAAACCCAGACTATCAGGGTGATGGACAGGGTTTACTCCTGCTTGCTCTCTGCTGCTGGGTGTGTGAGCCCCTGGGGTCCCCCAAGGTTCATGATGTGGTTATAACACTTACAATATTCATGATGGCCAGGATGTACTGCTCTATGTCCCGCCGCCCATGGTACCCCACCATCATTTTGTCTGCCACCACCAGGGTCTCCACGTAGCGCTCCGTGCTGACAGATCTCTTCAGGGGCAGCTGGCCTCGCTGGCTGTGGTTGCCTGATGGCTTCAGAGGGGAGGGCTTCAGCGTCCGCAGCCACCAGTGTCTCCCTTTCCAGGGCTTCTCATCTGAGGAGGAGAAGAGATTTTTCTGTTGCCCTCCAGCAGCAATTCAGCAGCACACAGAGGTGAGGGGTGCAGAGTATGAGCTTGGTTTCAAGGAAGGAAAGGCCACTGCAAGGCTCTTTATGCGCCACGCACGGACCCAGCAAACACCCTCGCTGCCATCGGCTGGATCTGCTGAGCTCCTCCTAATGCAGCCCAGGGCTGTCCCCGTGCTCCCGCCGGCCCCACTGGCATCCCGCCTGCCCTCCTGCCCTCCTGCTCTCCTCCTGCCCTCCTCCTGCCCAGGCGCTGCACGCAGAGGTGTGTGTCCATCCTGCTGCAGCAGCCCCACGCACTCCACCGCCTCCGCGCTGCGAGGCCCTGCCCTCGCCTCTGTCGCAGGGAAGAGCGGTGTGGATTTAGAAACTACACAGACATAATCTGAAAATAAAGCCATTGCAGATCATTTCCTCTTTCCTTTTCTTGCCAGGACCTGAATTTAGGACTTGGCTTTTCCTCCGCAGAAATGGCTGCAGCCTCCAAAGCAGCAGCAGCAGCAGCAGGTTTGTAGGACTTTGCTCCAGGCTTCAAGTGCTACTGACCCGACCCTAGAGATGTCCCCAGCAGGGCCATCAGCTCCAAACCCATGGCCTGGAGACCACCACAGGGCAGGAGAGCCGACTGGGTGGTTACAACCACTCTCCTGCCCTGTCAGCAGAGCTGGCTGAATCCCCCTCTTCTGCTCTGACGCTGGATCATCAAACACCCAGCAAGACTGGGAAGATGAGCAGATGACAGGCAGCCCCACAGCCCACCAGCTCCGGCCCCTCCGGCCGATCAGAGGTTGCTCGCGGGGGTGCTCGGGACCCGGGGGTGCCGGGCAGCTCAGGACAGGTCCAGCCTGCGGGGCGAGGGGACGGGGTGGCTTTGCTGGGGCCAGTCGCGCTGCGGTTGTTCTGAACTGTATTTGGCCTGTGGCTCCCACTGCATGGTCTTTTGCTTTCCAAGAAGCAATTAGGAACAGGCTAACTTGCGTCTGGAAGCCAGGGAACGTGGCAAAGAGTCAGCAGAAGGGGAGTCTGCTGGCGCTTCATCCAACGTAACTTTGGGAGCTGGGACAGGAGGAGTCGGGCCAGGGAAGCACAGGTTGTCTCCAGAGATGCTGGCAGGTCTGGGGACACTCAGCCTGCTCAGAGCAGGCTGGCAGTGCCCCGTTGAACCAGAGGCTCCATCCCTTCCAGCAGCGACTCCTCATCTGGTCAAGTGTCACCACTGGGGAACATCCTGAAGTGACACACAAACCTGCCAGCAGCAACTGGGAACAGCTCTGCTTCTGCATCCACGAACTCTATTCCATAAAATGTGAGCTGGCCCCTCTGCAGGGATGGCACCTCCTCCCATCCTTAAGGAGCCAGGGGAAGCCTCTAAACTGAGGGAGCAGAACCTTGTGTGTATGCAACATGTTGGGTAGATGGAGACACTTTGCACGTTGGCAAGGGCTGGGGAATTCAGGCAGGCTCTGCGACACAGACTGACTGCTAGCGAGGACGAGAAGGGCACAGGCATGGGGGGAGAGGCCAGGGGAGGCCTGTTGAGTCCTTTAGGAAGTCAAAGCCCTGTAAAAGCATAGAAATGGGGCAGATGTGCGATTGCTGTTCTCTATAAACATCTCCCAGAGCCCACTGTGACTAACCAGAACCCACATCCCACCCTACAAGGCATCTTTCCACCTGGTCTCTAACAGCAGCAGATGTATCCCTGTGTGGACACAATCTTCACTGACTGAAACCCACAGACAAGCCTCTGCTGAGCATGCGTAAGCTACGATTTCCCAATACCTTGTAAATTGGCCAAATCTGGGAGGATTTTTCTTAAGAACAATAAGAGGCAGTTTTTCCTCTTCTATTCCATGCTCTATTTACAAATTTAAAAGCCCTGCTGCGAAGAAGAGAGTACAAGAGCTTTCCAAAGACCAGGCCACCAGAAATCCGTAATATGGGTAAAAGTAAATGCAGAAAACTTTCTGGAATGCAGGAGATAAATTTGGTTCTTTGCTATATGGAGCAGTGTGGAACTTCAAAGCCTGGTCTACCGGGACTTCCCCAGCCTGCACTGGGACGGACTGAGGATGTGTTGGTGGGTACACATACCTAGCACACCGCAGGCTGCATCCATGTGTGGGTACTGGAGAGAAGATCGCTTGTACACCACGTGGGGGCTGCCCTTGCCCTCACTCCCTGTGCTGACGTTGGCTCCCGGGCTCAGCGGTTCGATGAAATATTCCTCCTCATCTGCAACGATCACCCCGTGCTGCAGAATGAAAGAGATGGAAGGCAATAAAAGAGGGAGAGAGAGAACTGGGTGACACACTGGTGGCTTCTCGTAATGAGCTTTCTGATGATTAACCACTGAATTTCTGGGGACTGGCCAATACTTTTGAGCATGTGAAGGAATCTTTCATTTACACACAAACACTGAAATATATGAACCTACAGACCAGAGAAAACGGAGCCAGGTGGTCGTGGATGCCTTGGGACATCTGTGTTCACTGAAGTCCTCTGGAAATCAGAGTCTTTCCTTGCAAAATTATGAATAAGTTATTTCCTATTCCACCCACTCAGTCTAATTGAGAGCCGTCTGTGGGATCCTAAATACCATTCCTTCAAACAGCAGCACAATTCACCAGTGAGATCTACCTCCTATACTTTTCAACCTCAGCGACCAACCGTTGAAAACACCTCAGGACCATTACCACCAGCCGGGAAACTTGGGCAGAGAGCTGCAGAGAAGTGTAGGTGATCAGAGGCTTTTGAGAAACACACTGAATCTTTAAAATCCGAAGTCCGATTAGCAGTGACACAACCAGCCTGAAACCTGTGCTATGCCCCGCAGGCATCACTGCCCCTTTTACACCTCTGACTGGCCACCTCAACCACATGATCTTGTTTCTGCTCCCTTATTTGTTTTTTGTTGTTCATCCTTATTTTATTCTTTGACTGAATGAAGCTCAGCTGCGAGCCCAGGCTTTGCTCTCTGTGAGTGGACCCACTCAGGAGGCAGTGATGACCGGGCAGGAGCAGACCCCAGCAGGATAAGCAGCCAAACCCACTTTGCAAGATCTCTCCTCTGCAGCTGGTCCTATCCTCACAGCAAGCTTTTCCTCTACCTAAAAGGTCTGAGCAACCTAAAAAGCTTCCGGCAGCCCAACATGATACAAGTAGAAGCTCCACCGCTGTAACATCTCCCGGCACTGAATCTCCACAAAACGTGGGTGTGCTATCAGCTGAACTTCACCAGCAAGCAACCGAGGACAGAAACATGCCTGACGTTGCTCAAGCAGGAAAAGAAGTATCCCAAATGCCTAAGACCCACATTACCTGTCTGTCCTCCCACTCCCTGTGTTCAAGCATAGCTCTGGGCGCAGGGACGCCGCCGTTCTGCCATCAGCTCTGCACCGGTGGTGTCCTTTGGATGTCACAGCACTTCACCCACTCCCCTCTATGCAAAGGGGACAGCAACCCTGATCTGCCAGGACAGGGAGTGGTGAAGCAGGTCTCTCTAAAACATCTTGAGGTCCTTGCATGGAAGGCACCACCTGCGTAATGGCATTATTGCCGGGCGTTTCTGGGGGAGAGCCTCTCTGGGGTGGATGCTGCCTCTGTAATCGGTCTCTCCCCCTCTCCCTCCCTGCCACGAAAGCTGAATCGGGGCAGTGTGTGCACAGTGAAGTCCCCATCTCCAGAGTGCCGGGGGATTTCCTCCTGCACCAGGCTCTGTTGCTCTTGGCTCAGCTCCACCTTTTCAAACACAAGCGAGGTACTGTGAGGTTAGCCTGGCGAGGGCTCCGGCGGAAAGCCGAGTGTCGGCCTGTGAAGCCAGCTGGCTGCCGGCTTTGTGGGATGGGGAGAAGGAGGTCACCACCGGCTTGGGGCAGAGCAGCAGGAGGGGAGAGCACATCCTGCCCGAAAACCATGTATGGCTAGAAAAGGGCTGTTCTTGCTTAAATCTGGAGCCTCTGCCGAGCACGAGAGGCAGGAGGCTCCACCGCCTGCCTGGCATCCTTCTGCAACGAAGCTCGGCCATCACAGGAGTCTGAAAACTGCCCCATCGCTGACCCCAGAGACCAAGCTCTGAGGTCTGGGTGCTGGATGAGACACAAGCCTGTTGAAAGGGAGTGGTGAGAAGCCCTTAGAGAGATCCCTGTGGTTTGTGGGGGGAGCTAAACTGGATATCCTGTCTATGATTCACCCAGGTCATCTGCAGAGCGAGGATGGTTTATGCTATTAGCTTATAACCACACTTAAGAAAAGCACAGCCACATACTGCAATTCAGCTCTTTCACCTCCTCATACACAGACATGAGCAGCTTGACGTTAGCCTCAGCAGCGGGGCCATCTGCCTTGCTCCGAGCATTTAATGTTCATGCTGACTTCAGGAGGCCTTTTCAGGTGAAAGCACAATTTCTGCACAGACACACAGGGTTGAAAACCTGGCCTTTAAACTGTCCTTTCATGAGCTCTGACACAAGAGGTAAGAGACTGGCATTTCTCTCCTAAAGTTGTTTTCTCTTCGCTGTGATTTTTTTGATGGTAGGACACAGGTCCTTGGGATCTCGTGGAGCCAGTGGGATGAAACACAGCTTTGCTTAAACCAGGGATTTCAGCTCCTGGCCGGGCTGAGGCAGAGCTGCCCAGGCTGCTCCCTGCAGACTCCAGCTGCTTCGTGCTTGGCCCTGCTGGCAGCTCACCGCTCTGCGTGTTTTGGAAAATGGACTGTTTTGTCCTTTGCTTCTGACAACTTAAGCCTGGGTGACCTTCCCCCTGCTCAGCCTGAAGCGCAGCATGGTGTGCCCTCCACGGGAGGTGCGAGGGGTGAGCCACGCTGCCTGCCCTCGGGCCGGGCTGACAGTGCGTGTGGCCGGGAGCATGCCCAGATACTGGCAGTCCAAAGCTGCGGTGCCCTAAGGTGCGAGTTTCATCGTAGGTGTTTGAAAACAAAGCGGTTTACAGCGATACACCTTGCAGACAGAGCAATTGCTTAGGGATGTGGGAGTTTGAGGACAGAAGGATGGCTTGGGGCTTGTTACCTGTTTTCACAACTTTGTGCTGGATGCTTCTGTGGACACAGTTGTCCCTTTCCCTCCTCCTTGTGCGCAGCTCACCCTGTAATCAGCACCCAACCCCTGCCTGTGCCTATTCAACGACACAACACACAACCCCCTTTGCACCATCAGCGAGTCAGGTCTGCACAAACGTGGGTCACCGTGTGCAGTTGCCCCTTAACACGTGTCAGCACGAACCTCAACCTTGAGACCTCAGCCACAGGAGAACCTCTTCTGGCCCTACCTGTCCCCTGCTGCGGCTGGGGGATGGCACGAGTGGATCAGCTGTTACTGATCAACCAGAACTCTGCAACGGGTCTTCCCTGGTGGCAAGTACAGCTGTTCTCTGCCAGCTAAAAACATGCCAGACTCCTCTTGTCCAAATTCCTGACCCTATCATCCCCACTAACCCAGGAGACCTTCTCTTCCCCCCTTGCTGATGTCCATAGCTCTCAAGGGCGGAAGGACAGAGTTCAAGAAAAGGAGAGGTTGTTGGATGACTCTCCGTCCCTCTTTGTGCCTGGCTGCATTTCCCTCCAGTCAGCCCCTGGTATCTCTCCAGAGCTAAACACAGCCTCTGGACCAAATTATCGCCGCACAAGTGCTGCTGGGCCATTGCTTGCCCTTTGCTTGCTGCCCTCTGAAGTGGGAAGGTAGTCTAATGCCAGATCCCTTCTGAGCCAGCAGCATCCAGCTCACCCTTCAGTGCTTTTGTGAACACCAATAAATTGTCTAGGACTTCAGCAGAGTTCCCATATCTAAACAAAGGGCTAATGAGGGAACCAAGAGTTTATGCAGCTCTGATTTTTGGCTGTGAGATAGAAGCATTAGACTCTATGATATAATGAGTCAGATTCTCATTTCTGTTAATAACCCACGGTACTGTTCTGGCAGTGTAATTTAGCAATAAATCAAACATGAATTCATTCCTCTTTGGAAGCTCTTCCACACTGCCAGAATACTGCTAAGAGGTGGGGCCGTAGCGTAAATATGAATCTGGCCTACACAGTCTTTTTCTACATGTTACCCCTCCAAGGGAACCATCATCCTTGGGATTCGCTAACAGGGTATGTTTGGTCCATCCCTCCATCTGGCAGGTCATGAAATGTGCTTTGTGAGCCAGAAATATCAGAAAATCACAGAAAAATAAGGATGGAAGTCCTTAGTGTATTCCCAATGCTGGAAGAGCTAATGAATCATACCTGGGGTATTTCTGAAAGGCATTTGTCTGGCCTGTTCTTAAAGATCTCCAACGATGGAGGGGCCACGTATTCTCCAAGCAATCTAGTCTAGAGCTCAGCTGTCCTTACCACTAATGTCTACCATTAAGCTTTCTTGCTGATATTTAAGACCGTGATGGCTAGTCCTAGCTGTGAGGACATGCAAAAATCAATTGTTCCCACCCTCTTTGCAGCAGCCTTGCTGTTTCTGAGGAATGCCATCTTGTCCCCTCTTGATGTTCTCTTTTTCATATTGAAAAACTGATTATTTCTTTTTTTTCCCCCCAGAAGTCTCATTTTTAACTCCTGAAGTCTGGACAGAAGTGACTGGGAACCCCAGGGATGTATCTGCAGTCGTAAGGATCTGAATGCACTTTCTACATTCCCGGCTGTGCTGTGAAATCCCTGCCCTCCTCCACTTCTTTCTCCCTAACATATGCAAAATGTATCTTTTGCTGTTGCTGTTGCAAGTGGAGGAGAGAGTTTTGTGAGAGCCAGAAAGCCTGGATTATACCATTCCAATTAAAATCAATGGAAAAATGCCTACTGACTTTGGTAGAAACTGGACTACAAGCGAAACATGGATCAGGAACCCCTACAGATGTAATGAAGGGATGTGGTCTTTTGCTGCCAGTGTGCAATATTCCAGCTAGACACCAAGCCCAGGCCTTTCCCACCACCATGGACCCACCTGCTGGGACCCAAACTGTTTTCCACTTCTACAGCAAAGATCAAAGACTCTGCAATCAGCTCTGCTTTATGGGCAGCTCTAGTTGGTAGTATTGCCCTTTGCCAGGCAAAATACAGAGACTCACCAGTCCATTGCAGTTGCTGATGGCAACCTTTGAGTTCAGGTACTGATCCTGCAAGTGGCCCGCATAGTGGCAGTCTTCGTGGAAATCATGTTGCCAGTCCACGCCATCTCGCTTCCAGTATTCAACAGTGAAGTGCTCAGCCAGCAGGTTGGAGTGCAGTGTCAGGTTGAGGAGGAACTGGGTTCGGTGGGCAGAGACTTTGTAGAAAACCTGCTGCTCGGATGGCTCGTAGGGCAAAGAGCCCAGACTGCGCCGAGGACGTTGCTTCAGCTGGCTTCTCACATCAAAGGTGAGGAAGTCCCCATTTTGGTCCACTTGGATGGGGAACGCAATTTCATAGTGATCGAGGCTGGAGAGGAACTCCTCTGGGGAGGGAAAGCAAACACAGGAGGAATGACATTCTGCAAAGAGAGTCAGAGTAAAACACCCAGCGACTTCAGCGCGGAGCTGGCTGCGCCTGAGCACACCTGAGCCACAGCCAGCACAAGGCAGAGGGACAGAGTCCTGACACAGAGGGTCTGCTCCATCCAGGCTGCAGGATCCTTGGGGTATTGCCAAAGGCCGTCAGCCTACAGAGCCTTCGGGTATCCATAGGCCTTGAGCCTACAGAGAGTAATCTTCTTCCTCTGAAGGTGATGGAGAGAAACAGACTGGTCCAAGGGGCTGTTCAGGATACCCAGATTCTGGCTCTGGACCTGGACTGTCCCCCATCTCTCCATCTCCCCTGGGCAGAGGACTCCAGGTTGTGCAGAGTCACACTCTGTGTTTTGGAGGGTGATTTTAACCTCGCTCCTTTCAGTAACAAAGCTAGCGATAAGGTCCCTTCAAAATGAGCCAGAATGAGCCTTGGGGTGACAATGTCTCAGGGAGAAGACAGTCTCGCTAGGGAACTGTGGGGTTCTTCGGAACATCTACAGCTGCCACATGGACCTGCTAACTCTGCTTCGATAACTCGCATCATAACAGCACCGTACCAGCCTCCCCGATCACAGCTGCATTTGTGCATTAGGCACTGGGCATCCTCCTAACAGGCACAAAGACAACGTCCTTGCAATGCCAATCTTGCAGTCAAAATAAGAAAGAGGGTGACCAGAATTCCCCAGCTGTGCTGAAAAGGCAGCAAGAAAAGAAGTCAGACATCCCAATTCCCCAGCCAGGTCTCTATCTATGACACCGTCCTGCCTTCCCAGCTCACCAGCTTGGTGCTCTTTATCGTATCAGCCTGGCTTAGCACCTTCTCTTGGGGCACTTGAGTTTTTGAGCCTGTCTCGTACCACTTAGGAAATGTGCTCTGACAAGGTCACTGTCCAAAACATCTGCCTGCACTCACACGGTAACGCAACACTTCTGGCTGTCAAAGAAATTGGCACTCTGCAACCTTTGCAGAAATTTCTCATTTTGCAAGCAAAATGTCACAAGGACTGCCAGACTGGATCTGACTGGAGGTCCAGCTGCCTCTGAGAGCCCTCGGTACCAGAGGCTTCATTGAAAGATGTAAAAAGTCATGCACTGGACAGGATAGCTCCCCCCATCACAGTGTGTTTCTCTGAACCCCTCATGGCTGGGGTTTTGCTCATGGAGTGCGAGAGGATTTGCCCTCTTTTCACTCTGGAATATTCTTATTGTGCTTTCTGCATCCTGTTTGTAGTTGTTTCCTAAGCAAAAGGGAGAGGCCAGGCTGCTTCAGGGTGGCTGCATTTCGCCTGGCTCCACAGCACCCATCTTCAAAGCCTTCCCAGCCATCATAAATTTGGACTCCAAATTACACTCTTACCACATGGCAGCACTGGAAAGTTTCCTTTTCCTCTAGTGTGTTTTCCAGTGTGGGAGCCTGACAGAGTGGTTTCCTTGGCCACTGGTAATGGGACAGTCCTTCCCACCAGCTGGGTTTAGGGGTTAGCTCCCATCCTTCCAAACCATAAGCACTTCTGGCACCTCTCCCCTGCCTCGACAAGCCAGAAATAATTATTAGTTTTTTAACTTCCTGTGCTCCAGCTTCTCCTGCATCACACTGCCTCGCGTGCGATGCAGCCAGGCAAACAAGAGTGACTATTTGCACTTAAGCAATGACCTCAGGCTTGGAAAAATCTGCTATCGGAAGTGTCTTGTTTTTCTTTTTCCCTCTCTGCAGTCCACATGGGCTTGCAAAATAGTGACTCGGAAGGAGGTTTGCCGACGCAGTGGCTAGAAAGGGCCTGGGGCCCTGGGCTGCGGGCTCTGATCCTGACCTGCAAGGTATGTCCAGGAGGAAGAAACGTGTCCAGAGCCTGGGGGTGAGGTTGTGTGTGAGAACGTGCTTTTGCTGTAGTGCTGGTCACCATGCATCCTCACGGGATGTCACTCTGGAAACTGAGGCACGGGAAGAAAAGACCTAAGTGCCCCGCATCACATGAATGTTTTAGGAAGTGATGCTTTAAAGTGGGGATGCCACAAACAGGAAAAAAATAACAGACTTTCAACACAAGGAAGAAGCCAGTGTCCTCGTCCAGTGTTAAAGCTGGCTCCTTCCTCTCCTCTAAAAATGTAAAAGATTAGATTAGGCTCTAAGAGATTAGGACCTCTGTTACTCCCTAACCCTGTGTATTCCACTCAGCATCACAGATGGTCCCTCATTTGCTCATCTCTGCCTTGGTCAGGCTCCCAGTATTACAGACCATACTAGGAGCTCCCAACAGCGAGAGCGGCACTCTTTGTCCCTTCCTTCCTTTCTTCCAGAAAAGCCATCGTGTTCCCTCTGCCCTCTCAGCCACTTCACGTTGTATTAATAGACCTTGGCCTGAAATGTGCAGTACTGCACCCACTGTATCAGGAGGGTTTGCACTGCTGATAAGCAGCCTGGTGTTTCCACAGAGCTGTCAAACTTCTTCAGAAGAGATGCTATAAAAAGCTTTTCTCCAGGAAAACCCGCCTGTGGCTGTGTGAGACACTGGGCACCCTTGGAGGGCAACAGACCTCCCAGGACAGGGCAAGGGAGAAAGCTGGGAAGCGGGAAGGATGGGGTGTGCGGAGAAGCACCTCGCTGCCCCATTTCTGGTGGAAAGGGAGAGCACACATCTGCAGGGGCAGGGATGGCAGAGGAAGGGAAAGGGCACAGGGGAGGTAGGTGGCTAAGCTGAACAAAAAGAAGAAGAGAGGGAAGGTGAAAGTGGAGAAGGGAGGATTTTGTTCCTTCCTTGTATGCTTACCATTGCCTCTCTAATTATAGAGTTGCTTAAAGGATGAAAAGGAAGCAGATGTTTGCTCTGGTCTTGTCACCAGAGCAAAGAGGAACCCCAGCTGCAGCCCAGACAGGGTTCCTAAGGGATGGCTGTGGAAAACACTACGGGAGCCCACAGCTTCAGGCTGCCCCGGCATTGTGTCAGTCTCACTACGTCCTCCAAGGGTCCATCAGCCTACATGTGAGCCGGGAACACGAGGTTAGCCTCACCTAACGTTCTATAAAATGAAGACCATCTAACCTATCACTATGGTTAAACTAAGGCACTAGCAGAAAATTTCCTTTTGATTACAAACCATCCAGCAATGGTGGGCATGTGCTGAATCCCTGGTCAATTGTTTCAGCTCCTGTTCTCTCTACTGTTAAAGCCTGCAGCCTGAGTCTACACGTTACATCTGAATCTTGTTACATCTCCGCTGGCTTGAAGAGGCCTTCAGTGCTGGGCTGCTGTTTCCCACAAAGGTAATTACAGCTTATGACTATGATACCTTAATCTTTTCCCTGCATAAAATAAATACACTGATCTGGAGCGTGCATATGGGGTACGTGAATCCTGTTCCACTGCTAAATGGAGCAAGTCACTTGGTCAAAATCAGTGGCTTGTTGAAAGCACTGGCCTTTATTCTCTGTGCCTTCAACTGCTAAGAGGAGATAACAGCGTTTCACCCTCTTGAAAGGGTGCTGCGAGGATTATGTACTTACTATCTCAGCAGCGTGGTGAAGAGAAGCGTTGAGTAACATCAGTAGCCTGACGCCAACCATTCCGGAGGCAGGGAGCCTAAAAAAGCGCTCTGACAGCAAGAGGGGCCCATGGGGCAGCCTGACTCTCAGGACTGGAGAGGGGACAGGCTGCAGTCCCCGGCTTGGTGCTCCCGCAGTACCATGCTCCCAGCAACACCACGGCCTGAGACTCACGCCCCAGACCTACTCAGGGGAAGCCGGTGTCTAGGAGAGCGCAAATGCATTCACTGTAACTGCGGTGAGCCCTTGGGTTTAGACCGAGGTGTATCAGCAAACTGTGGGGACTCAAGAGCGAGGGAGGATCTGAGCTGCTGTGAGTCAGGATGGAGGCGATCTGGCAGCAAAGTCCCCATCAGAGCATCGCTGCACTGCGAACGCGGTGCTGCAGATGGAGAGAGGTGTGAACTGACGGAGCGGGAAGCCCAGAACAGTCACCCCAGGCATTGCCAGAGGCTTTGGCGAAAAGGACCAGAAACTGTGATTGTTTCAGATTCAAGAAAATCTGCCTGTGTAACCTTGCACGTTGCACAGCGCCTGCACAGCACGCAGCTCGGTGTCTGACTGCCTCTCCTTTCACCCAGCACAAGCTGCAGCATGGCAGTGCCCCACGTTTAGCAACGAGACGGTGTTCAGACCCAGGACAGCACGTGGCTTTTGGTGGCCTTTGTTCCTCTTCCCAGTTCTGCCTCGCAAGACAACCCACAGCCATCATAACTACAGCCCGATGGCATTGCACTACTCAAGAGCCTGGGTACATCGCCGACTTTGGTCCTACTGCAATTAATCTGGGCACACGTGGTATTTTAGAATTATGGCTGCATAAGTACGCTGCTGAGGTTTTAACACCTTACACAGATAAATGTCTAACTTCAGAGCCCTTTTTTCTTACTCCTGCTGACCGATGGGAGTGTTCATGTTGCCTCTTAAAAAACTGCACATATAGAGCACGGGCAGGTAATACAGGGCAGTTAAACTGCTTCATATTGGTGCTGTATTTGTACTCTAGGCTGGGTACAAGGCAGTCCACCTCACTTTCCAGTCCCTTCACTCCTAACCTGGAATAAAAACACATACAAAGGCACAAATCTATGTACAAGAGACCCACATTCTACTTTCCTTGCAATCGCTTGCATGTGTGGCTCTGTATTTAAACACAAGACCACTAGAAACACACAGGCATACGAGACAGATACAAAGTGCTCACGCCTGAGCAGGTTTGAGCATTTACTAATGGCAGCACTTACAGAAACATGCGTGCGCAAACTAAACCTGCTCCTCCAGCAGCACGCATCTGCCCAGACGCAGCTGTATGTGCACGCTCCAGCAGAGACCTCCATCCCTGCTCGCGCAGAGGACTGCTCACGAGCACATCGGCTGCACACGCACAACCCTCCTCGTAACAAAGCCTCTATTCATCCGAGGATGCGCCACTCCACCCAAATGAAGGGGAGCTTCCTCTATTGCTACCACATCCCCTCTGCTTTCTGAGCCTGTATGTGGCTCTTGTCTTACACAGACCCTACTGCTCTGAATCATGCAAAAAGTCAGGGAGCGTAACGTCCGAGAGCAAAACACGTCCTTCCCTTGGAGGTCAACGGAAAACACCTGCAAATTCAGCAGGAGGAACTGCTGCAGTACAGCAAGCGGAGCAGAGTTCGGGGTGTCTCCACCTACTCCCCAGCACAACATCACCCTAATAGCTCCCCCGGGGCCAGCATTAGGGTTTCTGCCAGCAGAGGTGGGTGGATCCAGCTCCTCTCCCCACAGCGATCCCTACCTTGTGACTGGAACGTGTAACCGGGAAAGTTGCACACAGCTGCAGTGAAGACGACAGTCCACGTGAGAAGCCTCCAAGCTATTGCCATGGTTAGCGATGCTTGTCTCAGTGCAGGGAGTATTGTGCCAGCTGAAAGGGCGCTGTCCCAACATGTCTCTCCCTCGGCCACTGCTTATGTAGAGACAGGAGTCCTGGGTCCCTGCGCAGGCATCCTCGGCCGCTCCGTGCTCTCCCCAAAGCAGCGAGGCCGACGGTGGCTTTGCAGCGTGCTGTGCCTGGGCCAGCGCAGTGGGGTCAGCATGGGCTAATCCGAACTGCGGGCTCTCGGTGGCATTGCCCCTGCGGAGGAGAGAGCGGGGATGAGCGAACGGGAGAGGCGGGCAGAGGGGAAACCAGGGATGGAGGAGAAGGACACGAGGGAGAAAGTGGTGTGTAGGGTGAACGAGGAAAGCCCAATCTTAGAGAAGGGAAGAGTGAGATGGAAAGAAAGAAAAAGGGGAGAAAAGGATGGGAAGAGAAAGCAAATGCAATGAACCACATCGGTTCACAGCACCGGAAAGCCGTGTTATCCTGCTGCAGGGACACTGCACGCCCGGGTGCTCTCCCGGGGGTGAACTCTGCTCCCAGCGCAGCCCCTGCACCGCTCTGACGGCGGCACTAAAGGTCTCCTATATACCTGATACCGGAGGAAAGGAGCTCAGAATAAATGGGAACCCTTTGTCCTGCGGCAATGCCCACAAGGAAGCGCAGTCTGAACAGCGATCTGGTCTCAGTTACCTGATCTCTTAAAGGAGAGCGCGAAATAAAAGCATTAGCGGGGTGGTAGTGAGGAGCAACCTAGAAATCCTCCCTACTCCAGTTCCCTTGGCTCTAAAATACACTTTAATGACCATCGCTGCACTGAGCGAAGCGCACTTGCTCTCAGAGTGTGTTGGCTAAACCTAAAAAAGTGATTGAAAACAAAGGACCCATTCAGTGAACTCACCCTTACCCTCAGCTCTATCCACAAATGGATCGTGAGATTCCAATTGTATTTATTATTTAAAATGATTTGCTAATTGCTTCAGTGAAAGATTTTTGGCTTGCAGATAATTTCCACTCAGTCTGAGGCAATTATACAAAACTCACATAGTGCTGGAGACTTGCATAAAGCCTGTGGCTTTTGTTTCTATCCAGCAATTAGATGACGTACACAACAAATATGGCACATACCTAACTACTGCCCGGAGAATCCCAAATATCTGAACAGCAACGCTCTGCTCGAGAGCAGCCCCACAGCAAAATGCAAACGTTCCTGCAAAGGCGACAGGCAAACACATACTGAAGTCTGACTTCAGGGCGGTGACGCAGCAACAACTTGCACAGCAGCAGAGGGTGCTGGAGCACGGCAGGGGAAGGCAGGACAGATGCTCCTGAACTGCTGGGAAGATGAGGCTTGGCTGGAGACTGGAGGATGGTGCCCTTTGCAAAGGTGTCAACAGCCACGGCTGGTGTGGTCCTCATCCCAGTAAGGAAACACTTGGAATAATGTCATTAACCCCTGCCTTGCTCTGCTCTTGTGTGTTTTAAATAGGAAAGACTAAACCCTGGCTAAAGCAGAGGGCAGGAGGGCCCGGTTCCTCCTCTGGTCTGCCATGCTCCCCTTCACCTTGTGTCCCCAGGAGACTCTGCAGTTTATTTCTATTTCTCTTTTCCCATCTTTACCATGCAGTTAATATTATCTGCGCTGCGGGGGTTTGGAATAACACCCATCAGCTGGGACTACGTAGGTGAGTTACAGGAAGAAATCAGAGAGATGATTTCTGCCTCAGTAATTCATCTAAATCAGTTCATGATTTTTCCCTACTAGACAGAAAAGCTGGGAGGATTAATTGCGTGTCTTTAAATCACCATTTGGGGTTTCATATTTTAAATGTTAAGATTTTTAACTGTTTATTTAGTAAAAAATGGCCAAAGACCATCAGCGAGGCCTTGGCATGGCCTCCCCAGTCACACCTGGTGCCGTTTGCCAGGTTGGTTTCTGCAAAGCCCGGACACAACACCCTCAACAGCAGCTTCCAAGACTGTGAACACAATCAGCAACTGTGAGAATAAACTGCCTGACTGGAGAAAAAACCTGTCTAAATCTCATCTTGGGCTGCTCCGCTCAACCAGCAACAGGTAAAGGGAAGCAGGCAGCAGAGGCAATGGGTCGGCAGGACTCCTTCTGCCCTCTTCCACCACGACGTGAGGATGCCGAGATCAGCGCTGCGGGTCCCCGAGCCCCTGCCCACCCGGTGACAGCATCGCTGTAGCATCGCCCCCGGCTGCGGCGCAGGGGGGGCAGCGCTGGGGCTGCGGCAAAGCACGGCCGAGCCCCGCGGGTGCTGCGAGCCGCTCTGTGCCCGCTCCCCGCGGGAGGCGAACTGGAAAAGGGAGAAGGCGAAACGAAAGCCGGCCGTGCTGCGGCCCTCTCCTAAGTCAGCATTTTTCAGCATCTATTAAAGCTTGAGATCCCAGCTTTTAAATCCTGTCACGGCTCCAAGGTCTGCGGACAGAAAGCCGCTCAGCTGAAGTGTATTTTCTCCTGGGCTTCACACTACTAATTTTTCTTGTTTTCCAGCTGTTGAACCCGCTTCCTCAAGGCTGTCATTATTTCCCTTCCTTCCTCCGCCGCCCCATGACCCTGAGCTGTGGCAGTCGTGACTGGTGCCCTCGGCTCCCCCCTGCCCTTCCCCTCCAGTCCCAGCTCCTCGGCACCCCCCGAGCAGGGGCTGGGACGGAGCTGCAGGCGCCGAGACCCCGCAGCCCCGACCTTGAGGGAAGGAGGCATGTTTGGAGCAGCACATGTCAGGAATTACAGCTGCAAAATTCCCGTAAGCCGGGCTGGGGGAAGGGCCCGGCTTTGATTCCTCCAACACACACGACAAGGAAAACATGGCCCCTTCCCAGCGGCGCTTCACTTCTGAGACCCTGATGAGCTTCGTCTCCTGCGAGAGGACCCGTAACGAGGAGGAGGGAGCTGGAGGAGCGTGGGCTCCGCGGCTGCTTCAATACCTATAAAGTTTTCCATAACCTCAGTTTTCAGATTTTGCTTTCCGGGCGGCAGTGACCGGCGCGGACGAGCCCGAGGAGCCCAGCCCTGTGCGGGGGGCGGCAGGACGCCGGGGTCTGCGGGTTGGGACGGAGGGGCCACGGGGAGGCCCGGGGCACAGGGTGACCTCTCCGGTCTCGTGCCTCCCTCGCTTGGGCCGGTTCTGATTTGCTCCTTCCCGAGGAATTCGTTGTCCTTGGCAGGCGCCCCGCGAGCGGCTGACGCTCCCCGCTCCCCGCGCCAAGGTGGCTTTCGCCGCGTGAACCCGTGGGCTGCCCGCGCAAGGAGGCGGCGGGGACGAGGGGAGCAGGGGCAGATGCCGCCGGGGCTGGTGGCGGCTTCGAGGTCGCCTCTTCCCGCACCAAAAACACGCGAAGGGGGGGAGGGCTGGGGAGGGGGTTTAAAATTCAAGCTGGAATAAAGCAAAGAGAAGAGGGGAAAAAAAGAAAAACAGATGACAACTGTTACTAATTTCAACATCGGGGCTGCAGACAGAATTCCCTGAAAGCCCTGCTTTTTGGCCAGGGAGGCAGCTTTATGGGAAGGTAATAGGAAGCAGATGGGCTCTGCTCGGGGCCAAGAGGAAGGTTCAAGGTGCCTCCTAGTGCAGAGAAGAGGAATTTAACTGCTTTTAAAGATGCAGGGCCCGGCGGCTTCCAGGTTTCTCATCCAACTTTTGCAAATTATGAGCTCAGGTGTCCTCTTCTCTTTTTTGAGGGAGAAATAAATACAAACACAGATTTCTGCTTCCAGCTTTGCCCGGTGGGAGGAAATACTTGCAGCGCACCCCCCCCAGCCCCCGGCCCTTGCACTGACACCTTCCTGACGCGCAGCGCCCGCGAGCAGTGAGAGCACGGCGAGCGGCGAGAGCAGTGCCCCACGGCCGCACCGCTGCACCCCGAACAGTGTTTCTGGGCTGTCTGTTAGCAACAGCGTTAACGGATTGATGAGAGTCACCGGCCGTCACGGTTACTTCTGCTTTCTCCTGTAAAACGGGGTACCGGCCCTCCCCAGCCACGCTGGGGTTAGTGCAATGCCACATCCCACAGCCTGGCCAGCCTCAGCACCGGCTCCCCGCTGACCCTGCCAAGGGGCTGTGCAGGGCTTCAGACCCCACGGGAGGGCAGCTACGTGGCCACCGTGCGCAGCCCCTGCAAAGACAGCGCCGTAGAGATTTCTGCTCCTCCGTCCACTCCAAGCTGAAATTGTCCTACCAGTTCAAAAGTTATCATCCGGGGGAAGAGCTGCAAACACTCGGCTTGTTCCACAGGCCTTATTTTCTTTGGAAACCAAGCTAAATACGGTGGGGACTGCAGGGTGCTGGGATGTGCGGCTCCCGGGCCATGCCAGTGCCACGGAGAGGCACTTGGCAGCGGCATCACCAGATTTCTCAGGCTTGCCCACCACCTGCACGGACCCCCTGCTCCACCCAGTGGGCTTTTACCTACTGCCTGTTATCACCGCTGCCCACCGCGGCCACACAGCAGACCTTGCAGTGCTTGTAGCTCACGGATGCTGAGCCTAAAATCGCCACGTTTTCTGAAAAAACAGCCCCCTTCTCACCTGCTGTTGCTGCTTCATGGAGGCCCGAAAGTTTTGGCTGTAAACCCTCAGCTGAAATCTACTTCCCAAATACCGCTGCAAGGCAGAAGGACGACTCCTCCGCATGGTCTCCAGGGACTGTCCTGGTTTCAAGCCCATGCTGCTCTGCCCAGGGGACACTCAGAAAACTGCCACATGCCTGTTGCTGTCTGACCTGCAGAGACAAATGCCATCAGAGCAAGGGGACACCGAGACCACCAGCCTCATCTCCACCTCCCTGTGAGAGTGAGCGCGTGGGGGAGGCTCACCAAAAGCACGAGGGCTGAGGAAATCATTTAACTGGGGACTGGAACATCTTAAAAGCAAAAGCCCTGGTGAGCTCTGCCAGGCAGCGGCTGAAGGGAGCCCTGCCCGGGTCTCCAGAGACAACTCAACGGCACTTTTGTGTGGTCAGCCTTGCAGAGAGCTGCACGTGGCAGTGGCCACCTCTGGCATCAAGGTCTCCAGCGTGCATCCAAAGGCAGCTAGCAGAAAGCCACCCCTAGTGACCCAGGCCAGCCTTTTTGGCATAAGAAAACACACAGTCAGATGGCTCTGGCCAGATATAAAAAAAACACATACCAAAACCAGAGTCTTCAAGGAAAATTAGTCGTTTTCCCACACTTTCAGCGAAGCCCATCGAACAGCAACCTCCATGCAGCCAATCTGCATGGCTAATTTAGTAGACTTCTTGGTCCAGATCGGAGGAGCAGGCAATGTTGGCCAGTCACTACCGTAGCAAGAAATCAGAGCTCAGCCCTTACAGCTGGGGACGGACAGGGCTTGTCTGCAGTTCACGGCCAAAGGGGCCATCTCCTTGCTCTCCCCCCACCGCACCCAGCTGCTCTCCATACCACCAGCTCTCCATCTCTACCAGCAGCTCTGGCCTCTCCTTGCCATTTGCAGTATAAGGAGGGGAAGGGAAGGGCAGCGGGGGATGAGGAAAGCCACCGACAACACTCCTGCCTCCTTTCCTTGAAACCGCTCCCAAATCCCTTCTCACCAGTTCTACCTCCCTCCTTCTCATCACCTCGGCTCTGTGCACCCCATTATGGCAACGGGCAGGTCCCTCCCTCCGGGCGCTGGATTGCCGATGCAGCTGGGTGCTTGCTGCCGGCTGGGGACTGCTGGCCTGCTGCATGCATGGCCCCTGGGCATTTCGTGCCTTCGCAGTCACCACGCCAAGCTGGCAGGTTCCTGCATGTTCCTGAGGACAAAGTAAACAGCACTGCTCCCTCCTGCCGTGCTGCACCTCCGGCGGCACAAGGTGAGAGGCCGGGTGGGCGGTGAGCACGCAGGTGGATGCAAAGCTTTCCGAGACCTCCCCGGCTTTCAGCAAGAGACCGTCCTGATACTCCCGACAAAATATTTGGCCGGACTGCTAAGTTGAAAACATGCTGAGTTGCAGATGGCAGAATTCTTTTTGCAGTCATCCTGCCAGCATGACAGGACTTCCACTGGGAAGTAATTTCTCAGCTCTAGAGTAGCATTATGGGTTAAAAACCAGAAAAATCAGCATTAACTAATCAGCAGCTCACTGCTAGGAGCATCGGCTGCAGAATGCGAAAAATGGGTTAAAGTCACAGGTCTGCAGAACTGAAAACAAGAGCTTGAACCTTAATCTGCTTTGCTGCTCCAAGCCTGGCCTCTCTGGGGGCACGGCAAGCAAAGAATTAGAAACACGTAGTTAGCACTGTTCACCAGAAAACAGCAGCCTCCAGCCATCGGGTGGTTACTGCCTGCGCTGCTCTGCAGCCACCCTTCAGGATCCCCTCACCAGCCCTCTGGTTGCTCCTGTTATCAAGCCCACGCTGGAGTAAGGACAAGAGCTTTTGCCTTTCCCTTTTTTGCTGGCATCCACTGGGCTGAGGGGACCCACGACACTCGCTGCAGCCCACCTTGCTTGTAAGGACTGTCTCATCTCACCCTAAGAGTGGTTCTTTGCAGCCACCCATCCCAGCGACTGCAGGGTCAAATTTAAAGGTTACCCGGAGGAGAGGTGCTGCTTTCACACTGTTAAAGTAAGATCCAACCCCGTCCAAAGGCGCTCACCAGCAACGTGGGAAATCCAGACTGATGCTGCCGGTCTGAACCCGAGAGGCGAGGGGTCTGAGCCCAGGTCCCCGTCCCCCTGCCAGCACCCTGGTACCAGCCTGGGTGAGCAGGGGAACACTCCCGCTGCCTTCGGACCACCAGCTCCCTCTTACAGGCTCGCTGCTGCACTCCACGCCGGGCCCTGCTGTGCTCTAGCCGGGCACACCCTCTATCCCTTTGTACAAGCAAGCTTCACAGGGGTTTGGGCTCACTCCAGTACTGTGTGGGAGTGGTTTTTTTTTTTAAAACACAAGAATTGTTTTACAGTCAAGTCTATTCAGTGCAATCTTAGTGAGGAAAGGACTGAATTACCCCCTTGCTCCTCTCCAAAATCCAGCGGGATCTTTAATTTCACCAGCAAAGGGGCAAAAGAAACCCATGATGAAGCAGGGCATACGAGCGAAGAGCTGGGAGCACCGACCTCTCTCTGACACCGACTGCTTTGCTTTCTGGAAATACTATCTCTCTGTTACATAAGGATCTGGCCCTATCTAGAAAGCTGGGGTCATTGCTTTTCTCCAAGCGTGGTAAAATGCTCGGAGGTCCTCAACAGGAAAGGAGGAGAGAAGTGCCAGCTCATATCATTGTCAGGGAGGGGAGTTCGGCACGGGGCAGTGCGAGCCCCAGGGCTGAGCCCAAATCTAGCTGCTAGACTAGTCAACTTCAGCCAGACGTAGGGTGGCTACCAAGCAACCCAATGCTCCCAGCCTCGGACTTCTTTTGCTTTAAGGAGATGACTCCACCAAGCAGGTCCACTTTCAGACAGGACTTATGCAATAGTTTGGAGCCGCTCCATGTGACCCAGACTTGCTGGCCCCCTGCCACCACTCTCCTTGCTGGCTTCAGCCATGCACAAAACAGCAGAATTAAAAAGATGACCGAGCAGTCATTAAAAGAAAGTGCATCTCACCTACCATGCAGTGCCCCTGCTGACTACACACATGCACCATGCACATAAGCATGCACATTTCATCCACGTGCACGCAGGCCGTGGCTGCAGCTGGTTGCGTGCGGCTGTGCACGAGGATACACACTACCTGCGGGCACGTCTGTGTTCGGTACCCACACACCCCTCTGCATGCCATCACGCACCGCCGGTACCCCTCGATACGCCATGCATGAACGTTGGTTTTACACCTGGCATCTCCATGGCTGCGTTATTGCCTTCTGCCTTCAGAAAACTACCCCTTCTCTCTGTGGAGTTCAGCGCAGCCAGGAGAGAATCCAGATCTCCCGGGCCTCCGCGCAAGCAGCTCCCTCCCCGTGCTCCTACTGCCCCCCCTGCACCACCATGGAGCGAGCAACACAGCTCTGCTGTGCTCGGGATGCCGGGAAACTGCCCCAGGCTCTCAGAAGGGCCAGGAGCACTCGCACCTCTGAGCAGGCAGCGAAGCAGATGCAGCCAGTGCAACAGCCTGGCGCAGCCATCGTCATCCCGGCAGAGCTGGCTCCCGCAGCAGCCCTTCAGCAGTCTTTGTGCTTACACAACACAGCAACACGAGGCACGGAGCCCCGGGGTTGCATAAAGACAAACACCCTCCTGTGTCAACACTGAGCTCCGCTCACCTGCAGAACTGCCACCAGCTCTCTCCAGGAGGGATCTGGTCTGAGAAAGGGATGGGCTGTTTGTCCCAGTTCAGGCAGCAGCATGTTTTATACGGTTATATGTTACAAAGACCTGTCACAGCTCATACGCCAAGTGTGGCACCCTAAATTTGACTCCTTTGACAACCTGGCCTTCGGGCAGGGCCATACTCGCACACCTGTAGTGCTGTACCTGTACTTGGAGCCTCCAACAAAGATGTGTCTGGTCATCAGACTGGAAGTGCTATGCTAGAGGGCAGAGCCCCACTACGGCCCCTCTCATCGCCTGCCACACCGCACTTACCCATGGCACGGCACGGTCTCATAGGCTGGAAGCGGAGAGACAAGAGAGCCCCACTGAGCTCCCCAAGAAGAGTATCTGAGGTGACTCGTGTTACCCAGAAGGGCTGTGAAAAGCACCACGGGACCTGCAGTGAGCACAGAGATCAGCAGCTCCTTCTACTACCACCAGAGCACAGCATGCCCACGGCACAGCAGTGTCTAACCCCGCACCCAGCAGCAGCACAGTCCTGGACAGAGGAAGGGATCTACAGCATCGCCCGTCTCCAGCACCTGTTGCTGACTTGGTCAGACTGAATCAAAGAATAACTGAGGTTGGAAAGGACTCGAGGAGATCTCTGGTCCCACCCCACTCTCAGAACAGGATTAACTGACGTTAGATCACGTTTGGATCCCAAAACCCAGGCTGCCTTAGGGGGACGCATACAGAGGTGGCCTGGAGGAAATGCAGTGAGCTGTGGAGCGGGACCCTAAAGCAGCAAGTCAGTTTGGACCATGCTGCCCTTCCAGGAAAACAGAAACGTGTCGTTTCAGAGAAGCGGCTGCATCATTAGTGACACGGAGAAAGGGAGGGGAGCCCTGGCTGGCCAGAGGTGGCTCGTCCTGATCAGCTCTACCTGCCTCGCTGCCTGCTTGGCCGTGTGCTTCCAGCTCCCCGGGACAGAGGCTCCCCCTCTGCAGGCGTGCAGGCAGCACCCAGCCTCCCAGAGCACCGAGAGCATGCTAATGCCAACGCACAGCCTAGCTTCTGCCGCCCTCCCCCCTGCCTCCTTGTCCCCCTGCAAGCAGGTGAATGCTACCGGCATTCACAGCCGGGCAAGCCGAGGCAAGCAGAGAAGTGATTCGGTGACAGCCAAGCAGGCAGTCCGTGCACGAGCATGGGGCCCCCTTTGTGCGAGGCAGCGTGACCACGACAGCGAGCACCTACAGACCCCGAGACACGTTACCATGGAGGAACGCGCCGGGGGAGCTCTGCAGCGGGATGAAGCCTTGCAGACCGCATCGGGCTATGGACTCCCTCCAGCCCTCAGAGATCTGGAAGATCTGCAGATCGTTTCCAAGCTCCGGCTCCCTTAAGTGAGCTCTGTCAGATCTGCTGTGCAGAGAGTTTATGGGCCCTTTTTCCCTCCCTGCAGGTTTTCTGTTCAGGGAAACATATGGCCCAGATGGTTTGGATTTGATGGGGTATGGCAGGGTGCAAGAGAAAATATGCCGACTCACAAGCATGTGTGGCTTCCTAACGAGGAAGCTGCAGCCCAAAGGCCACTGAGTACATTTCTGCGTGCCTGGCCGTGGAGGAGCCGCCTTCGTTCATGGCCAGGGAATGAAGAGCCGCTAACCCCAAGAGGACTGAACTCATCGTTTGCACTGTGGTTTTGACCGAAGCCACTTTGGGGTGAAGTCTTGGTCCTGCTGAGGTCAGTGGCACAACTCCCACAGCGGAAGGCCAGGATTTCACCCACGAGTTCAGCTCAGCTGGAACCAACATTTATGAATACTTGAGTTCAGAAGGGTTTGCAGAACTGCACAGGAATAGATCCATTTTAACTCATTTTCCCTTTAAAAATTAAGCTACGATGGAAGAGTAGGAAACACAACAGCAGTAACAGTGGGTTGGGATGATAAATAGAAGCGTAAAGACGCTGAATAGTCAGACGTGGCATACCCCAGGCATTCTTTCCCCAGCCTGGAAGAACGCAGAAGGTAAGAGAGTAGCAGCAATGGATCAGCCTGACTGAGACCCTGCACTTAACACGTGCCACTGACATCGCTCCACTGTAGTCAGATGGAGCAAAAATATTTTGGCAGAGTTTCTCAATGGAGAATCTCCCAGTTCTGGAATTGGTTGCAGATTTAATTGAAGGCACTCACAGTAACCAAGATGGAAAATTTGCTTTGATGGTGTCCCTTTAAAACCTCCTTCAGTGTTGAAAAATGAGTCTGTATCCAGGCTGGGGGTTTTCCATGTTTCTCACTCCCCAGTCACTGCATGAGATCCGACCTGCTTACAGATTCCCAGGAAATGTTTGTAACTACTCGCCCTTCAAACATGTCCTACGGTGGTGGGGTCAAGCGAAGATGATCTTGGACTTGCGTATCTTCAGCACATCCGAGCTGACATCATCCAAATCGCTAGCGAATTGTTTCTGAAAACCTGACAAATGTGGTCCAAATTCTGTTTGTTTTAAGTTCATTTGTGTTAACTTGAGATCTAGGCAGGACAGGACGTGACAAACACATCCTGCGGTGTTTCTGGCTTAGAATGAACTAATTGCTGGAAACTTGGCAAGAAAAGTGGTTTTTGGAGTTGGGGGTTTCAGATAAGCTTTAGATAAGTGCTTGAACAGAATCATCCCCTGGGTGGGCCTGATGCAACCTGCTCTTGAAAAGCCCTCCACGGAGCTGCTCCTCCAGTCAGCCGAGCCCACGCTGCCCTGGACCAGGACTTCACGTGATGATAAGCACACTTACCCCTCCCTGTAACATTCTCTGGGTGGCCTTGAGCCATCAGCGATAACAGAGCCTCTCGTGTTACAGGTTTGCATGTTGGTACTTAAAAGGCCTCTCGCATGACTGGCAGACACAGTTTATGTTGAGCAGGCAATACCTTCCCTTAGGGCTACACTTCACCCCATCAACTGCTCGCTCAGTCGCAGCTTATCGGGGTCTTCCTCTGCCAAGTGAAACAGTTCAGCCCCTGAGTCTTATCTGGAAAAAGCATGATTTACAGGAGATGACAGGACCTTTCCCATTCCACCCAACAAGCAGCTGCTTGGGGAATGCAACTGGAGACG
Source organism: Sula dactylatra (assembly GCA_013389905.1). Taxonomy (NCBI): domain Eukaryota; kingdom Metazoa; phylum Chordata; class Aves; order Suliformes; family Sulidae; genus Sula; species Sula dactylatra. The sequence goes on from WEKW01027823.1 coordinate 138,062, forward strand.
TATCGATGAGCGCTGGAGGTTTTAGAGATCTAAGAAGGAGAAGGGAAGGAGAGGGTGCTGCCGTGGGGCGCAGCAGGAACAACGGGAAGCTGAGGATGGAGCAACTGGAGCACTCGGCACGTTCCATATATGGAGAAACTCTGTGACACTGGAACAACCTCCCAAGAACTGGAAGAAGCCTCACTGACGGAGGCATTTCAGACTAGTCCGGGCAAGGCTATGGTGAGCAGAGGGAACACCCCTGCGCCGGCTGGGAATTACCTGGGCGCCCGACAAAGCGTTTCCCCTTCTACCATCCGCAGCGCAGGGGAGACCAGAAATGAACAAAGACTTCAAAATCTTCCTGCTATCACCCCTCATGCCCTAGATCACACACTGTCACCACGTGAGCTCTGCTAACAAGAATATTAATGAACAGAATAGGAAACAGGTCTCTGGTGAGGCTATCTCCAGCACTATGGGTATTGGCATGGACTGAAACAGGACAACAAAAGCCCCCTGAGGCTTACGTCCCTGCGTACGCTTGACCAGAAAAGTCCCCCAAAATGAACCTCTGTTTGAAATTTCAAATTTTGCGGCACAGCCGGGGCTGGCGCCGAAGCAGGGTACCTGCCCTGGAGCGCGGCTCTGACCAGCGCAGCTCCGCGCTTCCTTCTTGGTTTGATTCTTCCCCTCTGGAAGATATTTGCCAAGGTTATTTTATAAACTCCTTTCTATTTCTAGCACAGCTCCTTCAGCTCTAATGAGATAATCTTCTGGCGTTTCACCATCACTAATATTTACTTTGATGTTTAAAATAACATGTTCTGAGGGATTGATCTTTTTAAAAAAACCTTTAAAACATAATCAGAGCAAAGAAATATACGCCTAGTGCAGCGGGGCCAGATGCCTGGTGATGCACACGAAGTTAATGACATTGCAACTTTTTCAGGGCAGACAGTTTATAATCCTCTGACCACATCGTACAGGAGGGAAAGAGGCATTGGCAGCTCCTGGAGATGGAGAGGGACAGTGAAAGAGGGAGAGGGAGCGCAATATGTGTTTATTCTCAGGAATGAAGGCAGCAAGGAACATATAATTCTGCAAGAGGGATTATAGCTGTTGCTTTCTGTAATTGAAAGTTTCGCCCACAGCAGCTCCGCATAAGAGAACGATATTTTAGAGCAGCAAACATGCGATCAGATGGCTTAATGCAATAAAAAAAGTGGAGCGGTGTGGGGATGGGGGAGGCGAGGGAGACAGCGCGAGAGTCCTGACTCCTGCTGTCTGCAGACACTTTGAAACACAACCCTGCATTTTTATGGAAACTCTGAATGTTGGAGAAGGGTGAACATGGTTTTCATTCTCATAAATGTTTTTCCAGCGTGCATTGCTCTTCGGGCTCATTCCTTCTCCAGGGAGACGGTTCTGATTTCAAAGAACATTCGCGTTCTGACCACCCCAGACCACCCCACTCCAACCTCAAAGAGTCTTCTCTGGAAAAATTATTTTAAAGAGTGTTTTACCTTTTTTAGTGTTTTCCCTTCTTTCTTCTTTTTCCCCTTTTAATCCTTGAGCTTTTTTTTTTTTTTCTTTATCCCAGCAGCAGCCAAAAGCTTCTCTCTCCCCCTCAGTCCTGCGCGTGTCAGAAAGTTTCCAGCCTGAGGGTTTATGTCGCCTTCCTCAATAACCTTCTTCTGTCAGACCCAGGCAGCGCTGGAGCTAGAGGCTTTGCTAAAAAGTCTCCTTTCAGGAAGTGAGCAGTAATAAGAGAGCGGCTCAGAGGCAGCATGTATAGGGGCTGCTCAAAAAAAAAAAAAAAAAAAAAAAAAAAANTCAAACCCACAAGGCTGTAAAAGTCCCGCCCTGACTGCTGACATCAGTGCAGAAGGCAGGTCTCGCCTGCAACAGTATAAAACTAATCAGCTAAGCCTTTCTGCAAGGGAGCAGGCAGCGACCTTCGCTGGGCAAGCCCCGGCTGCGAGCAGAGCCCCAGAGCAATGCAGGCGGCTCCCTGGCTGATAAAACATCCCAATAAAAGCGATAAAGCAAAGAGGTCACGCTGACGGTGGCAGACAGCAGACAAAACAGATAAAGCAAGCCAGGATTTTTGGTTCTTTCCCCAACAGCAAGCAACACTCCTATCCTTCATTTTAACCATAGCTTTCAAAAAGCTTTTAAGAAGCCAGTGCATGTCTGATGAAACGGCCTCAAAGGCAGCTGTGCTCTACAGTAATGTTAGGTATTGGCTTTAAATTTAAAAAAGCCCTCGAGAATTTGCTAATGTTTTAAGAAGTCCCTTCCCTCCCAAGTTACATCATTTTCGCCCCGCTGGCTCTTGTGATGCCATAATTTCTCTTGTTCTGCTGCCACCATGGAGTGTCCCACAGAGGACAATACATTTCTAAAGTAAAGAATAAACATTACAAATAATAAAATACTGCTTGTTTAAAAACAAAGCCCTCTCAGGACACATAAAACAATAAGCAACAATAAAGGGCAGGAGCTCATTTCCTTCTTCCCTCTAAAGTTGTCTTTGAGATTAGAAAGCTGAATATGTGAGCCTTGGTAAAGAGAGAATTACCTGGCAATTCTGCCAATGTTATAAAAACGGGCACTTCCAAATTGCCATGCACTGCCCTGCTTTTCCCTGGACAGAGAGAGGGGCCCTGGGGAAGGCCACAGGGAAAGGATGGCAGCACCAGGCAGCAGACCTCCAGCCTGAGCCCATCAATGGGGACAGAGGGACCCCAAAATCATCCCCAAGGAGTCTTTTAGTATAAGAGCATTTGAATGAAGAGTAAACGGGTGAAAAGTTGCCAGTGGAAGATGGAACCTTAGTCTTAGACCAAGCTCCCTGAACACGAGACCCCTCTGCCGAGAAGCAGATTGCAAGGGGGGGCTAGAGGGTTTGCAGCCCTGTGAACGTGGCACAGACGCCAAGTCTGCAGGACAGCCAGCCCCTCCACACCACGCATCCTGCCACGGCCCTTCTAGGTACGTACATTGCCAAATCCACAGGATCCGGCCCTGGGGCAGGACTGAGCAGCCAGGGCTCCTGGCGGTGGTCCTGGGAGCCACCCAGGCTGACCCAGCACTAGTCTGTAACCATCTGACCATTAGATGGGCATGGAGAAAGAAAAAGCCACAAAGGCCTGGCCAGCCCTACATCCTAATCAGATGCTGGCCTAAGAAAAGGGATTAAGAAAAAAGCAAGAAGCTGTGGTGCTTTTTGCGGCACATCCTCCCGCATCCTCTGCTATCAGTAAACTAAGTGCAGGGCTGAACCTAGGCCAGAAGCTGTATCTTTGCTTTTAACAGCCATAATTCATTTTCTTCCATGAATTAGTGTAAACCCTTATTGAAGCCCTCTGAACTCCACTCCTTGGATGGTACAGCAGTGTGACCCAAGCAGGAGATGCCTGGGAAGGACCTCCTGAGCCTCTGCTGGTCTCAACGTACTCGGTATTGCCTGGTGGGCACGCTCATCCGAACAGCCCTGAGAAAACAAGAAAAAAACATCCTTTGCTCCCAGAAGGAGGTGCCTGACGGTGGGAGCCCCCAGCCCCCAGCTCCGCTCCCAGTGCTGCCCCAGCCCCCGGGGCATCCCGGCACAAGCACCAGGGCCACTCTTCCTAACAGGCAACCAGACTGGAAAGGCCTGGCTCTCCGTCTGAAAACCGAGTTCAAAGGCACTGCAGTTGCTGGGCTGGATTTTTGGCCGGTTCCCTGACTGGGTGGAAAGAGCGGTTTCCTTCCTCCCCAGGCCATGCTAGCCATTGTCTGAGCCCCCAAAGCACATACATAAAATAGTAACTAAACAAAAGTATTTGGGGTTTAATTGAATGGTGCCACTTCTGGCCAGGGAAAAACTAATTGCTCAAAGCCGTGGCCTGGTGCCATACCAGGGGCTTTCTGTCTCCTGAAGCTTGTCTCCAAACACACTCGGTGTGTGGCGAAGAGGGGCAGGGGCTGCAGACGCTCATCCTCCCTGCTCAGCAGCGAGCAGCTCGGTGCTGCCTTGTCCCTCTCCCTTACAAGGGAAATTTGCTTTTCCCTGATATGTATGGTCTCCAGTCCCTCGTGGATGGTAAATACAGTGTTAAGAGACTCCTGACACGCAAGGACACACAATCTGTGTGCTTGGGGCCAACCCCTGTACCCAAAAGCAGTACTGCTCCGAGGACCCTCTCATACTTGTACCAGGCCATGACAACTCCTCACCTCAAAAACTAGGTCTCACTCCAGTCTGGACCTGTCTCTGAGGGGGTGATGGAGCCACCTCGGAGCTGCACACACCTTCCCAAGCCAAGGCCTCGATCAGATACTCACAGAAAAGAGGCAGAGGGTATTGGACTCTGCCTGAAAAAAAGGGTTTCACAGACAACTGACGGCCACTGCAATTCATCTCCAACATCAAACAGTGCCAGCCAGTTGCTTCCTCTCTTTCTAGGATGAGGAGATGAGGATGCATTTCCAGGAGACGCTTGAAATCCTCTCCCTCCGGCTCCCCTGCATCCTCACTCACTCCCGGGATGGAGGAGAGCCCTGTGCTCAGCACAGCACCAGGACCCGGTCCCCGAAGCTCAGCAGCCCGGTGACACTGCACCCTCCTGTGGCTACACGTGGCAGAGGCTGCACGCTCAGATCCTGTGTGGTCCAGGCTCAGCACCAGGCTGGTAGAAACCCTGCAGGGATGATGTGCTGAACCCTGGAGAAAAACAAAGAGCGATACTTCCAGGCAAACCTGGTGCCCTCGCGTCTCGGTGGCGCTGGCTGATGCCCAAATGCATCCAGCATGCCCAGCTGCAGCACCAGCTTGCATAGCACTGAGGCCAGTGCTCATTTTAAGGCTTGTAAGGCTGCAAACTCTGTCCTGGTTGCCATTAAAACACATAGGGAACAATGCTGAGGCTTGATAGGGTAATTCTGTATAACCATTTTGTACATAAAATAAAAATAAAAGAAGCTCTCTCTTGCTATGTCTAAACTGCAGGACCTGGGCGAAGTTCCCAGCATTGGCTCTACATCACAGCCTGGCCCCAAGTCCATGTTGGGACTAGCTACTTAGGCACTGACTAACCCTTTTTATGGTTGTACAGTGCCTAACTCAGCAACACTCCATTCAGTCTTTTAGCCACTGTTGTAATAAACAAACTACTCTGCTTTGTTTGTAGCCCAAATACTGCAGGTTGAGAACCTGCAAGTGAAACCAGCTGTAAACAAATGTTTTTGGTTTTCCACTAGTGTAGAGACACGCAATTGCCCAACAGTAAAACTCAGTTTAATTAATCCCAGGTGTTAGATAACATTGGGTTGGTGTCTCCCAAGCTTGTAACTCCAGCTTGACAGAGCTACCACTAGCTTTGAAAGCACAGCCGTCAGAAAGCAATTATCAGGATTATCGTACATTGCCTAAACTTTGTGGGGATTTTGGGCAAAGTTAAGACGTGCAGGTGAGCCTTGCTGGGGGCTCAGAATTGAGAGCTCTCTCCTTGCACTGGTTGCTTATGTTGGGATGCTGCATTTTCACTGTTGTAAACTGCCTAAGTGACTCATCCCTTCTATCTCAGGATCTCACCTTGTTCTTGGAAAAACCTTTAATATGGATTTCTGAGTAAACATCATGTACAGCTCCACGTCAAAGTGTAAATAAAGGGCTCCTCAAGGGGGATTTGGCAATGAAATGCCATACAGTGAGTAATGCTCAAGGATAGCTTGCATTTTGCATATCTAACCCTATCACTGTATGTTTTTATTCCAGTCTTGAACATCAGCAAGCTCAACCTGCACGATCAAGGCCCTAGTCCCAACTTTTACATTACAGAGTCTTCTGCCTGTAACAGCAAGACACTTCAGGATTCCCCATCCATCTCGTTGGCACATCTCTTTGCATTCAGCAGAAAAGTCACAGCACCGTAGACGTTCTCCCCAGTCACCAAAAGTTGGCACTGAACACTGACCCTTTACCCATCTCTTCCAGGCTAATGAGCTGTCAAGTGGCAGTGAGCTGTTGACCATAGCTGGTGATAAAACATGGAAACTTTTCCCTTCTGGAAAGGGAGACATGGCCCCGAGGAGCAGCTGAAAACCCTGCCAAAAATGAGCACCATTTGGTGGGACTGGTGTTGGATGGGTTCTGGCCCAGCTGTTAGTGTTATGGCTATTTTGGCACTACAAAGAGCTAATTAGAAAGCAGAGCAGGAAAATGAGTCTAGGAGAGGCTTCTTGGGTTACTGAGCCTAAGTCTCGACTATCACAAGCCATCACTCCAAAGCAGCCCTACAGAGAGGGCCTTTCTCAGTAGCCGCTGGCCTGGATGTGTGAAATCCAAAGAAACTAAGCTCTCCTTACCCCCTTGTGACTTCCAAGGGACACACCATGGCATGGCAGAGATACTTGTGCAAAGAGGCTCACTTCTCCATGAACATCTGTTTGATGGGCAAGAAGAGAGCTTTGCTCTCCAGGCAATGTCTTTCCCCGACAACTTTTGTTTAAATAACGACAGTTCTTCACCACCTTCCTTTGGTTTCTTCCATAGGAGACCCTGGCAACGAGAAGGTCCCAGAGCTCTTTCACTCATCAGACCTACACAGCTTTTTTTCTCTTCTTTCCTTTCCTGTGCAACAAGGAAATAGGTCACATTTCAGAGAAACCAGCAAACGTAGGTTAGTGGATGGTGCGGCCCGTTACCCTCTCGTGTCGATTTTGGAAGACATTTCTCACTCGCCAAAGGACATTTTCCCCTCTTCTTTCCTTTCGTCCTTCAAAATTGCTGTATCGAAGCCCCAGCAAGACACCCTGCCCATCTGCAAACCAGGTAAGAGGCACTTTTTTTGCTGTCGGTATCTTCAGTAGCTGTTACGTGACATGGCTGCTTTGTTCCTTGTCTCGTACCTCTCTGCACACCCCAGTAGCATTGGGCATTTAGTGGTAGGAGGGGAGATCCTGTGAAACGTTGATGTTAGTAGACCCAGATTAATTCATCATGCGACTGCTCTAGCTTTTCTACTGGTTACTCCACTTGTTCAGGAAAAAAACCTGGTGTACGTTAGGGGGGGCATCATATTCTTGAAGTTGGGGGGGATTTAGCTAGGTCAGAAGATGCTGAAATGATGGCTTTAGTCCAATACTCAGGGCTAGCCATTCTCTTCCCTTTACCTCTGGACATGACATCAGAACTTGTCTCCTCTGGAAGTTTCTCTTTAAACTGCCTGCGAGCCTCAGTGGCAATGTGGGAAGAGTTAGGGTACTTGGCACCTGCTGAATAATGCTCCAAATACTTGAGAAGGACTTCAGAGATTTCCTACTGACAAATATAATAAGTATACTCAAAAACAGAGGCCTCTGGCAAACTCATATTTACTTCCTTTAATTTCTTTGTCATCTCGTCTGTTATTGCTCTGCACTTCTCTGTGAAAACAGGCACAGTTCCAAGTCCCATCAATTCAAGCACCATCTGTGGTGTTACGGAATAAACTAGAACAAAGGAAAGTTGAGATTAAACCTCAGAAAACATTCCTAATGGGCAGATCTAGTGGACTGTGGAATAAACGCCACAGGGACGCACGGGAAACCCATCACATGGGCAGAACTGGAGAAGGGATTGGAGAAAGGATCAGGCAGGAGGCTCCTTCGCTGGCAGGGGGATGAACAAACTGATCTACAAGGTTATGCTTTCTGCTATATTTATGGTTTTTGTATTTTCGACCTTTCATCATCCTTTTTCCTCTTGAGAAGAGAAGGGGCCCAAGTCTTTGAAAACTTGCTGATGTTCCCAGGAACAGGATTTCCTAAAGAAACATGGATGATGCCACAGCAGTATTTAGAATCCACACATATATGCCTGTGGGTGTTTAATGACTGTAAGACCTTAACCAGAAAGAGGGTTTTCTGAGAACTCTCAGATAACGAGGGTTATGCCACAGTCTCTACCCTGCCCTGTAAGGCAACCAGCTCCACAAAGAGCAGAAAACCTTTGAAGCACCAGGCTCTGTACATGATCTAAGTCCACTCAACCAGCTGTGTAAAACTTGGCTTGAGCAGCAAGTCTGAGAGGGCCAACGTGGTCAGAAAGGACAGATGCATCAGTTAAGCCAAGCTTTGACTCACACAGACCCCAAGCAGGTGGGACCAGCAGCACAAAAGCAGAGATGCCAATGGCAAAGGATGCCACTGAGGTGATTTTTTTTCACCTCTAACAATTGTGTGGGTCTGAGCTGAGTAACATGAGCAGGAACAGAAAGATGCCTGAAGCAGCTGTTCATAGGGGAGCCACTACCACGTGGCAATGCAGAAAATTCATCTGGAGGGCTGGAAATACACAAAAGCACAGATAGCTGTTACCAAGTAATTTAAAGCCCCGTACTGTTTAGCACTTTCTTTCCCAGGAATCTCTGCTAACTCATGCGGTAGCATTAGATGGGCTATATCAAACAGACTAGGTTAGGAATTAAAGTATAATACTTGTTTAGTCCTTTCCTTGCCAGTGCAGGAATATGCATTTCTATACACAGTTTTGATGACTGGATGTGCTTACTTAGTCTTGTAATATCCCCAGAGGTGCCAGGAAAGGCCCTGCTGGGTATGGAATTGAATGGGCGCAGCAGAGACCGAGGCCAGGCTGGAGAGAGCCCAGAACATAAGACAGATACCAGGGGCCGTGGAGAACACAGGCAGCTTTCTACAAACTCCATACAGAGCCAGCAAACAAAGTTATAGCCACTGTAAGGGAGGCAGTAAGGATCAAGCAGGAACTAAGGTCTTAGATAACTCTACTTCCCTAAATCCTACCCAAATAATTGGAAAAGTCTTTGCCATTATTCTTTAAAACAAACAAAAAGCCCTGTGCAGATCTAGCCCATTATTTCTCTATGCCTCAGTTTTATACTTGGAAAATAGAGCTAGCAAGCTGCCTGTTAGTGGCAAGTTTCAACACTCAGAACAGACCTTTCACGTAGGAAATGACTGATGGTGAATGCAAACTTCCACTACCACTTGCAAGTCACACGCTTTGCTCAAATGCATGATGGTCACATGCAAACACATACTTGCCCTTCAGAGCTGAAAAGCTTTTGCAAGAAGAGCAGAGCTGGTGAAGTCCAAGTCTTTAGCTTCCGCTGCCTCCAGTTCTATTAATCTTCCTCTTCAGAAATTTCCTACAACCACCCTGTAATCCTGCACAGTCTGAAGTTTATGTTTAATGCTCATGACATACACCAGTAGAGGAGTAGTGTCACCCTGCTTTGAAACAGTGATCAAAGAAATCCTGAACAGCAGCAATGAGGCAAAGTTTGCAATCCCGCTCTGACGAAGACCTATCAAGACTGTCACTAACCACCAGGACAATATTTTACACCTGCAGTTTTGGAATCTCAGCTGGATCTTGCAGAATTCTGCTCCTTGTTGCAGATTAGATTTCAAGCTCAGATTCATCTTCTGTCTTTTAAAATTCCAAACAGAACAACTGACACTCAATAAACTTTGCTGTCGAGTTGCAGATGACTTAGGCTCTGAGCTGTCTACTTCATTTGCCTAGTTTATAACCTTAAAGCCAGGAGATGCCAGGTCTGCCAGTGCAGTGCCCTTGGCTCTAATCAGACACAGCGTAGCTTACCACTGGTCTGGCCCTTTTCTACAGGGCTGGGAAGGTATTTCCTGGGATGGTGAACATGCCTGTGGCAATACAAGGACCATCTCCCACTTCCCTGTGGCTACTTGAGTGACTAGCAAGTGCCAAAGAGCAAGTATGGGGACCTTAAATTCATCACCTAACAGAGCATTTCAGAAGACCCTGGTGAAGCATGACCCAAGACTGCTTCTGACTGTTGAAAGGAACAGGGTTGCTAATTGCCATCATCTCCCAGTTTATACCAGGGCAGCTTAGCCAAAGACCTAGTTTTGTAAGTCACAGAGGACCGAGGCCTCTTAAGCCAGCCCGCGTAACAGCCTTTGGCTTCCAACAAAATTGGGACACCTGATTTTCTGCAGTTCTGCTCATCAACGCCTGCTTCTGCACTATGTTCACCGTGCAGAGATAACTGAGCTGGCTTAGGTACTGCAAACATCTGGCTGCGGTCACCGGGTGCGATACAAATGCAGTAACTTTGCAGGCAATAGATGCTAAAGGCAGCCGCAGCTACTAAACACTTCTCCATGCCATTCATTAGCCAGACCCTGCATGACCTGAGCAGCCAATTCACCCAGGACCTTCTGCAGGTGCATCAGAACACAGGGATCCTTTGCAGCAACCCAGTACTTGGACACTACTCCTGAGCATGCAAAAACCACCCTCACAGGACTGAAGGTATTTGCAACTGCGTAGCTAACCTGGACCTGAAGGGATGGCAGGAAGGTTTATAAACTTCTCTCAGCTGATGACAGATTTACTTTAGCAGGGACAGATGCACATAAGCCACACAGTATGAATGCTATAGAAGTTGAACCTTTAGGCAAGAGCTGTCACTTTTACCTTGGGACATATACATAGCTCTTTTTATTCTGAATGATCCTAAAGTACATCAGAAAGCAATCACTTCATCTCCTGGGTGCCCCTGAAGGGATGAGACAACACACAATTGTTGCAGCAAGTTAATAACTCAAAGATTTAGGGGTCTGGCACAATAAATGGGTAAAAAGCTTCAGATAATGCTGTATTTTTCTGAAAATTCCACAGAATATTAAAACAGCACAAGAAACTTCAGTTCCGAGCCTCACTGGCCATAATAAAACATGCATAAAGATGACAAACTGATTATTTTTCCAAGGCCCATCCTAGATCATCTAGAGATGCAATGTGCTTACCGTGACAGGCAGCATAATGTGAAAGCAAGCATGTTACTTGGGAGGACTTCAGCCCACAGCATTACCATGGCATGAGCTCTTCTGCCTCCCTCAACTTCCTCATCTGCAGGACAGGGATCATCAATGTCATCCCTCAGCTGCCTAGAAATTTAGAAGAACTGAAAGGTGGCGTGTGGGTGCAGAGCACGTTCACCATCAGCACATTTTCAAGGACCAAAGTTCTCCTCACCCTGGAGAAAACCTGGGGTAAAGCCTTTGAGGGGCCAGGGAAGAGTGCCGGCTCTTAGGAGAATCACTCCCTACCTGCCAGGTTTTCCAGCTGCGGGCACTGAAGCACAGCAAGGTTACAGAGCAGACAAAAGCAATTTTAAAGCCTTCCTGGACACATACTGAGAAAATCGTCTGTCGCAAGAGTTAGAAGCCCGAAGCAGAAGATTGAGCCTTCCAGTTCATCCACCCGGGAGCGTTGGCAGGGCTGCTCAGATCTCCAACTAGTGCTGCAGCAGGATGGGGTCCGTGGGACACGCTGGATCCTGCCCGGGGCTGCTGGAAGGGTCCTGAGTCAGGCAGCGCTGCGATGAGCTGTGAAACTGCAAAGCAGAAACGACTGAGCAGCAAAAGAACCGAGCAGCCATTTCTGGGGCTACATTATCCACTAACTGTGAGTACTCCAGCACCTGGATAATATTAGTGAACAGAGTCTTAAACTGTATTTTATGAAGATTTCACCAAAAAAGTCACTCATTCCAAGCAGTTACAGTTGTTGCTGCCTGTCAACAATTAACCGGACAGAAAAGCAGATGACAGACAACGCTGGAAGAGATACCAGACCCATCATCTATCAGTCATTGACTCAAATCCTGAGCTCAAACCTTGGAGAAAGTCATTCTGCATCTGAGATGCCTAACACTGCATTTTGCCCAGGTTCTCTCTCATTTTGGCCAAAAAGAACAGGAGACTGAAGGCGGCTGAGTATTTTAAACCCTTAAAGTCTTTTTAAAAAACAACTTATTTGTGCTTCTGAAAAGCTTCTAAATAATCCCTCAGCAGAAGCCTATTAAATAACAAAGTTATGATAGGTTGGGCCAGCGAAGCTTACTCAGTTTTTTCCTTGCGCATCTGCTATCTGCTCCCACCTCCCTCTTCTCCTTCTCATTAAAAAAACTCCCAGTGTGTGGCTCTGGAGCAGATCACACTGGAATCTAAGAAGTTGTTGAGATCTGCAGGGCAGGAGGAAAGTTAGTAAAAATCTTTTTTTTTTTTTTTTTTTTTANTTTCCTGTAAGATGTTTGTGCAGATCCTCAAGATTACTTATGAAGACATACACATATGGTTTGCCCCTCATTTCTTATCTGAGACTGTAATCTTTCATGTGCAGAGCTAAAGCAACAGAGGTATAAATATTATATGACAACTAGAGCCTTATTTTATTAAGTTAATAGAGCCCTAGGGAGGAGTGTGAGACTATGCACATTTCTACAAACCAGTGGAAGGTGTGTCCTCCCCAAATCCTACATCAGACGTTCAAGGTCCTGTAGGCATTGTCACATCGACAATGATAAAGGACAGAGGGGTCTCGGTGAGGGTCCTGCCAGAGTCGAACCGTGCAGACGGGTACTCGGCACAGACTCCAGTGCTGTGGCTGAGCTGGGAAAGGAGCCAGCAAATACTGTCCCGAGGAACGTAATTTTGATGCAGGAGCAGACAATAGTCAGAGAAAAGCCCTACAGCCACAGCAAAATGTGGCAATAGGTGCCAGAGGCACAGGCAAAATTTTCAGGGGTGTTCAGCGCTGCCTCCATCTCTCCGAAATCATGTTACAAGGGCAGGGTGAGACAGCACTGGGCACTTCTGGGAACTCAGCTGGGCTCACACAGGGCAGGACATGCCCTGCACGGCTGCCAGTGCCCTGGCTTCCCTGGGAACTGGAAGGATTTCCACTCCGCCTCTGCTGGGAGTGCTGAAGAAAAGCCTATTTGCAACTAATTTTTGCTGCTGAGACACACCCGCTACGAAACAAGCTGCGGGAGCAACAACAATTCTGCTAGCAGTGCCCGAACCGCTGCCAGGCAGGAACATCCAGCCTGTCCCTCCACAGCGGGATGCAATCCAGCAGTCTAGAGGGCTCTGCACCACAAAGCCCCGTTCCTTGAGTTATTTGTTTTGATGGGTTATTTGCACCTCACACATCCAGCTGACGCGGGGAGGTTGCAGGAGGGTGAAGCAGAAGCCAAGTGACCAGAAGGTTTTCTGTAAGACGGCATTAACCTTCGGCTGCTCGTTTTAGTTTCTTGCATCCAAGAAAGAAAAGAGGGTGGGTGCTTGCAACAGGATGCTCAGCTGGAAGGTTAGTTCAAAGTCCAAAACTGCTTGGTGGAAAAGTTAAGGGAGGCAGTGCGTTTTGCCCGTGGTACAAAGAACAGGCTGAGCAGACATTGATTAATGCAACCTCCTGTTGACAGCATAGAAAGGACAAAAGCTAAGAACTTACCCGACCATGGAGAATGAGCTTTTTTTTCACCTTAGTCATCACGTAGCTGATCACTGAGCCACATTATAAAAATGTGCAGGAGAATATTTACTGCTGTGCATGTAACCCTTGTCTGCAAGCAAGCAGAGGACTTCATTCTCATTTCAGACACTGATGTTCAACAAAAGACCACCAAAAATGTCGACAGCGGAAGCAAAATGCTTGTGCATTCAGTGTTTTTCAGTTTTCCACAGAACATTGGCTGAACTGGAAATTACGTTGGCCAGAGAAAGAAATTGAAAGTATTATTTTCCCTAATGGAACTAAGAATTGCAGAAATTAGATATGGGAAAGTCCTATTAGCTCATCCCAGTTTCTTTCTGCCTGTGGAGGATTGTTCCCTACAGTACATTTTCTGATCCAGTATTAAGTGACCAGCAATGGGACTTCCACTGTTTCCCCTGTTCCACATCCTGAGGGATCTTCTGGTTAGGAAATGTTTCTTGATAACCAGACTTACTTTCCACTGATTAATATCCTCTTCTTTATCCCCATATCATCTTCTTGGCACATCCAAACCAGCTTTTCCTCTCTGAAAGATGATGATGCTCTTCTACCTCGCTCTCAAATTTTCCCCTATCACACTTGGTCAACAACTAATGTGCGTACTCCGTCCCTAAGGGCTGTACTCATGAATCAGTCCAGCCAGGCCCTCCATCGCTTTCGTTGCTCTCTCCTGAACCTGCACTATTACCAACACTTCTAGTATCAAATCACCTACCGACATAAGTAATCTGAATAGCACCAAGGTGCCGGGATCATGTTCGCCACCGGTACTGAACCATACGGGTAGGGTGGTTTTTTTTTTTTAAATGTTTTTATTTTTAAACTGCAGGAACTATGCTTTGGTCTGTTCCATGTAAACAAAGCTCATCTCTATGTCTGAGAAGCAATGAGTGCACCCAGTGCTCTACCAGCCTCTTCCCCACCTGGCAGCAGCTTTCATCCACTCTACTTACAGTAATATTCTGTTCATAAAAGGAAGTGCTGCGGCTGCAGCGCCGGTGGCGAACACCAGGTGCCCAACACATTCATTTTGTCGTGTTTGGATCTGCTGCTAGCCCCCTTCACCTGGGCCTTCAAGGCGAGATTGAGAAACCCTGTGACTCACGACCATTAGAGCCCATGGCACTTACTGCAAGCACAGAGAAGTTGCTTTGGTGTCTCAGCCAATTTTTGAGCTGGATATTTATGCTCTGCCTGTCTACATCCCCTCTAGTAATGCTAGGGAAGGTTGTCTCCCTGCTTCAGGCACTCTGTGCCAGCACTGCAGAGCTCAAAAGCTGCCGTGTCCCATACTGGGGGTGGCTGCATTGGCAGATGAGGATGAGCCACCTCTAACGTCTGCTTCAGGGATGTTCGGAGATCCACCGCAGCAGTGCTGGCTCCATACATGTGAGCTGTAACACACACCCGACGTGCCCCCCAGCAGAACCCCTGTCCGCTGGCTGTGTACAGTTAAGGGGCAGCTCAGGGCACGTGGAAGCCTCTGGCCGGGCAGAAGCTCAAGTGACCAACGCACGGCACTGGTGCAGCACCAGTATGGCCTAGCTCAGTACTGGTTTGAATGGCAACTGCCCGTTTCCCCGTCCCCGTCCTCTTCCTCTCCAAGAGGGACTTGCAGAGCTCCAGGGATGGCTTCAGAAGCAGATTATAAACCGGAGTAAGTTCATCAAGTGCCACATCTGCATAGAGATATTGTCCAGAGTGAGAATACCTTAAAAACACATCTTTTAGAGTAGACAGAGAAGCCAGGTAGCTTTGGACAGACCGATCAGTGTCTGACAGTACCTACCGTATGCGACAGCCCAATGACCAAAGCAGAGGAAAGTCTATGCTCCGTAGGGAGATGTTACTGACGGAGGCACAGTACCTGTTTCCTCTCAAGGCTACATTAAGGCAGAATGATTAAAGGACTGAGACCCAACCAGCGGCAAAGCACTAGCCTACAAGTCAGATGCAATGTATTTTCACTGAATCAGGTTTTAACTCCTATGAAGCGTTTAAGAGGAACTCTTAACTGAAGGTTGGCCAGCAGGTGGTGAGCCCCCCGTGTTACCTCCAGACAGCTTGTCTCCCTCCCCAGCAGATCTGATAACCCAGCACCCTACCAAGTACAGTACAAAAAGTCAGGGCCCCATCATAGCCCAGTGGCTGCAGAGCCCTGTACACCAGGAGCCAAGGAACAAGATTTTTGGAGCTCTGTACCCGACCCGATCACAACTGTGCACTCAACAGTCCTCCTCTCCTCAGTTCGCCTCTTTCTCCTCCTCCCCCTGCCTCCTCTTCTTCCTGGGCTTTTCAGGACAAAGACTGTGCATTCCTATGCGGTGCAAACAGTGGCTGTGATCTTTCAGGGAGTCTGTAAAAAATAAGCACTGCTAAATTTAAGCTCAGCCATTACATTCATTTTTAAATGGCAAAGGCAAAGCATGAATGCAGGTGTTTATGTAACAAAAACAGCGTCATTTTGTGGTTGGAAATAGAGTTGTCAGCCACTTCAGCACCCGGAGCAGCGAGGGGGGTAGAGGTGAGAAGGTATGTTGTTCAGAGCAGCACTGAACCTGCTCAGCAGGTTTCGGTTCTTCCAGAGGAGGTACTGGCTCAGCACCATCAGGAGGACCCAAGCCAGAGCAGGACACAATAAACTTATTTCCAGTAAGATTCATCACAGCCAGTGCTCTCACACGGATGCAGCTCAAAGCCATCTGTATCACCTTTACTGCACCCTGCTGAGGGCTGCGCTACTCGCAGTACTGCCAAGGAATGGACTCGAGCCAATGGCTCACCATCAATCCCTCACGTAAATATCTCACTTAATATTTCTGCAGCTTGCCACTCCCCAGATGCTCTGTACTGGCAGGAGTCTGTCTCTAGGCCCATGATGTTGTGTGCTAAGTTGTTATTTCAGCAAAAGCCCTTCACAAGGTGTCGTGGTTTAGCCCCAGTCAGCAAATAAGCCCCACGCAGCCACTCACTCACTCCCCCCACCGCAGTGGGATGGGGAGAGCATCGGAAGAGCAAAAGTAAGAAAACTCGTGGGTTGAGATAAGAAGAGTTTAATAATTAAGATAAAATACTAATAGTAATAATAACAATAATATAATGAAAAGGAAAATAACAAGAAAGAGGTGAAACCCAGGGGGAGGAAAAAAACCAGCCAAACAACAAGTGCTGCAACCGCTCACCACCTGCCGACCGACACCGCCGGCCTCCGAGCCGCGATCCCTGCTTCCCCCGGCCAGCTCCCCCCAGTTAATACACTGGGAATGACGTCACATGGTATGGAATACCCCTTTGGCCAGTTTGGATCAGCTCTCTTGGCTGTGCCCTCTCTGCTCCCGGCTTCTCGTGCACCTGGCAGGGCGTGGGAAGCTGGAGAAGTCCTTGACTAGTGTAAGCACTACTTAGCAACAACTAAACCAGTGTGTTCCATCACCTTCTACCTGGAAGGCCAGGTAGAAGCAAGCAAAAAACCAGAGCCCTCCTCTTCCAACTTATGAATGTTACTGCAGTTTTCTGTCACTGGCTCCATGAAACCATGTGCTAGACCCAAAACCCGGAGGATCCTGCTGGAGTACTGACTTCTTTCTGGTTAGTTGTCCACACCAGCTCCACCTTGGTGGCAGGGACAAGCTCTGTGCTCACTTATCCCCAGGGCAAACATCTTGACATCATTTGTTTAGACACAATGACCTGTATTTGAGATATCAGACTACAAGAGCACTCAGGATACCAGGCAGGAAACTGCATGTTACTGGGTTTAACTACATAGGTTAGACCCTAATTAAGGGCTGTTCAGGATCAAGGGGTCTGGAGCCAGGAGTGTTTTCAGTGGCTCTACAAAGGAGCAGCAGGGTGTTTTCACAGCCTTCCAAACTAAACCCACATGCAAGAGATGGCCTAAGGCAGCTTGTGCTCAACACAGTGACTTTGCTTTACCCCATCACACAGCAGTGTCACCCTGCTCGGCACCCCACCTATTCCAGAGCTGCCCTGAGGGGGAAGCTGCTCACCAGGGACACTTCTTTACATTGATTTATCAGGGTCTGCCAGGCTCTTACCTAGCATAAACACTTGCTCGGGGATTTTTTCATGGAAGAGAAGCATTAGATAAAGAACTAATACCCCATTCCTTAGGGAAGAGCCAAGTATTTAGCTCAAACTGCTATAGTTAGTGGCAGAACTAGAGTCCGCTCTGTGGCCAGTGATCACCCAGTGCAAAGCAGACTAAGAGCAGCCACTTGCATCGCTCTGTGCTGCACTCCTTGGGTGCCAAGGAACATACCGAGATCCACATGGTTGGTTGTGTTTTTCCATCCACGCTCCCCAAGCAGTGTACAACCAGATAACAAGGTTTTAGTAAAAGAGGTGCAGTCGGGTAGAAAGAGCATGTGATACACCACAGGTATGACCACGTGTAAACAGAAGACAAGTCCATGCATACAGCAATTCACCTGTGTTAATCCAGAGGTAGTAACGCACCATCTGCATGTTTCAGAGACCCATTGGTACTTCCTACTGCAATATTCTCGCTGTGCTTTGCCTCAGGGGACTGTACCCTGCCTGTTTGACTCCCCTGCTATGGCACTGCAGAAATACCTGCCTCGTCTCCTGCAGGAGGCACCGAGCCCTGCCTCACGCTACCCCAGGGACAGCCGCGTTGCAGGCTCACAGGCATCGGTGAAAAACGCAGAGGAAGCAGGGTAACACCAGAAAACTGCTTTCTGGGAACAAGGCAATCCAGCCGTTAAAACAACAGCTTGAACAAAAGAGGCAGATAGTTATACCCACCAGGCCCCATGCAGGTGGCCTTCTCCCTCCCCAGCCCCCTCCCTGTCTCCTGCTCTCAGAGCTAGAGGAGCAAATTGCTTCCGCTCATTAGCATTTGACAAATAACCACAGAAGGAAAACAAGCCCCCAGCAGGATATGAATGAGCTCAGGCCTTTATTGCCATCTGACTGCACCAAACAAGCATGTCATCAATTTTCCATGCTCTATTGCACCATTTCTCCCTTTTGGAGAAGGATGAGCACCCTTGCCTACTCGGGCAGGTTCAGATAGCCAAGCTGAAACAGAGCAGCAAGAAGGAAGGATCTGAGAGCTGCAAGATGGGATCAGAGGTGACACATGGCAACTTCGGAGCCTCTGGGCACAGACACAAGTGTCAGGCTGGCTCTGGAGGAAGGGTTCTGAGCAGCACGCTCATGCATTGACCCCTCAAACACCAACTGCAAGCAACAGCACTGGTTCGTGGGCATAATGTTTTAACAGAGCTGAGGGGACCCAAGGCAGCCTGCCTAGCTCAGACCCTGGGTGGAAGGAGGCACAGAAAACCAGTCACCCATTAGCCCTGCCACTGGGTCAGCTTCTAGCATACATGTTACCGTAAGACCAAGGCTACGAGCATTTGAGCAGAACCATCCCTTCTATTTATTTTTGATGTCCAGTAATACTGTGATGGGGTGGCACTATGTCTCTGGGCAGGGATTTCAAAGGGGGAAGAGGGGTACTGATCTCCATGGTACCAGCTCTTCTCAAAGCCTGTGTCTGGTACAGTCTCGTCACTGTTCGGAGCCTTCACACCAAGTGCATCACAGGAGCGCCAGGTCCCTCCCGGGCCTTGCAAGTGCTGCTGTGGAATTTAACATTTTTCCTTCCAAGAAGGACCGTGGACTGTCCCTGGGGCCAAATGGCTCCCATGTTCCACCTCAGAGGGGTAGGAGGTATATGAAGCACTTCTGCACCTGGCCTGGGATCCACAGGCAGTGGAGGGGCAGTTTGGACTTACCCGCTTGCTTCAAGGACAGCAAGAGCAGACAAGGTCCTTAGTGGAAATCAGGCAGGTTTTTCTGTGGAGTTTCTGTAGACACAACCGTTTCACGCAGGACTGAGTCAGTAATACTCACTGAGAAGCAGAAAAGATTATTATCTTCACATGCAAGTAGAAGGCACTCTGTTTATGAGTACAAACATAAATGGACTCATGCTTTCATAAACTTCCACTCACACATAATTCAAGTGTTAATAAATGGTTGGGTAGCTGAGGTTTTAATGAGTAGTCAGCAGGGAGGTTAGGAAAGCAGTCACAGCCAGGAATGTAAGTGCTCATGAGGAAATCTTGGGAAGAGCTGCCATCGAGTGCATAAATAAGAATTAAACATTAATCAAGAACAATTAGAAGAGTGTAGTCAGGCTGATCCAAAGTTAAGTTTTTCAGGTTTTTCTTTAAACTAAGAAGCATTTCAAGTTGAATCAAAGTAATTTCAAGTCTTTCGTTGTTTAAGATTTAAAAAAAAAATAGGTGCCTGAGCTCTAAGAATCAGCTCTTCAGTTCATCCTCTTGCACAGTGCCAGCTACTCCTGTGAAGAATGACTTGGAAAGGGAATTTGTATGCTGTAGACATTTTTAAGCCCTTCACATCTTCAAGCTCTCCGCTGTAAATCTAGCCCTCAGATCAATTCAGGAACAACAGAAGGGAATCCAGGGGAAGGGATGGGGGATAGCTGCTCCCGGTATATACCCATTACCTCTGCAGGCACAGAGGGAAGCAGCTGCTGCTTGAGGCTCACTTTGCCCTCTGCCACCCCTCTCTGCACCTCTCCCACCTCTGCCGCCTGCCTGCACCTTTGCTGTGCCACAGCCCCTGCTGCCAGGCTCAGCCCCGCTCCTCCGGCCCGCTGCCCCTCGGCGGGGTCCAGCAGAGCTCCTGCACCGCTCCCGGCGAGCTCAGGGAGCCACGGGAGGCTCCAAGCAATCTAGGGTACGAACCTTTTACTCGGTGCCTTCCTAAAGCACTCAAAAGAAGGGGCTGTAAACAGCACCATAAGAAAGCACATTTATTTTCACATTAACTGCAGGTGGGTCTAGGCGAGGCACCACGAGAAACATTTCCTTCCCATGAGGCGGTCAGAGAGGCCAGTTCGCATCAGTCGGGGACAAGAGGGCAGCACAAGCCGATGAGGAGCTCGGGCCAGGGCTGATGCCCCGTACCCAGGGCAGGCAAGCCCTGGGCTGGGCTGCGCCCCCTGCCCCCGCCTCCCCCCAGCCCTGGGGCAGCAGCAGTGACTCACAGAGAGGCTCAGAGACCCCAGCTCCCACCAGACAGCCTGACCCGACCTTTCAGCAACGCCACAGGCACGTTTACCGTAGAGGATCTTACTTTCAGTAACCTCTTCCCCTCACCCACAATTAAACACATTTTAGAGAATTGTTAAAAACACCCCTCCCCACATGGCCAACACAAACCTCAGCAGCAGCTCCCACCACGACCACAGAGCGCAGAAATCCCCCTGATCTCCTTTTATACCCCTCCAGGCTTGCTCCCCATCACACGGTCCCCACCCTCCAGCCCTCCGTGCTGGCTCCCCCATCGCCCCCGGGCAGGTCCCTCCTCTCCCCAAGGCTGACCCAGCCACCTTAAAGGGACAGCCCAGCCAGCCAGGGCGGTGTAATACCGGATTAGTGCTGCCAGGACAACGGTACGGAAAATACGGCCCTAACAGGATGCTAAAGTTTGCCAGTGCCTCCTCTGGTCCGGTCAGTGCACCCTGCTGCTCTCAGGGACTGGCTCTGGATTCACACAAAGTGGTTCTGCTGTTCTAAGAAATTATAAAATCAAACCAGTTCCTGAGGTTCTTGTCTGATCGAAGTAAAAGCAAGTGACCGGCTATATATAGATCTGATTGACATCTCAATAGCTTCCTGCCTGGCTTTCCTGTGTGCCATGGTGTACAGTTCTGACTACTTTTTACGTGGGTGTTGCATTTTTCAGTGCATCTGCACGTCATAACACCAACTCGCAAACATGGCCATTGTCACCGGAGCCCTGGTTTTACAGCCATTCTCCCTGGGTGCTGTTTCTAACCTGGGAGGAGCACCAGAAGCCAACAGGAACAGCCGGCATCTGGGTCGCTGCAGCCCAAGGGACAGAGATTAGGCAGGTGCTGGAAAAATCAGGTCCTGTTACTTGAAATTAATAGTGGTGGAGGGTCCCTTGCACAAGTTCTTCCCGGCACCAGTTTGTTATGTTCATGAAATCTGTTCTTATTTTCGTCTGCATTTTACAGTGTGGGAAAACAACGTTGTATGCGGTTTGTGCAGGTCTGTTGAGGTTGTGTCAGGGTTGCTCAGGTCCACCCAGTGGTGGTGCTAAGGAACAGAGCTGTCGTTTGGAAGAGGAGCTTAGCTATGCCCAGAAGACCCTGGGCTGGTGTATGGGCAACAAAAAGAGCCAGGACGGTAGGACAAACGTTTTAAAATCAAGAGCTTTAGAGGGGCTGTAAATCATTCTGTTCAAATCTGCGCTCAGACTTCAGGGGTGACTGTCCCTCAGGCTGAGGACTTAGGAGTTTTTTCAAATAAGGGTAATTTTTGAATTGGATTCATTTGTGGCAGCAAGGCTTGTATGAAATGCATGGCATAGCCTCAGCCAACCTCTGATCCCTGGGCTCACTCTCGTATCGCTGTGAGGCTTTCTTGACTCGCAGCCCTGTGCTTGGTGAGGAAAACCAGTCTATTGAGAGCCACCTGTGTAGGCAGCTGGAAACTTTGTGGGAGCTTGGTGGTGATCAATGGCTTCTGCCGTCTCATTTTCACCTGTCTGAACAATTGTCAAACATGTTCCGTTTGCTGTGATGTTCTGGTCCTGTGATGTTCTGGTCCTGGACTTTCCAGAAAAGGGAATCAGCATGTTTGGGTGCAGCGTCCTTGTACCCAATCGCTGTTTATCCCAGGTAGCTAGTGGAAATTAGTAGCACATGAAGAAGGCCATCGACCTTCCACTGCCCACTCAGCACTTCCTCTTTCTTGGCTTGTGAACATGACTCATGAGCCTGACTCTGCAGTTAAAACCAAGAGCTGCAATCCTCACTCCTCACGTGCTTCAACCCACCTTCCTGGAACCTGCCCTCCCCTGGGATCAGGCCGAGGTCGGGAAGACCTGGCAGTCGTCTCGTCTCAGGAGCTGAACTGGTCGGTACGCCTGTCCAGTGTCTGGGCTGCTTTGATGTCTGGAGGCACCAAGGGATTAGGACGTTTGCTTTGGTTCCAATCACTGACTCCAGTTAGGGTTTGAGCTACAGGGTGTTTTCATTTTCCTTCCGTGTCCCAGACTGGCAGGTCTGCCAAGACCCCACTTTGCTTCATTTGATGAATTTGATGAAAGGGGCTTCACAACTCAGGCTTATTTGTGCTGCGCCTGATATGGTTTACGCTAGTCCCGCACCCAAGCTGCCAACGCCACTGACGGCTTCCTGTTGTGGTTTCCTGCCTCAGCTAAAACGCCTCCTCGGTGGAGCCTGCTCTCCCTTCCTGTTCTCATCAGGGCCATTTCTGGGCTTAATGAAGACAACAAACAAATTGATAGAGAAGAGTCTGGTTGCCATAAATCCAGCTGCCCATGGGTCTTGCTGTTGTAGGCTGAGCAGAGCAGGGTGCACACAGCAGAACGGTTTCTCCTGAGCCGTTTCCCCCTGAGCCCTATCCCATTCCTGCCCATACAAAGCACGTATCCAGCCAGCCCCTGCCCAGCTCCAGCAGTCCCAGCGTCTGGCAGGAGGCAGCCCTGCTGCTGTGCTGCCGAGCGGGCTGCAGCAGGCTGGGTGAGACGGAGCAGGGCTCGCCACCAGCCCAGGCACGGCTCCAGCCGCTGCCTGAGAGCAGAGGCCACTTCTGGAATAGCGCAGTGGGCCCAACCCATCAGGCAGCAACTTCCCCCTTCATGTTCAGAAACAAGAGTTATGTTGGGAAGAATCAGGGCAAATACCCAGTGTGCTGGCCAAAGAGCCAGTGTTTTCTTTACTCTGAATGCGAGTGACGCGTTTGCAGGAAAGGCAGATGGAGACAAACACTGATTTTTTTGGGGGTCAGCATCTGCGCAATGAGGAAGTCAAAGATCAGGCCCCAGGGAACAAATGAGACCCTTCGAGTGTGATAATGTTTCCATTAATCACCGGAAATTGGCTTCTATTTGTGGGTTGGATTTTAGATTATTCGATACCAGACCTATAGCTCTTTGGCAGAAGGGGCTCTGCAGTGACTCAGTCAACAAGGTGCCATTTCTGGCTGGATTCCCACCGCGAGCTGGTGCTGCAGCAGCACAGCGGTAGGTTCGTTTCTGGTTTTAAGCTGTTCTGAACAGGGGGCTCCAGTAACGCTTGCACTTTGCAGCTTGACAGAGGCAGTGGGATTAAACTCACTTTGCGATGATGGCTGGCCACATCTGAGCTCCGGCCTTGTCTGGAGCATGTGTACGATGTAGAAATAGGAACTGCCAAATGGGAGCAGAGTGTCAGCCAAATTCAGAAACCAGCCAGGGTCAGGTGTTGTGGGGAAAAGTCCATGAATTTTTCAAGAGACAATTAGAGGAAGGTTCCCTCTTGTTCTGTGAACTGGTGGTTAATGTCTGCCCAGAAGCACATGGGTTTATCTTTATCTCCTTTTGCTGTGTTTGGTGCAATTGTGTATCTAAATGTTTTTCAGACATTTGACATCCATTTCGTGTTTTAATCTTATTCCATTTAAGATATTGGCCTTATGGACCCTCATGGCAAAACTAATTTATTCAGAGAGGCAAAAGAATTTCCTTTTATTGTGAGCAGGGCTGGAGAGAAAATGGTAGGAAGTCAAAGCTAAAAACTTCGGGATGGATGTAAGAAGCACGTTTTTAATAGTGAAGTTATTTAACCATTGGAACAATTCACTGTAGGATTCGGTGCATTCTGTATTGCTTGAAATCTTTAAATCAAGATCAGATGGATTTTTACTTGTACTTTCTAGCTGCATTCAGGGCGGGATAGAGGAATCGCCATGGGATTCTCTGGCTGGGGATATGAATGCACCCAGCGCTCCTCTCCATGCGATGTTTGAAATGACACTACAGACAGTCAGCTGAGGGCTGAAGAATCTCCAGGCAGACAAGTCTGAATTCCAATTAATCTTTTTTGCAGAATTATGTGTCAGTGAAGACCTTTGCTTTTTTCTTCCAGATCAAGCACCAGCAGTGCGTGAGCTGACCCAAGCAGTCCCGGTAAGCGCGCGGAGATGCCAGATGCCGCTTCTCACCTGCCCTTTTACTATGGCAGTATCGCCAGGTCAGAAGCGGAGGAGTACCTCAAGCTGGCAGGGATGTCGGATGGCCTGTTCCTGCTGCGGCAATGCCTGCGCAGTCTGGGGGGTTATGTCCTTTCCATGGTCTGCAACCTGCAGTTTTACCATTACGCCATCGAGCGCCAGATGAACGGTACCTACGCCATTGCGGGGGGCAAAGCGCACTGTGGGCCAGAGGAGCTCTGTGAGTTTTACTCCAAGGATGCTGACGGGCTGTGCTGCACCCTCCGCAAGCCCTGCAACCGCCCGAGTGGTGTGGAGCCCCAGCCCGGAGTCTTCGACAGCATGAGGGACAATATGGTCCGTGAATATGTCCGGCAGACGTGGAAACTAGAGGTACTGGCCATTGCCAAAGGTGGTGTGGGACTGTGCAGGGAGTGCTTCCCCGGGGCTTACTGCCGCTTGCCAGCCTGACCTCCTCCGTCTCTGTCGTCCCCCTCTTACAGCATGGTAAAGCAAGGTCCTTCTCCTCAGAGGCTGCTGGCATTAAGAACAGTCTTAAATCTCTCTCTTTTGCAGTTTCTTCTTCAGAAACAGATATAAACATCTTCCCAAGCCTTCAGACTCTTCCTCTGAACAGCTCATGTTGCGTCTGCTCTGCAGGACGTGGGAGCTCTCTGCCCACTTTGCAAGCATTTCCCCGTGTGCCATTTGTTCCCCTGCAGCACATGGGATGCTCACTGCAGTTAGACCAGCGCTCTCCATGTGAGGTGCCTGTGCCTCCATAACATTGTGCTGAAGATGTAATGAAACCAGACTTAAGTTCTTGCTCAGGTTTTCCTTGCTCTTCGAAGTCAGCGGAGGTTTTGACTATGAGGCTGAGGTACTGGGTACTGGATCATGTATGTCTGTTATTATATAGCTAAAGACAGGCTCCTGCATTTTATTGTAGACTGGAATATATATAATAAGGCAAAACTCTGTAAATGGTCACGCTGGCAGCCATTTCCTTCTACCTGCTGTCACCTTGAGAGTGGCTACTCAGACACTTCCAAGTCCTTGCAGAAAGATGGCTCAGGCATTCTCTTTATGGAGACTTTCTACGAAAGGTCTTTAAATTTGGCTTATTTTAGACCAAAGGTGCTTGACAGAATGAGGTATCTATAGAGTTTCTCCTTGAAGCTGATCTGTGGGCTCTGGTAGCTAACACAAAGGACATTGCCACCTACTGGCAAAAGAAAAACTACAGCTGTTTATAAGCTGTGTGGGGCCAGTAAAATTAATTTAGGGTCTCCCACATGATTTCCAGACTGCACTGCTCTTGACAAGTTGTAGCGTCTGGGGACAGTGAGCAGCCAGGAAGGCAGAGGCACCAGAAAGGGGTCCTGCTCTCCCAGGAAGGCGAAGCTGAAAGACACCCTGCAAGCCTGATGTCAAGATCCCCCGTACGAATGTGATGACTTCTCTCTTCCCTCACCAGCAAGTCAGTGGGCTTCAGCTGGATTTGAGGGACGGGGCCAGTTTAGATAAGCAAGGACTTCTGCTCTGCAGCAAAACAGAATTCAACCCTCTGTCGCTGTAGGCATGATTAAGGCCACAGGCACTTCAGTTACAAGACTTTCCACGTTTCCTGTGTCATCTGCCCCAAAGGGTGCAAAACAGACTGTGCTGAAGCCATGCAACAATGCAGCAGAGTGGCAGGAGGTCTCATTTCTCACTCTCTTCCAGGGCGACGCTCTCGAACAGGCCATCATAAGCCAGGCTCCACAGGTGGAGAAGCTCATCGCCACCACAGCCCATGAGAGGATGCCCTGGTACCATGGCAGCATCGCCCGGGATGAAGCTGAACGGAGGCTCTACTCTGGGGCACAACCTGATGGGAAATTCCTGTGAGTGTGCAAAACCCGGGCAGATGCTGTGACCCCTGTACTTTTTACCATTTCCCCACCTCCGCTACCCTGTAGTTATTTGTTTCACGTGACACTTCCCGAGAGGAGGTTTAGCTGAATATGGTCAGACTGTGGTTACAGATCTTCCAAAGACAAAGTCTGACACCCCAAGCATATTATTGTCCAGACAGTGTCTGGCATCCATGAAGAGCCAATCTTGAGCTTTATTTGTTCCTCATGTTTAGATATCTCTGTGAAGTATGCTTGTTAATGCACCAGGTGATATGAGATGTAGGGTTCAGTGAATGAAGACATTTAACACTGACACATAGACAATGTACAGCCAAGAAAATAAAGAAGAAAGCGTTTGCTCTGCATCTCTGCCAAGGTGAAACAGCCCTCCATTTAATTATCTCCTGAATGAGTTAGGGAAAGAAAGAATTAGCTGGAGAGGGTGGAGGAGAGAGGCAAGAGACTGAATGTGAAGGGTCCCTCCTCAGCCTCTGCAGAGGGGTGTCAGGAAGGTGACAATTCCAACAGTGGGATGCAGGGACACCTTACCAGATGCCCACCCAGTGACCCACCACCGCTGCAGCCATGATAATTTGCAGGGCAAAACCTAGAGTTGCTTTTAATAGTTCTCCTTCCTACCAGGCTGAGAGAAAGGAAGGAGAACAGTGCCTATGCCCTCTCCCTCATCTATGGCAAAACAGTGTATCACTATCGGATAGACCAGGACAAGTCCGGCAAGTACTCCATCCCTGAGGGGACCAAGTTCGACACGCTCTGGCAGGTACCGTACTGTGGGATGCTAACCACTGGAAGCGAAGGCAGTTTTCCCTTGTTATAGCTGCCCATGCCTTGAGGAAAGGCCATGTGGAGCTTTAAAGGCTTTCAGAATGTACATGGGCGGTTGTAGCCACTTCCAGAAAACCCTTACATTCCCTGGGTCTGGCTGTCTATCAGCTCGCTTCATTGCATTCATTTCTGTGCACTTCTAGCTAAGTAGATCTAAGTCTGGGGTACCATAGCAGCTCTGAAATAGTGCTGGCTTTACCACCGCCTTCATGCCTTACACCAGTGTGGTGCCTTTCCAAGGAAACGAGGATTAGTGCTTTTAATTTGTAGCTTTAAGCCAGGACGCTTGAGATGGTTATATTAATTACACTTGCACCCCATCAGCAAGCATCACGCATTCAGCCACAGCGTGCACCCTGGACCTCTGCCTGCAGCGAGCCCCAGTGAGGTTGCTCAACCCAGGTTGTCCCTCCAGCGCATCCCCCACGCTCCTCCTGGACCGGCAAAACTGTTACGTGCAGATTGCCACTTTATTTTCCAAGTGACTGACTTCTGTCCAAAGAGTAGGGGAGGCCAGAAGTCTTGAGCCAGCTGCCAAAATCTTTACATGACAGCGGATCCAAGTGCCTGGAGACACATCCTATCACGCCTGCGAGTCAGGGTCTTTGGGAAGTGGAGATGGCTGTAATGCCCTAGCAGTCCTCGTGAGGGTGGGGCAGGGGTTTTATTTAGGGAATGTGACACACGGCCCAGCAGCTCTTGGCATTGCTGGGGAGTCTCATGCCCCTCTGGAGCCCGGCTCTGCCCCGTGGCACACAACTCGGACCTGCTCCAGGGGACGGATACCAGCACTTCCTCCTGGGCAGGGCTGTCTGGGGGATGGTAACTCTGTTTTGCTGAATTTTTTAAATTCCCTGGACTGTTTTCACACTGAATTTGATTGAAAACAAAGACTTTGGGGCATTTTTATGGAAACAGAACCGTGCCAGGCTCCCAGTTGCAGATGAAATCTGAGCCCGGCAGGAGGGGAAGAGAAAGCCTTGCCTCCCCTGCAGTCTGGTGGCCAGGGGCTGGTCTGGTTGTCTCCAGCCAGAGTCAAGTCCTCACTGTGCTTGAACCAGCAGTTGCTGCAGTGAAAAACTGCCCGGGATCCACAGAGCCAACCCCGGGGTTCCTCTGGGAAAGCAAAAGGTTTCTCTCAGGCTCTATCAAACACAACATGACTTAAAAACCTTTCTGGCTGGGACAACAATAACATTACACTGAAAATGCCCTACCCAGCTCTCCTACTGGAGATTTTCCTTTTGTCTTTCTGTGGTCCTTATCTAACTTCCTAAGTTCTTCCCAGCTCTGGCAGATATCCAGGTATGCAAGTGCTTGCTCTAGGAGATCCCAGAGTGCACGGATAGGAGAGGAGAGAAATAAATAGTCGAGTCCCTGTCTGCCATAAATCTAAGAGAAATCATTACCATAAGCCACACAAGTTGCCTGCAAAGAAAAGAGATGATTTTCTCCTTGCAATAATCTCTTTTTCCTTCGATTCCTTTCCTAGTTGGTGGAGTACCTAAAACTCAAACCGGACGGGCTGATTTTCTACCTGAGGGAAACCTGCCCCAACCCCAACATGCCAGGTGAGCTGACATCTCTCAGTGCCATCCCTGGTTTACCCCTGAGTGGGGCCAGTTTGAGCTGCGCCAACCCAAGTTTCCTTCACCGTGTCCAACCTCGCTCAGACTCTGGCGGTGAGGGAGCGGTGAGGTCTCTGCTCCTCTGGAAAACTGGGCAAGTCTCACATCATGTTGTCTGCTGAAAGTGGCCACGCTCCAGGCCTGGCCTAGGGTGACCCAAAGACAGGAGCAGATAGGGAAATCAGGGTTCCAAGTGGATTAGGGACTTCTGGTGCCAAACAGACAGCTTCTGAAAAATTACTTGCTTTTTTGGCAGCAGGAAACAACATGTCCTGCAAGTCTGGCTCCTGGTGGGTGTCTTGAGTTGAACACTCAAAACTGTGGGTCACTTTGTCCTGGCCCAAGTATGACAAATGTCACTTCAGAGCCTGCCCGTGGGACACCCGCTCTCCTGGGCAGGGGGCTCTGGGGTGCAGCTCAGCCAGTCCCTGGGACCGATGGAGACTGTAGGGCACTCCAGTGGGCCTGCACCTCCTCTGAGGGCTGCTCTGGGAATAACGCCCACATCCAGGCACACTTCCACACCTTTTTTTGGCTAAAGCTGTGGTAACTGGCCTTTGGAGCGGAGGGGATCAAACCCAGGCTTCCACACAGTCCTTCAAGGACTGATGCTCTGATCCTGCTTGGGGCATAGGCAGACTCTTAATAATAACTTCTCTTTCCTGATTCACAGCATCTGCAGCACCAGCTCCACCAACCCACCCCTCCGTGAGCGTAAGTTTTGGGGAAGATCTGTTTATTGGTACCTCGGTAGTTTAATGTTATTGCATTTCAAGCTTGCTGATCAAACTCTGCTCTTCTCTAAAAGGCAATAGCTCAAATGGAATATATTAAGCCCAGCTGCAATGTTGTCCCCTTTCCAGCTTGGATGGGGATGAGGAATAGCTGGGCACAGCTACCATTAGAGCTGAAAATGGTTTCCATTCATACTGTGCTCCTTGCAACATGTGGGCCTGTCCTCGGGGAGCCCTCTCCCCCCTGCCCTCCTTGCCAGGCAGGAGCGAGGAAGACGTGGTCGGATTCTGGGAACACTCAGCCTTGCTGCTGGCCTCTGGCCACTGGCCAGGTCTTTGTGTTCCCTCTGCATCCCTGGCCTCGGGGTACGTCTGGGCTCAGTCACCACTTCGAGTGCCAAGCAGTGTTGAAACCAGCTAGTTTGGGCTATACGAGCAGCCCATCCCAGAGCCCAGCGGAGGCTAAATAAGGGCCTGAGCATTCACCCATCTTCTCAGAGAGCTTTCACAATCTGTGGTGGGCTCTTATGTGGCAGCAACTCTGCTGCAAGCAGCGCTAGCGTCCAAAGTGTGCTGGACAAATGTGTACTATACTGATTTGTTGCTGTGTGCTTTTGGGACAGTGGCTGTTTACAGTGTCTGTATGTGCTCACGGGTGCCACTTTTCAGGCAGGCAGGTGTGCTGGCTGCAAGTTGAGCTGCCTCTGGGCTTCCCTTCGCTCCCTGTCTCAAAACAAGCTGCAGAGACTTGGCTGGGATGACCCCCGCTGCTGCAGGAGACTTGTCACTTTGGGGTGGGGAAAGCAGAGAGGGCAGAGAGCAAAATGCAGCCCTGTGTGTGTGCCCCTCGCTGCTTGGGTAAGCACAGAGCCCCCAGCACCTCACCCTGCACAGCCCACAGGCTGGGTTACTGAAGGGCGATGCTGCATTCAGGCTCCGTGGCGGTGAATCCCCGCAGGGTCTGCTCTCTGCTGGGCAGCTGCAGTAGGGGTACCTGCCAGCTGGGACTGGAAGGGAAAGGGCAGCTTGACACCACTCCAATCTCTTGTGCCCACCTCAGGGCCTCTTAGAGGAAGTCACCAGCTGGAGCTCTGTGGGCTGCAGAGGCTCCCCCTCCCTCTCCTCTCCCTTTTCAGACTGAAGCATTTTCCCCTGGCTGCTCTACCCACTTTATTCCCATTTACTTTTCCAGAAAAACCTTGGGCCTCTCAATGCAGATGGATACACGCCGGAGCCTGTAGGTGAGCATATTTGAAAGCCCTCTCCTCCTAACAGGAGGGGAGAGGACCTGGAGATGCCACAGGAACCATGGGGGTTACCTGACACATCTGGATCACCTTCTGATCAAAGAGCTGTGCTACAAAGCCCTTCTTACAAAGGCACCCAGGAGCATCCCACCCATTTCAGGGCAAAACTGTTTGCCCTCACCCAGCACGCAGTAAATCAAGCCCTGTTCCATTCCCCATCATACCAGTAAATCAGGCCCTGGCCCACTGTCTTCCATCCTGCCTACTAAACGCTCAGTGTATTCAGTTACCTTTCAGTGCCCAGGTCCTGCAGTCTGGTGTGTGGAGTGGGAACGCTCAAACACCTCTCCCCATGCCGGCTCCTTCAGCAGCTGTAACTAGGAGAGACCATGGGTTGTGAAAAGAAGGGAGATGCCCAGGAGGGAGGCTTGAACGCTGGAGCTTGAAGGAGAATTGGCCAAGAGACTAGAGAAAACCTGCCCAACCAGTGAGGGAGAGAGGGACAGGGAAGGATATGTTGTTCACAGCTGTAAATACTGCATCTCTCGGGAAGGTGCTGGGAAATCACGCCTGCTACCCATGGACACCAGTGTCTACGAAAGCCCATACAGTGACCCCGAAGAACTGAAGGATAAGAAGCTTTTCCTGAAGAGGGACCACCTGATGATCGATGAAGTGGAGCTGGGGGCAGGAAACTTTGGCTGCGTCAAGAAAGGAGTCTACAAAATGAGAAAGTGAGTGCCGCCCTGAAGGGTGCCGAGGAAGTGGGAGGAGGGTGATCCAGGCTGAGCCTAGACGTGCCCCAGCTACCTGTTTCTAGCTAGATGGACCCTAAAGTGATAATGTGGTGGAGGTATAAGATACTCCGGAAGGTCAGTGATGACTTTCCACAGACTTTCAGCGACAGCCTCGTTGTCCTGAGAGTGTAATCAGCACTGCACAATCCCGGGCATAACACTGCCACTTCTGAAGGCGTTTGCTGGGCTCAGAGGAGCAAGTCCATGCTTCTGAGGTCATCTTGGTCCATGTCAGGGCAAAGGAATGAGACCGGGGAGATGTGTAGTCTTGGCTCTGTCACTGATTGTCTATGAGTCCACAAAGGTGGCCTTTGTCCACTTTGTGCCTGAGTTTCCCCCTTGAAAAATGGCAAGGATGATGCAGATCTCAGCGTGTGAGGTGATGCATCTTCAGATCGACAGATAGCAAATACTGGCCTACACTTATAAGGGTGAGGTGATCCTTTTCTCTTTGGCCTCCTAGCAGGCCTGGGATACCAGTATTGCGCAGGGCTCTGCCAAACCAGGCTACTGAGATTGCCGTTGAGAGATCAAACAGTATCACGTGAGAAGTGGTTTGCGTTCCTGGCTGGAGTCCAGCTGCTATTTAATTCATCCCGTGTGTGTTCCTCTTGCGCCCTTTGCAGGAAGCAGATCGATGTGGCCATAAAGGTGCTGAAGAGCAACAATGAGAAAACAGTGAAGGATGAAATGATGAAGGAAGCCCAGATCATGCATCAGCTGGACAACCCCTACATTGTCCGCATGATCGGGGTCTGTGAGGCAGAGTCCCTGATGCTTGTGATGGAGATGGCTTCTGGAGGGCCACTCAACAAGTTCTTGTCTTCCAAAAAGTGAGTACTGAATAAAATGTGGCTGGCTGATTTTCTGCACTTCTCATCAGACGACTCTGCCACGGGAGCCTGGCTTTGTAGGTGGAGGGGAGTTGATAACAGCAGAAAGAGATGTCTTTTCATGTGAGGCAATAGGGACTGATGCTTCTGGAGCAGAGATGTCCATGTTCATTCGCCCTTGCAGCTAGAAAGCTTGGAGGGGACTGTGGTGTACAAAGTAATGGCAGGTCCTTTATTACTGCATTGTCCTTTCATCTTCCCCAGAGATGAGATTGCAGTCAGCAATATTGTGGAGCTAATGCACCAAGTATCCATGGGAATGAAGTACTTGGAGGAAAAAAACTTTGTCCACAGGGACCTGGCAGCCAGAAATGTCCTGCTGGTCAACCAGCATTATGCCAAGATCAGTGACTTTGGACTCTCCAAGGCTCTTGGCGCTGATGACAGCTACTACAAGGTAAGTGTAAGCACAGCAAAGGATCCAGATAGCTAGCAGGAGCCCTCCTAGCTGGGGGGCTGAGACCCCCAGAGGCAGGGGGTCTGAACTCTTCCCAGGAGCCCTGCTGCACGACCACGTCATGCTCTGGCTGGCCTCACTGCTGTGACATTAAAAAGGGCTTGGCAAAGACCCATGTGGCAAGGAGGAAATTCAGATGGATGCCGAGGCAGCAAGGGGGATGCAGTGCAGTGGGATGAGAGGAGAGAGACAGGAGAGGAGCCAGAGCAGAGAGCAGGGAAGAGAAGGTGATGAATAGTGAGCCAGGGCTGATCTTCCCGGCGGTGTGCACCACTGCACAACTGCACTGAGCCCTGGGGCTGGGGTGCAGGAGGAGGGTGGCACCGTGGGACAGCATCCTGAACCCAGGATTTAGTTTGGTACTAAAGGCTCAGGGGTCATGGCTTGGGGCCTTGAGGTCCCAGCCCAGGGCAAGCAGATTTTTTCAGCAGCGTGGGATTGCATTTGACACAAACATTTAGCAAAGCAGAATTCCAGTTCAGCTCAGACTGGTCTGTGTCTCAGCGTGGAAATGTTCCTCTTTGCTTTGCTGCAGGCCAGAACAGCAGGAAAGTGGCCCTTGAAATGGTATGCCCCAGAGTGCATCCTCTATCACAAGTTCTCCAGCAAGAGTGATGTATGGAGCTACGGCGTGACCATGTGGGAGGCCTTCAGCTATGGGCAGAAACCATACAAGGTGAGGCAGAGCTGTGTCCATCACGGATGGATGCCACAGTCTAGTCTCCCACTCTATAACAGGCTGACACACACTGAAACTACAATTTCTATTTCCTTGAGTGGGTGCTCTTCCCGCTGTTGAACAGAGAGGAAAGGAGACAGGTTCACT
The DNA here is from genome assembly GCA_013389905.1 of Sula dactylatra. Classification (NCBI taxonomy): domain Eukaryota; kingdom Metazoa; phylum Chordata; class Aves; order Suliformes; family Sulidae; genus Sula; species Sula dactylatra. The sequence continues at coordinate 171,754 of WEKW01027823.1, forward strand.
TCCACTTTATGAAAGGCACAAATAAGGTTGTTTGGATCCTGCAGCTTCGTGTTCATTTAAGGGGGAAGAAACAGAAAACAAAACAAATTAGTTTGGGTTTGAATCAAAGCAGATCTTCTCTTTGATCCTTCTGCTCACTTGCAGAACTGAAAAATCAGTTGCTCAGCCACTGCTCTGCTCAGGCTTGGGATGGGGTCTGCAGGCTGGGCTGGCCACAACGCGAGACACCACTGCTGGGTGCTGGGGTTGAAAACAGTGACTGTATGGAGTGTGTGGTGAATGGATCCAAAACATTACCCCAGACCCAGCTCTAATTTGTCCTTTCTAATCCTGTTGCCAGCTCCAAAAACATTAAAGCATTTTCCCACTTAATCCTATCCTAGAAAATGAAAGGCCCAGAGGTCATCAGCTTCATAGAGCAAGGGAAGCGCATGGACTGCCCCACGGACTGCCCAGCAGAGATGTACACCCTCATGCAGCAATGCTGGACCTACAGGTGAGGCTTTGACTAGCTCAGCTCTTTGTTGGGTGGCAGGTCCATCAGAACAGCACACACTGGATGGTGGCAACACAAAGCAAATGGTGTCTCCTGCCTTCGTCTCGCTCTGCAGTCTATGATGAATGATGCACCTATTTCTTTATTATCATAGCCCTCCATTTGCCTATACCAACCCCAGAAGATGTCAGAGGCTCTGTGACTTTGCCCCTCTCCATCCCAGAAAAGTCTCAGCTGTGCTCCTAAGCCCTGGTTCAGCTGGGCTGCTGTTCTTCCCCAGGTTCTTCTGTGCTTGGTATCTTCTCATTGCATCAGTCCACTTCTGTCCTTTCTGTTGACTCTATTTGTTCCTTTCTGCCCTTGCAGATTGGAAGAGCGTCCAGGATTTATTTCTGTGGAAAACATAATCCGCTCCTACTACTACAGTATTGCTACCAAGACAGAAAATGGGCCAGAGACAGGCGACAAGTCAAAAGCAACTCTTCCTTGAGTTTCCCTCCCTGCTCCTCACCACACACCCTTCCTGCATGGGACCTGGAAAGGCTCTTTGCAAATTTTTGCTTTAATCTCTCAAATGCCGGTTTTGTTTCTCAAGTAGTTCCAGAACTAAGAACACGGGAGACGATGCTGTCACAGCAGACAAGGGCACTCAGCTGTGTCTCGTGTCTCCAAACAGCCGGCCATGATTTACATCTCCAGCCTGACCCAGCACAGGACGGTACAGACAGTATTATAGTTCCTTCTTACCCACTTCCAAAACCGTCACAGGACCTCAGAGCTTAATGCCTACCAGGCTCACTAAGGATGAACTGTGTTGGCTCCAGCAGACACGGATTGTTCCAGATCCCTTAAAAAACAATTTTTTCACAGGAAACCACCAAGTACACGTTTCTGGTGAGGTTTGCATGGGGTGGGACACAGGACAGGGAACCATCGAGTCCCCTTCCCCTTAGCTTAGGGCAAGAAGCAGCTTGTGGTATGGTCTTGCTCCCAGCAGAGACGGGGAGGAGCAGCGGGGCAGAGCTGCACGGTGCCACTGCTTTCTCATCCTCGCACCCTGCCAGCCACAGCTCTGTTCGGCGCAGAGCATGGTGTACAAGTCCCCTGCGCTGCTACAGCCCTCCAAGCTGGTTATGGCTCCTGAAACAACTAAACTCCCAGGACGCATGGCTCATGTCCTGGATCCCATCTGGCCCCTCTGTGCTACTGAAATGAGCGTCTTGCTTTTCAAGCCTGAAAATTGATCACCCTGTAAATAAACTATTCTATATTTTTTAACATACCTATTACTCAGACTATTGAACTATCATAAATGTTCGCAACTGCTTCAAGCTGACAAGAAAACAATTGTAATTTCCTTCCACTAGGCCAGGGTTTCCCTCCTTGATGCTCTCCATGACCCTGTAGAGTTACCAACCTGGTCACCCTTGGGCTAGCTACCCTCAGTGCAGAGCTGGAGCTTTCTTGCAGCTTTCTTGCAGCTAATGGCACATACAGCTGCTCAGCTGAGCCCACTGTGGAAACCCACCTACTGAGGCTTGTACCGGCCAGCCCCCACCCCCGGATGCAGTGGATTACACTTGCTGGGGGGACTGTGGTCTGCACTGTTGCAGAGAGCAGAGTGGTTGTGAAGGCTGGGCAAGTGGGGGAAGCAGAAGATCAGAGCCCCGAGATAGGAGATAGGGTGAATAGAAAAGCTTATCTCTCACCATCTTCTGGTATCCAAAAGCCACACAGTAGCTCACACAGGGTACCTTGTCCAGGAGGTAAAATAAACAGCTACAGCTCAGGCCAGGGCACAGCCCTTAACTAAAACCTTAATGGGATGTGGATTTGATCTGAAGACTATGGTTCCTGGGGAGCATTCAGATATGAGGCCTAAATTACCCTCTCGGTACTGCCAGTTTAAGCACTCAGAGAACCTAGGTCTGATGAAAAACAAGAGTGTACCCCTCTCCTTGCTTAGACTACAGCCTCCGCTGATACCAACTATTTACGCACCAAAGCATTTTTTCTCTCAATCCCATTAGCTTGTCCTGTATGCTTGAGAACTACAGACGTATTATCCCTACCAGAAGAGGGGGAAACAGAGGTATCAGAGGAGTAAGTGGCTTGTACGTGTTTGTTCAGCGGGTTAATGGCAGAGACAGAAAAAAATTATCTATCATCTCCTGTGTTGTGTTTTCCTCTCAGAGAAAGCAGATATTTTGCTGGAAGAGAGAAGGTTTGATGTGATTTCTGCCTGAAAACCGCTGCCAAACCGGTTTAGACCTTTCTTTCGAAACAAATCCATTTTCCAGTTTGAAATGATTTCTCGTATTAAATTTTCAGCTGTTTGCTGGTATTTATTCAAATGGGGAAGGAAAGTACCAGAAAAGTCATATCCCCAGAGGAGCTTCTGGTTTAGTTGGAGACAATTTCAAGCGAGTGTGTGCACACCCCCCCGACAGACAGAATATAAATCCCTCGAGATCATGCCACAAGAGTAAGGGGCAGGGACTTCTCCTCCAGAAAGCCATCCAGGCTGTGGGTGTTGCTCTGGCTGTTCCAAGAGCATCGCAAAATGTCAGGAGTTGCTGTGGGGGAAAAAGGGAGTGAGACAACCAGGACCTAAAGTCAGAGGGCTCTGTGACTCCTGCGTCTTTGTGACTCCTGCTTTTGGCATGTGCGAGGTCTGACAGTCACCCCCGAGGGGAATCTCCTTTGACTTCAGGCACTGCCTCCCTCCTGGGCGTCCCCAGTCTGCAACCACAGAAGGGGCTCAGCCCCCTCAGTAAGACACATCTCCGGGTCCCACAGTGCAATGGCCCTGCAGGCTGGAACAGCCTCTCCTCTTCCCCATCCACAGCATAGATATATTTAGCTCTGTCCTCTCTCCTTGCCCACTGCTGGCAGTTCCAAATATTGAAACACTTTGCTGGACCTTTCAGTCCTTTCGCTGACTGATCCCAGAGGCACTGAGTGTTCAAGCAAGAGCTGTGTCACTGATAAGATAAAGGCATAGGCTGTAGTTTGCACAGACTCAGAGCTCAGTGCTCTGTGGCTGCTTCTGCTCTCCCATAAACTTCCTTAAATCCTCTCAAAAGAGAGAAAACTTGCTGACCTCTCCTTACCTCCTTCTCTCCACTTATCCCATTTCCCTCTGTTTTACCTGAATCTTTAAAGCTCTTCTGATTCTTGCACTCTCCATCTTGCAAGGGAAAAGATGAAGTTCATCTTCTAACTAAGCACCTGCAGCGATAACATGAGACATGATAAAGTATAGGTAATCACATCTGATCAACGCTAGGTAACACTCCACCATATCGCCAATGCGGATCTATCTCATTCCAACCTATCTTATCACCAATAAGCCTATCTTATCACCAGTACATGCCTATTTATCAATTGCACTGCGATATCACAAGCACATTTCTATCTCTTTCAGCTATCTAGGCACTTTAATTTTGTTCAGCAGCACAGCAACTACATGACTAACACAGCTCTGTGGTCACCGACCTTTGTATCATACCCCTAAGTAATTTACTGAACCAATGCAAAAGTATATTTTCAAAGCTAATGTTGGATATTTTCCCCTCTCTCCCCAAGAAGTGCTGCCTGTGAGGTTCCTTGGGGCATGGCTCAGCGCTGCCAGGGGGACTCCTGCTTTGCTGCTGGGCTGTCCGCTCTCACATGAGCCTGGTCAGCAGTTAAGCTGCTCGGTTTCAGCTGCTTTTTGGGCCTTTGGCATTTCTGTATAGCAAAGAAGGCAGAACTAGAAGCACTAGGTAGAGAGAGGGGAGCAGCCCGAGGGAAGAGCACTGGCAGGCTCCATAGCAGCTGTCTCCATGCAGTCCTTGCTGAGATGAGCTACTGCAGCACTCAGACCGGCTCTGGGTTTGGGGAAAGGGCAGGTTTGCATTTTCAAGATCTCTGTCCTACTGGATGGCTCCAGCTGTTGGCAGCTTGGAGACCCTGCAAGGACAGGGCACAGACCTACTCACCATCGTCACCCTTCTGGTTACGAAATGTCTGGCAACTGTGAAGTCACAGAATGCTTTGGTCCTGCCCTGATAAAATACACCTCAAAATCACAGATTTCTTCATAAAAGTCAGGTGAATCTCTGTCCCTACATTGTCCACTTCTCTCCCTCCATGATAGGAGATCAGCTTGTTTTTATTTACAGCAGAGGAAGGTGAGAGAAGGGAAGGATATGACTTTTCTGTGGTTGCACAGGGGCCTGGATGAAAAGCTCCCATCCACCTTTGTCTGTTTTCATACCTTCATCTCCAGATGATATCTTCTTTTTATGTTCAAAGGCCTTCATAGGTCAGAGAAGCTGGAGAAGCTAAATGATGTCCCAGCACAAAGAGTGCCATTGCATGCATCAATATACTCACTCAAGCAGTAGCCCAGGATTAGTCAAGTCTTATTTTAGAGGCTTTTACCATCAACCCATTGCACATGAATCAAAAAAGGATGTGCAAGGCACTGCAAGATGCAAACCTAAGGGCAAAATTAAATGCTTTTCACTGACAAGAGAAGTGCAAGTGATGAGGCTGATTTAGGTATTAACAAGTATCCAAGTCCTGAGGAAAAGAAACTCTTTTATTACTTATTTCGCCACCAAGAGATCTGCTAGATCAGGTGAGACTTGGACTGAGCCAAAAGGCCTTTTCTTCTTTTGTTTTGAGTTTTTTTAATGTTTTTGAGTTTTTTTAATGTTACCTTGTTTTGCCTGTCAGATAGAAATCTGTGTGCTGGCAGGAGAAACTGTAAACATGCCTTCACAAGTGGGTTTTTTGATCACCAACAGAAATCTTGGAAAATAAGAGATATACTGGTACGGGCTGAGAGGCTGTTGGGGAGCGGTAGGAAATCCAGCATCGCCCATCTCTTCTGATTTCACATGAATCCATCTGAGGGCAGGAGCACGCTTGCGATGTGAGGACAGGCACCAGGACCTGCCTGACCAGCCGGAGCCATGGAAGATTCAGGCCCTGCAGTGAGCGAGGAGGTGCAGAGAGGTATCAAACACACACCATGTCATGAAGAGAGGCTATTTTTGTCTCTAACTGCCAGCAAACAGCACAAGCAGTGCTGTGGTTTCAGCAGCTAATTCTCTGTGTTGGTTTTTGTGGCCTTAAGCGATGAGTTTTGGCCAATGTAAGACGTCGCTCTGTTTGATTTGCACAGGCAAATCAGGGTATGGTGGCTGATGTTCCCACTGCCTCTTCAAGGCTTCTCCTCTGGTAAGATGGCAGTTTCAGAGCCTTGTTCATAAAGTCTGGAGGACTTGTGGACACCCAGGAATTTGGCTCTTGATCTGAGGTCCCCTTAAGTCCCGTTTTCCCTGTCTCCTCAACCCACGGGCCCTCCCTGCCTGTGACCTCCAGCCTGTGCTTCCACTTGTAGCTCTGGGACAGGGTGAAGCAGCCTCTCACAGAGCAAAGAAATCACGGTCCAGAGTAACTGGGTGTTGAAAGGTTAAATAACCAACTCCTTCGGTAAATATATTTTACCATTAAATTAATCTATTAAGTAACCAACCAGTTTGTTGTTGCTGTAAAGGGACTGCTTTTCTTCTTTGGCAGCCTGGCTGGGGCATTAGTCTGTCTGCTACATTGTCTGGACAGCAAAAGGAAAAACAGCTCCAGAAAGAAACTTTAAAAACTAAAATGGCTTTTGATCCATTTCTGTCCCTTTTTTTTAATCAGATTTTGTCAGAAATGTTGGAAGAGGGTAAAACATGGGGTCGTCTGGACGCTCTCTGTAGGTACATTCAACACATCCCAGCTGTGCAGAGGCTGGTGAGGACAGCAGTCTCTGGGAAGGGCAATGGAGCTGGCAGAGAAATGAGAGCAGTTTCCTTCCACCGGCAAAGCGTAGCTGCAGAGAGCCCTGCTGCGGCTGAAGGAACTTGTGTTCTGGCCTTCAGGGGCTGGAGAGCTCTTTATATGTGCTTCCCCTTGCAGACCAAAGCCTGAGCACACACTCCGCAAGGCTGTAGCCTCCAGCAGAGTCCTTCTGCATCTCGCTCCCCAAGGGACCTCACCTTGTGCGGGGCTGTGCAGTAACTGCTTCTCCAGAACGAAACCACCCGCTGCGGGCCCAGCAGCTGCACTACTGCTATTACTCACAGCATTCTTCCAATAAACTAATCAATGTGGTTGCTTTGTGCCCTCCCAAACACTCCCATTGTTCAGAGCTTGGCTGTGCTCCTCCTAAACCTTGTACATGCATGTGCTTGTCTCCAGAGTGATTTTAAATCCAACCATCCTCAAGAGAAGCCATCCAGTGGTCTCACTGTCTGAAGGCTGTGGATTTTTGCTGTTGGAAGCCCACCTGCGTCTTGCATCAAAACCTGAATATATCCTTTGTAGATTCAGAAACAGTGGTGGGCTTGGCATGGCTCAGGAAGGAAAGGCAGGGCTACGACAACGCAGCACATTTGGCCTGAGGCTGATCTTGGCTTGCGGTCCTTGCCCTCACTGTTGAAGCCCTAAGCTTGGCTGCAGAGCCTGTTTTGGTCAGGGGAGAGCTAGCCAGTATGCTGCACCAGTTGCGGTCCCTCTGATGTGCGGAAGGATGGAGTGGCAAGAGACAACGTTACTCAAGCCCATCTCTCAAGTGCTGGGTGGCAGTTCCCGGTTTAGATTGGAGTGCAGGCCCACAAAGGCTCCCTGTCCATAAAGCAGCTGCCGGCATCTCCCCGAGCTAAGGCTGGGGCTCAGAGTCCTTCAGGAGCTGAGAGGAGCTCAGCTGAGAGGCTGCTGACTGTCCTTTTCCAGCTGAGGCAGAGCCAGGTATGGCTGCTCTTCTCCACTGCTCTGCTCAGGACCGGCATCCTACCATCACAAGGTGGCAGATGGACTGCGGCAAGGAGAGTGAGCGAGGCAGGCTGGCACTCACCAGTAGGAACACTGAGACGCTAACCGCTGCTGGTGGCCAGCGATTGCTGCTTCTCCATGGGTCTGGTGCCTCTTGCAGCCGAGATCTATGGGCTGCCTTCTCCCCTGGACAGGCCCGCAGCAGGTCAGTAGCTTCATCAGGCTTGAACACAGGTCAAACACAGGGCAGGCAGCTGCCTCCACTCATAGAAGCTGGCAGGAGTCAGCACCTTGCTCTTCTCACTGATTATGTACAGGCCACAGAACAGCAAATTCTTTGTTATTCTTTGTTATTTGGGGCTGGAATTCGACTAACCCACAGAAACTCAGCCCCTCTCTTGGGAAGACATCTCAGCATTGTGGTGAGGTTCAAATATTTCTCCCCCTGAGGATGAGAAGCACCAACCTCCCTGTGCATGTCTGAACCTCCACTGGCAACAGAGCAAAAGTACAGAGCGGGTTTATGTAGGAAGGACAGAAGGGACTAAAGCATATGGGGACATCCTGTAGGTGGCAGTTGTGAGCAGGCAGGGTAAAATGGAAAAAAAACCACCTCCCCCTGCTTTATTTTCAGAGCTTGCTCCTGGAGCTGGAAATCATGTTACCAACACAGACGAATGGACACCACCTTCTGCTGCATAAAACATGTGCTACTGACAACTATAACAATAACTCTGAATTGAATGGCAAAATAAAACATGGACAATTTCAGTGGGATGAAAAATCATGATGAAGGAATCAAAAGAGATTTTAAAAATAAAACGTCCAACTCTGGGAATCAGAGAGTGTCTGGTCACAGAGCTAGCCCCATGCAGGGAGAGAGCTGTGATAGCTGGTGCCTAACTGGTGTCTTGGTTTCCACGAGCCAGTCGGCTGGGAAAGCTTGGGGCCACAGAGCCAGAAAGTCCAGGGACAAGTGGGCAGATGGGTAAGCTGGCAGAAGTGGAGGCGGGCTTGCCCATCAGACAGCCTGGCCAAGGCTTGTTTTGTTTCCACTGAAAGCTTTGACAGAATCAAAACCTTTCCACGGAACATTTAAATTCATTCTAATCAGCATTTTCAGATGGAAAACTCTTCTGTAGGAAAATTTCCATCCAACTCAAGTCATTTACTCCCGGGGCAAATGAGTATAATGTGGGTGTATAGCACGGTCATATCAGAGATGTAGCAGTTGCCACATCCTTTGGCATGATGTAGATAGGGATGTGGTGTAACAGGTGATGGAGAACCAGCTCCCTTCCCAGACCTACAGCATCAGCGTACCGTGTCATCCTGGACAAACTTAAGAAATTGATTTTGGCCACGCATCAGTGAATTTTGGGAAATAGGCTGGAATGACAAACAGTCAAGTGCCCTGGACCTAACATGAATAGGAAATCTTGTCGAGGCATGGAGAAGTATGCAGACATCCATCTCTGCCTCTTTGCTATCTCTCTGCGTTTTTTGTTCCCCAGAGCAGTGCTTTCCAGAAATATACCATTAACCTAATCCCTTGTGAATTTGCTTCATTTTTACATGACAATGCCCTACTCATTTGCAGTTTTAACACTGTATGTTCTCCTGTAGCAAATCTTACAGAAAGTAGTGGTTTTATTTGCAAGTAAGAAGCACAGCAAGTACCCATTTGGGAAGTGCTGGCAAGGGAAAGCCCTAATTTCCAGACTGGGAAGCAGCATTGTTGCTTTCTCCTCTAACAGGAAAGATTAATAAGCAAACTGGCTTAACTAATGGTTTAAAGCAAGACTCACAAATTTGGTCCTTTATCAACTCTGACAGCAGGTTTAAAGTGTAATGTTTGCACCAGTGCAACTGTTTGATAATGTTACAACTTTCACCAGCATGTTTCCAAATGCGTATACAACTACATTGTTCAAAGGCTTCATAAACCAGGACATTTTAGTCCCACTTCTGTGCAGGGGCTTGTATTGCACAGATGCTATGGTGAAAGCGATAAAGTGATCTTTTTTGTACCTGTGCAAGCCATGACTTCAAAAAAGAACTCAAGATCTTTGTGGCAATAAATAAGAGAATCACAATATATACTGTCTTGCTGCAGCCATTTTAATAGAAAATTTAACTGGAAGATATTCAAACTCTTTAACAAAGCAAAATAAAAGTACGGATATGGAAAAAAATTGCAATGATTAATAAAAGACAAATCATATCATACAATCAGTGGAAAAGGGGAAAGCGGTATGTTTTGTGTGTTTGTGCTTCAACTGATACGAAGAGAAACAAGGATGGAAAAAGTGTTTTATGGACCTTAAATGGGTTAAAAAACAGACACAGGAAGACAGCAGATATTGAATCATGATAGTAGTTCACCCAGTGCAGCATCCATTTTCCCAAATGTAAAGCAGAAAGAATCAGCAAAGAGAAAGAAACTGTACAGAAACCTAAGACTTGATATTTAGGGCAGCCTCTTTTAACACCTCTGGTGCTGTTTTGGCATATTCAGAAAAATCACAAATAAACTTACACTGGGAGGAGCTGCAAAAATATAGTAAAGGTGAAGAAGGGTCTGAGAAGTTGCTAAATAGGAGCAGAAATAATTATGTGGGCTGAGATACAGAAAGTGGAAGGTAAGGAAGTCTTTTTATGATACAATATAAAAAAACTCAGAACAATCTACTGTGAGAGAGGGCTAAGAATTTAGCAAAGAGCAGTTAAGGCATTGGCACAGTGAAAATTTCAGGTTATATTCTGAGGCAAGTATAAACTATAGGAATCACATTTTAAAGGTCATATTATATTCCACTTTGCCATCTTGAATCCTCCATTTCATGTAAAATCATCTGTTTTGTCTCCATTATTACTTTAGAAATGAACAAATATCTCCCCTCTAAGTTTTCCTAATTAGGTTTTCTAAATCAATTACCCTACTTGATTGTAGCTTCGCCTAATCAAGAACTCCTGCTCTTTTCACTCTGATTTAGGGATTTTCGACCTTGCTTCTCTGTGTACTGGCAGTAGAGCAAGCAAAGGCCATGCTCCTGAAAGGGGCCCCATTTGCTTCCCATACCCCCCCCCGCCTGTTTTGCCCTCCTCTATGCAGGGTTCAGAGGCCAGAAGAGGATGGAGAAAGCCAGCATGGCAAGATGGAGATGGGAGCTCACACGGGTGGAGAAGGAGGACACAGCATCCATAGTTCTCCCTCTGTCGTTGGGATCAGGATGCCTTAGCACGGTCGCAGACTCTAGAAGACCAATGTAAGGGAAAATAGATTTCACAGGCAGAGTTCAAATGAAGAGGAAATTAAGTGATATGAATTTGTGGAGGTCATTCTTCCCAGTGAGTCAATGGAAGGAGGATGTAAATGTTCCTTTTGAACCTTTTCTCAAGGACAATATGACTTACAGTCAGAAAAAGTCTAATCTTCATTTTCCCTTTCTGCACTTTGTTTTTGACCCTTCTAACTGCAAAATAACATCTCTGTGGCACTTTGTACGTGTGCGGAAATTGTCGGGCATGTTTATGCCCTGGCATGTGTAGATAACATTTTGTGTTTGTGCCTATATACACATAAACACGAGGACACTCGCGTGCAGGTGTGTGTTTTTTTATGCGCACAATAACAAAGGCTGTACTTTTGTTTGCACTGTTTGTACACTAGTTGTTATCTTCCCGAAGTGGAAACCTCCAGCCTCCAGTGGATGTGAACTCCTGAGCTCTCTCTGGTGTCTGTGATTTAATAGTTAGGAGAAAATCTATTTGTTTCCCCACATATACCCACCCCCTTCCCAACCTATTCATTTTTTAAAACCCTGTTTACTTTACTGAGCTGCATGAACTGATTAATCAACTGCCCTGATGCAAGTAATAAAGTCTGTATTTCCTGTTCATTATATTGATATGCTGAACAGAATGAGGCATGTAGCAGTAAAATATACAAGTGGGTAAACTCAGCTGCTTAGCATTTACAAGAAGTGCTGTATGATACAAATCCCAGTTCAGAAGTGGACAAATGCTGGCACTTCCTTGTGAACACAAGAGGGGATATTCATGCAGTCACCCACTATGCTACAGCCCTGTCTGAGAGAGTGATTAGAGCTCCAGGTTCAGGTCCCCACTTTCCAGCTAGCTCAAAATCTTGAGCAAATCTTAATTCTTTCTTGCTGCAAGTGGAAGCAAAATTTGGCCTGTGTTGTAGAACTAACATCACAGCAAGGTAGAAAAAAAATTGAGCATTTAGATAGGCTATTTGAATGAGAGGTGCAGGAAAGATTTAAGTGAGCCACGGGGAGATATCACTGACTGGAAATAGTTTTTATACTATCTTCACTTAAAAATCCACAAAACAACCTTAAAAATCCTCTTACCCACCCAGATTCTTCTTTTATAGACTCCAGTACTGTATTGTGTACATGCTGAAACATCGGGCTAGGGGACTTGTATTTCTCAAGGAGCAGAACAAGTACACTTATTGTCCATAAGCTTATGGTTTTTATTTTTATTGCAGTTTTATGAAACAAAATATGCAAGACAACAGGTAGAGATTCTGGGAAATCAGGTACACCAAACAATAGTAAGATGGGAACTAAGTCAAACAGAGACTAACTTACTTGATTTAGATCACATAATGCATCGAAATTACTACATGCCAGGTTTATACCTTAACCACAGCAGCATCCTTTCTCCCATATAGCTGTCTTATTGGAAATGCTCAGGGCCAGCTTTTTGTATATTGCCTCCTACACAGATGGGGCCAGTTTTCAGAACAGCAACACTTTCATGTGCAAACATAGGGAAAAGGTTTGCAGAACAGCTCTGCACCCACACTCACAAGTTTTTTTTTGTCATGAACAAAAAGTTTATGAATGTTGTTTTGTCAGTTGGCTTCCTTTGAAAATCTAGCCTTTGCTATTAGAGAGGAAAGGAAGTCAAAAGCTGGTGTACTCCACAGTTTTCTTAGTCCTGGTGCGTAACCTTGAATAACTGCTTCCTCTGTCTGAGGTTTTTTTCCCTGCCCCGTTCTGTTCAGTCTCCTTTGTGCACTTTTGAAGGGCTGTAATCCCACATATATATAGCTACCACAATGAATGCCTGCTTTAATTTGCCCCTAGTAAGAAGTGTGACAAAGACTGATGTTTGGATGTTTATCATCAAACTCCGTTGCTTAGGATCTTTGACCATTCTTCCATGCAACCGTTCTGATGGTTCTCATTTTTGCTGGCCATAAAGCATGCAATGATATTCCTACTCCATGTCAACATGAGCACACACATGTACAAACTTCAGTAATGGCAGAGAAATGCTAATTTATTTAGATGGGATGCTCTAATTTTGTGCTTTGACTTCAAGGAGAGAATGCAGAACCATAAATGAAACTTCAGGCCTCAGCTCCCACATCAAGAGGATCTTAAAGTATCTGTTCCTTTAAACATCTACCCTTAAGTAGGTTTTTGAGAACGTGACTTTCAGTAGACATCTGTACACGAAAGGAGTAGATTCTCAGTTCAGCCTAGGGTCATAACTGGATTATAGAGAAATGAATGCATTTCTGCTGAGCAGAAAGCGTGGTCTGTGTCTCTGAAAGCCAAGAAGGTGAGAACAGGTACAGGGAGGATGGAAGAAGAGATTCCTAAGACAATAAGAACAGGAAGAGTGCAATCTTTCTGATTATGTTTGGGTTTGACACATGGCCCCCGTGTGACGCAGCTTCAGACCCTCTCCCTGTAGTTTGCAAGCTTCCTGCAGCACCTTTGCTTTTATCTCACCAAGCCCACAAAATCCTCCCTGCTGGGAAATGGCAAAGGGGACTCTTTGGGTGTCCTGCGGGTATGAATAATCCAGTGAAAAATCCTCCCTCTGCTCTGCCTCACTCCAAGAGCTGCCTGCTGCAGTCAGAACACCACACGCCCCCACCTCATCTTGAGCTGTTTGAATAGCAGCATCCTTTAGCCTAGCAATGAAATGGTAAAATGCTGGCACACCCTGGTCCCAGAGTGACAGCGCTGACACTACAGATGTCAGAGTGTTTTAATACCAGAAGCTGCTGCCAACTCTTAAACAATGGCTCAGGCATGACAGAAGGGACGAAGGAGCTCTCCATCCCCTCAGGCCAACTACTTCCCAGGGATGAGTCCTGCCAAAGTCTTTGACCAAATGCGCAGGACTGCAGTGATACAAGCGAAATCCATCCCAATTCCATAAACTTCCAAGACCAGAGTAGTGAGAACCCAGCAAAGTGTTGTCATCCTTGCAGTCCAAAGACAAATCACCATCCACCCTTCTCCAGTTCTGGCTGAGTTTTCTTGTCTCATGTGACAGTGAGTTCCAGAGCTTATTCTTACATGAAGGTTTTTACTTCATTTAGGCTAAAATGTGTAGTGTCTCATTATTAAGTCCCTGCAGTAATTGGCAGAATGGTATGAGGAGCTGTAGACAGGGTCTGCTCTTCTTGGTAGCTGGGGTGAATGACCACTGAAGGCAGCTATCCCCTAAGAATGGTGTTGTGGCACTTTCTACTCCCTCTCCCTCTCTGCTGCCAGCATGCCAGTAATTCTTCTTGAAGTCAGTCAAATGTCCATACTACGGGCACTTTACCCTGTAAACCAGTAAAGCCCAGCTCAGCTGGAGTAAAGGTGGTGGCAGAGCAGTGATTTGTTTGCTGGGGTTCAGGGGAAGAGTGCAGAGAAGCCGGAAGAGAGGTAAGCCCATGGTCTTGAGTGCAAAGGAGGAACGCACTGTGGTTGCTCATGTGGGTACATGGGTGAGGTGAGGTTTTGAAGATAAGGTTCAGATACAGCATCTCACCAGGAAAGGTGAGACTTGACATTTGCAGGTTTCCTGCTATTCTGGCAACGGCGCTAAGTGTGCTCAGCTCTACCTTGGGTTAGTAAGAGAAAGAGAGAGGAACTGCATGTCTGGGAGCTGCAAAAGAGCCCCCAGGGAAGTGGGACAGATGTTGTCCTTGCAGTGAAAAATCTAGCAGTCCCACGACTATGTATTTAGAGCTGTTTATAAATTTTCTGTTCCCGGCAATTATTTTGACAACAGAAAACAGAAAAAGGTTTTCGGTTTTTTTGAGAAGTTTTTCTTTGCAACCTTTGGAGGCATTCTTAAACTACATGTCTGAAAAGTAAAAACTATTTGGGGATCTTTTGGCTGCAATGATTTGATTGTCCAAGCTGAAAACCACTGGGGAGAGGGAGAAGGAATAAGAGACATTTCCAAACTTCTGTTATGAAAAGTCAATTTTAATTGAAAATTGATATTTGCTGTGGAAAACTTCTACTTGATGAAAACACACATTTCTGTGGAAAAACATGGTTTGAAAAAAACATTTCACACAGCTCTTTTCATGCTCACAGTGCACTGCAGACTGCGACAGGGGAGCCATGGGATGAAATTACCCGATCCCTGAAAATCTGAAATGTAGGCAATCAGCTAGAGAAACACTGCCTGCTTTTACAACCTGGTGTGATGGGCTAATCCCTCTTTAGTATGCATATCCTTAAAAATGTTTTCTATTCCTCTCTCTTTTCACAGCTAACAATCCACTTTAAACATGTAGCATTTTGACTCTAACTTCTAAAGATGGTAAGGATATTTATGTCAGAATCTAATTTCTTCACAGATAAAAAACAGTTCTTGCAAAATCAGCATTTTCTGAGGGAAAATTTCTATCTTGCCAGACATCCCCCACTCCCCCAGCATTATTTCCCAGTGGAAAAAATGAAGCAAAATATTTTATTCTCTCAGCATGGTTAAAATTAATAGTGTTTGGTCTGTCAAGCCTGACTGAAATATTAATTTTCAGTTCCACTCTGCTTTGAACTGCATCCATATGCAGTGGCCATTGCTCATTAATAAGTCTGGTGCAGATGCCTCATGCCCTCGTTCCCCTCTTGGCACAGCTCCCTGGCAGGCTGGCAGTCCTGTCTCTGTGGTGTTTTCTGGCTGAACCACCACACCACATCACATCGCACAATGAAGGACAAAGCCTGCTGGGGAACCCAGCCCACAGGGAACAGAGATGTGAGGGCACCAGATTCCCATGACAGGCTATTTCAGGAAAACCCGCTCGTGAATGGGATGTTGCCTTGGGAACTGCACAGTAAAATTCATCTGCAATAGTTATGTTCAAAAGGAGTGACATGATATATGCTACATATCCAGCAGTGCATGAGGGAGCATTCAGCACCTACACTCCTTCATGCTTGGGTTGAATGTCTGCGGTTGATACGTACTGCCAATGATTTGAGGTAGTGTCGGTGTGTTGTTGCAATTAAAAAAAAATGAATTGGAGGTGATCGCTGATCTGTGATCACATTTGTGGTTTTCTAACAAGAATACGTGCTCCTGAAGCGTGCTATGTTAGTGTTGAAAGAATTCTCTGAAGGTTGATCACCATTTAGAGGGTCTGGGCAAAAAAAGAGTTTTGTGAGTGGTAACAGAATAGCAATGGATACAGTCTACATTTTCAGACCCTACAAATTACTTCTCAAATGCTAAGAGTCCTGGTTTTATTTTCCTATCCTGGGGCAATCTGAGGGGCTTTGCGTCCACAACAGTCTGCTCACAAGAGGGATTGCGCTGTTTCTGACTGGCACTCCTAGATCTAGTCTTAAGCAGCAGCACAGACCGAACTGGTAGCACTGTAGGTCTCATCCAGACTACTTGCCCTACACTGCCTTTATGCCTAATGCAGAGAAAGATGCTAAGGTTTTTTTTTTTCTTCTCAAGATAATAATCTAAAATAGATCAGATCACTCACACCCTACAAAAGCGTGGTTCCATTCACTGTAACAGAAGTCTCAGAGGGTAGGTCCATATATATAAACCCTGCTTTTGCAGATATCTAAAGCTAAATGAGATCAATAGTATCCTGATTCCCACTTTTGGGAGCAATGAGGGAGAAGAGTGACCTCTACAGCTCAGCCCCTTCCCAGGTCTGCTGTCCTGGGAGGAAGGATTCACTCTCTCCCTTGCTCACACTAACTCTGTTACGGGAAAAAAAAGGATTTAAGCCAAACTTATGGAGACAGGCCTTTAATGGCCACTTCAAATATATAAGTGCCTGTGTCCCTCAGGCTGAAATTTTACTGCTGAAGTCTAAAGGAAAGTCAGTTTAAAAACAAAATAAAGCTAAACACCCAGAGAGACTTTCAAATATATTACCTAGAAGACTAAGACCTAGGTTCCTTGGTTCCTTCAACACTTTTGCAAATTTTAATTCATATTGGTTAAAAAGGCAAGCAAGCTATACTCCAGCAATTTTAACTTCGTTAGATTGAAAAGCAAGATTTTGTAAAAGCTAACACACACTGCTATGAATGAAGCTAGAATGAATACAAATTTTCCCTGCAACTGGGATGGTTCAAAACCAATCATACAATGTGGGACTTCTGGTAAGACTCCTGTCCCTTCCTGGACATTGGTAGTTAAGGCACTGTGCACTACAAGCGTGTGCCAGTAAACAGCACAGACTTGGGCATAGAGCCAGGCATGTTTGCCTGGGAAGAGGCACATTCATTTTTACTACAGAACAGTTCGCTCTGATGGCATCTAGGGCCACCTTCTCCACACTGCTACTTTTAAAAGTTCGTACCAGCATGTCTCTAGTCCCATTCATATCCCTCCAGCAGGGAGGTTCAGCCCTCACTACTCCTACACTTTGTCTCAGAGGATCAGAGTGGGCTGGGTTGGACACCTGGGACCCAGGGCAGTATGCGTGCTTTCAGCAAATATTTATCTCGCTCCAGTGCAGCTCAGTGTTTCCTCTTTGATGTCCACCAGGTGGCACAGGCTCCTGTCGGGTTTACAAACAGGTAATGGGGCAGCAGACCACGGGGGGATTTCTGCTTTTCTGGACCGCACTGACTCCTCAGCAGAGCTAGTTCCTTGTTTTTCTGTCCTCGGGGTACGGCACACCAAGTTTCACAACTGTATCAACAGAGCTTCATCACTGTATTACAACAGCACACAAAAGCACAAGTGAGATCCTAGCGCTGCCGAGGTAGATGCAGCATGTACCATACGTGCACCACAAAATCTGCCATCTAAACAACGATTATCCTCACTTTATTGATCTGATACTGATTTTCAATCTATAGAGAGATACCACTGACTTGCCTGAAGTCTCAGACCTGCACCCATCATCTACACCTTCTTTGTGATATGCATTGCAGGGTGAGTCCTGGTCCAAAGCAAACTATTGCCTGCTTTATATCTGGATTTCCTCACCAAGAGAAGAAGCTGGTTCATTCTAAACTACCATCCATGAGCAAACCTCCCGCAAGCTGTGTAGCACAGGATACAGCATCTGCTTAAAACAATAGCAGAAACACCAGTGAAGGATGCTATAATCTGCTGCGTTGAAGAATTCAGTGGGAGAATTTAATTTATTAGAATGAATTAATTAAATGTGGCTGCCTTCAGCACAGTATTTTGCTCTGTGCTAATACTTTACTAATCAATAATGAAACATATCCAAAAACAATGGTGTGAAGAAGAGTGATGGAGGGAGATAAGGAATCCACACCGCATCCCGTGTGGAAAAGCAAGTCTCCAGCATCACCTGCAGTCACAGGTCTGTCACACCTACTGCTGCCCCCAGATAACTGTTTTTCCTTGTATTCTCCACAATGATTTTAGAGTTCCTGCACAAAACTTAGTAAGTTGTCCCAACATTTGGAGGGGTAACAATTTCTAGGTCCTGTAGATCAGCTCTTGGAGGATTTTACATGGCATGTTAAGTATGGAACATCTCCCACATCACGGATGAGGCACAGGAGGAATCAGTGTCACACTAAAGGGTCCGCCTGCCCCTCATGATGGAAGCCTGTCCCCTGAAGCTGTCCCCAGCTAAGCCATGCTGCCATCCCTATGCCTGCCCCAGCAGGGAGCAGGGCCGCCTTCGCCTCCCACCAGGCCCCATGACTCCAGCGCTGCCTCCTTCCTGTTGTGCAAACTTGTTCTTAAGTGAGGGAAGAGTGCCACAAGTACTCCAACATGTTCTAAAAATGGTATATTAAAACTTGTCACATACCCTGGGGGCAGAGCCGCCTCAGTGAGGGAGCTTCTCTTCCCCCAGGGCCGGCTGCCGGGGCAGGCAGCAGCTGGGTGCAGCCCGCAGGGGAGCAGCAGGAGGCTCCGGCACAGCTGATTTTATCAGCCTGTGGGGATTTAAAGGCAAATCCCAGCCCTGGCTCCTGACACAAAATGACACAATGGGCCCAGGCAGCGGGGTCGCCATGTTCAGCAGTGATGGTCCCCCTGGCTCCCAAGGAGCCAGCTGGTGCCACCGGTGTGGCTGTGTCAGGGCGTCAAATGTGTCTCCCCTGAGGGAAGGTGCCTCACTGAGGCCTCCATGGAGCCAAGGCCTCCATGAAGCTGTGACACCCCAAGAGCCCCAGAGGCCTAAGGCTGCGGGGTGACCAGCACCCGCGTCCCTGCGGGCAGGCAGGGCCTGAGGCGGGGAGAGCCGCTTCTCCGGGGCTCCTTGTCACGGCAGGCTGGGTGGGCAAACCTTGGAGGTGGGAGAGGGTGGAGGAAGGGGTGAGGTGGTGGGAGAGGGCAGCTCCTGGGTGCTGGGGCCTGGCAGGGAGGAGGGCTCTGCCGGGGTGCCTTGAGGCAGAGGGGACACAGCCCTGAATCTCCCTGTTTATGTGTGCTGTAGTGACTTGCCCTGCCTCTTAAAGCAAAATTCATCTGGCTGCATCCATCGAGCCCTCCTCCCCTCCGTGTGGCACCGGTGCCCTCTGCCCCAGGGGGCTCCCCCATGCCACGCTCTCCGCCTCAGGCCACTGCTCCCGCTTCCCTCGGCTCGGCTGGGCACTGCACTGGCTGCCGGGCTTTCTGAGTGACTCAATGCCTACAACTGCTTTTTAAACTTCAAGCAGGGAGGCCACCCCCCTCGATGCCACTGCTGGGGCTGAGATGCTTTTTTTCGCTTTTTTTTGGTGTAAATGCTAACGGGAAGCTCAAAAGCAGCTGTGTTGCTGGCAGGAGCCACCTGACACACACCCCACACCCCCCTCCTCCCTGCCGGTGATGCTGTCTGCTCTGCCACCGTGTGTCACCGCCTCTTACGTAATCACTACATGACTCCAGCTTTCCTGGGACCTGGTTATGCAAAAAAGCAAAAAAAAAAAAAAAAAAAGACCAAAAAAAAAGTCCTCATTGACCCACTGACATGCTTCTCAGTGCAGGGCTGTCAGAAGTGGGTGTGCAGTGAGGCAGCGTTCGGCAGAAGAGGAGTTCATCGTCCCCTTCTCACCTTGCCTGGGTGGCTCTTGGGTGAGGACCCAATGCCGGATGACGCCGGGTGTCATGTCTGATCCGCGAGGTAAGTCCTGGCCAGGTTGGTGAGAGGGAGAGTTCATGGCATTGGGGCTTTTCCAGGTGTTGTGGGGCAAAGAAGGCAGCAATACCCTACCAGAAAACGGTTTCTATGCTTGTCCCTACACCCCTGCTAGCTTTCCCGAAAAGTGAATGACTTTCGGCACGAAAGTTGCTGGCTTTTTTCTTTTTTTCGTGTTTTTGTAATCTTTTTTCTTTTCCTTTTTTAATCTTTTTTCTCTTCCCTTTTTTCCTTTTTCCTTTTTCCTCCTTCCTTCCTTTCCCTCTTTCTCTCCCCTATATGTTATCTCTATGCAGTCTATGCTTCCCCCATCTGTCCCTGAATTTATCTCTTCCTCTAAACCTCTGACATTCAGCACTCCTCCCTGCCACACCTGCCAACACACCGACACCTGTATGTGCACACACATGGATGCACACACACTTACCGTATTGCAGTGCCTGATATCGTCCCCTCTAATTTCTCTTCCCACCCTCAGGGAGAGTGATGGAGGTGGTTACATTTGTAGATTTTGTTGTATGCTTCTAGTATGTTTGCCTAGTTGTTGAAGTTGGACATTTTTCTTTCCTTTTCTTTCCTATGTGCTTATTTTCATTCAGTCTCCTCTTCACATCAGAAACACCAACATTCATGCACTTACACAGGCCTATCTGTGAGACTAAGGAGGAATTTATTTCCTGCACTGGGCAGATTTTTGTTGTTTCTAGAGCATCACCTGGTGTCTCTACGACAGCCAGCACAGGAGTAGAGCTTGATAATAACACAGTGAATGTAAGGTGCTGGATTTGCAGCCCTGAAGAGAGGGGACAGCACCATCTCCGTGGAGGAGCCACAATAGAAAGGTGGCTTCCTTGGAGAGGACCTTCTGCCGGCGGCTCCTACCCTGGCAGAAGGACCCACCTGTCAGCGGATGGAGCCATTTGCATGTCTCTGCACAAAGCTTCACCTGTGGAGATGACAAGGCCAGGAAAGGCAGTTGGCCTTAGTGATACCAGTGGTTAGTATGGAGTGAATGATTGCCTAGGCCAAGAACAACAACTGCCACGGAGGTTCCTGTATGGTATCAGTGTTTGCTCAACTTTATGTTTTAACCATGGCAAACTCTGCCGTGAAGTTCCTAAGCTAGTGAGCTTGCACTGAAAGCACAACCTGTTTTGTTCCATCTGGTCTAATTGTGCTTCAAACCTTTTGCTTCCATCTCCCTGTCCCCTCATCCTCTCCTTCCCTGATATAAATTTCTCCTATGACACTTGGCCAGTTTTTCACAGTGTTGGAGTCCCTAGATGCAAACCTGTTCTGAAAACCACATTCTTTATGTCAAAATCAGTGTAAAACCACGACATTTGAAAATCGGCTTTCCCTTGGCTTGTTCTGTATGGGGAAGATGTTGATGTATATGCCCTTCACTATGTGCCTTACAATATCAGAAGCACCAAAAACCAGGATAGAAAATACAAATGATCCAGGCATTGAAAACTGTTGAAAAATTATTAACACCATGTAGGACTGTTTGTTTCTTTCTATCATTGCTCAGCTTGTAACGTGGTTTCTTCAGTTCACAAAGCTTCTGGGGACAAGCCTTTTCCTCTCTTGCTTTGAAAAATCTTTTGCATCTAATTTCAAAGACAGGGAGGAGTTGTTGTCATTTCCCCCTCTCCATCTCAGACTTCCCCTTCTGTAGCAAGTTTGAGAAAGAAAGACAGAGAGAAAACTATTCCAAAGGCACACAGGATTTATATAAAGGCAGGTGATAATTATTTATTATACCTGGAGGAAGGTGTAAAATTATTGTGTGTTATTTCTGGAGCTTGTGGTGTAATAGTTCTCGTTTTGAATTTTAAAGCTGACAGCTGCCATGAAATATTTATATGAAGAAAAGGTATATTTAATCCCCCTTTTTCTGCCCAAGGTTCACTGTCCTTATCTTGCTTCAGCAAAACAATGAATTTTACAGTGAAGAAAATAACACATTAAATATTTTAATTATATTAATTGAGAAGAGTGATAAACATCACAGTCATGAACTTAGAGGATTCACTAGCCTCCACTTCAGAGGCAGTCTTTGGTCTTAGAAGCACTTTAAAGTGGCACGGAAATCTGCATCCAGGGCTGAACACTACGGCATAAGCACAAACCCAAAGGCTGTGCCTTGAAGCCACTATTCCTAATGACTTTCCGTGAACTCCAAAATACAGCATTTCCTCCCCTGCAGGCAAAAGTATCCCCAGAGTTTCTCATTAATGTTGTTGCCATTAATTAAAATGCAGGAGTATTGGGAATGTGGTGTCAATAGGCCTTGAGAATTACTCCTGAAAAGAGGCCCTGCTGCCTTGGAGTAATGGACTCCTCCAGGCACACTGTGCATCCCTTACCACACAAAAATCATGGTACATTCAAACTCCTTCAGGTCGTTGTGGTAGCAATGGCCCTTTCTTTGCTCTTTGTCTAATGTTAAACCCAATATTCTTTGTATACTTTATAGACATCGCAAGTAATATGCAGTAGAGAAAACTCTAGAGAGAAAAGCTGATATGAAAAGAAAATGAAACTGCCATCCTGAATTCTGTGGAATTAACCAAATTTCCCCTTCTATGTAAGCATCAAGATTGTAGATATAAAATGTAAGTTAATGAAACAGTGTACATTTGTTGAAAAAGCTAGTGCATCTCATATGACAGAGATGCATATCTGTCTGGATGTTGCAAATCTGCCGAACCTCAATCTGCTGTTCATAATCACCTGGTTCTTTATATAAGCAATATAAAATGCAGTTCCAGCTACAGAATCTTGTTATCGCTAGCAGACACATATTAACAGTAAACTAATATCAAATGCATGCTAAAAAAACTTTCTGAAGGTTTTTAATTAAATTCTCTGAAGAGTTATGTCATTAGATAAATAAATGAAGACTGTGGGAGGAACTCTCGCATCCACTGACTTTCAATGCTGAGAAATGGAAAGATGCATTTTTTCCCCTTAAAAGTCAAATTGCAAAATCTCCTTGGATTTAAGCATTTAGCAGGGCACTTTGATGAGGTTTACAGAGTGATTTAAAAGCACCAGCTCTAACTTCTGATTTTCTTTAACAGTTCATGCTATTGCCTCCAGGCCTTTTGATGTCTATTCCTCCTCCCAGCCACCCAACCCTTGTACCTGATACTCCAGCTCATCTTCATTCCCACTGGGCTCTGGGATTTCTTGCATCATAAAACAGTTCACATATTCAGCTCACCAGATTTAGAGGGCTCGTTAATTTTCAGTGCGGTTTAGGTAGAGACACCTCTAAATAGTTTTAGAAAATAGGTTGTAGATATCTGAAATTGTTACCGCTACAATGCCACATCCCATTTACATTCTTTATAGATTTTGCTCCTGAATTTCACAGGCTATTTTTGAGAACGAAATAAGATTTTTTTTCAATTGCTTTTGCAAGTTGTATTTTTTGTCATTACAGATTTTAGGCAGCAGATTGGTCTAGCAGAAGCAACCAGTTCTTAAGGTGTACTTTTAAAGCAAATTTAACATTAACGTAATGTGTATGATAATGCGCATCCATATTGTTTGTCACGGTATTAAGAACTAGAAAAAAGGAAAGGAAATCAGCCCTTGGGTATTTTTAGACCTCACAGATTACAACTGAGTGAATTTATTGCTAGAGACCATGTTCAAAAACCGACATATGAGAGACCCTAAAACTGTTTTTCTAAGAGTTCCACTGGCAAATAATTTTGACAAAAAAAAAAAGGAAGCATTTTTAGGAAGACTCAGAATGCTTCTAAACATCTTCTACTTCAAATTTACTGAGCAAAATGTAATTTCAAAATGGTATTTTCATGTTGAAATTGATCAATTCCCTATGAGAGAAAATAGTTAACTATCCTGAAACATGTCATCTGAGATAAAACCAAAGTGCTTTCTCTTGATCCCGTAGAAACAGTTTTGCAGCTGTTCAGTTCAGCCATGGAAAGAACTCTTGTAGGGTGTTCCAACATGAGCTGCACTTTGCACCTGAAGAAGGAATTCAGGTATATAAATAAAGGGACAAGAGTCACGCAGACAGTGTAATGAGATCAAAACTGCAGCTTCAGAGAGAGCAACATAATTTTGTATATTTTTTACATTCCCAGCAAAACCGTTTCTTCTGCTCTGTATAGCTAATACCTACACAGCAGAATTTGGACAGGGACAGCAGATTTTCTTCTCTTATCGAAAGATAATGATAATGCCTGAGAGCAGGTTATGCACCCCACATGCAAAATCTAGTATATTGTGAGTGTACTCACTGCTTACTGTCTGAGCAGTATAAAATGTGAAATTCCAATTTGCTGCATTCTTTCTAGTGGGCTAGGAGAGAATGAAGCTTTGAAGAAAGGACACTGGTCTTGTCATGTCAGTGTAGCTGAAACATTCAAGTAGCCAGTCCCTAAAACTACTTTATATATGAGTTGTGGACATTTTAAACAAGGTGATTGTTTTTAAATCCCTTCCATGTGTAATATTGAAAAGAATTATTAGTCAGCATTGCTTTGATTTAAAGAGAACATGACAGTAAATAACTATTCTGTTGATTAAAAAAACCTGTGAGAAGGACATTTCTTGGGTCCTCCCAGACCAAGAAGTGAACACTGAGAGCCCACCCAAAGGTTGGAACCTTCTGTTTCTACCTGCGACAAATGCCCTTGCTCTGTCATACAGAACACAAGCTTAAAATTTTTGAAATATGTAGGTATGGTAAATTTTTTACCGCTCTAAATTTGAACTTTGCTGTGATGTGGCTTATGACCGGCTAATTTTCTTGGGGACCTTCAAAGATTTGTTGGGAGGAGGAAAATGCAGTTCATAAGTGTACTATGTGCCAGTTACGCCACAACTAGCATCTCTGCTTATCAGAAATAATTGCAATAATTAACTGTAGGATGACTTCCATGCCAGCATGAATGGAATAATCTGCAGACATCAGGCAGTATTTCAGAAAAGACTAATTACTCCGGACTCTGACAATTCTGGTTGCCAAATGTAACAGGCTTCATTTAAAAAGACCGCTTTTTAAATTCAGGCATCCTTTACGCTGTCTCAGAACTGCAGCCCTCTAATAAAGAGACTGTAAATCATGAGCTAGTCTAAGAAAACATTCCACTTCTAACTTTAAAAGATATCTTCTTTGCAGCATGTTTTTAAAAGCTAAATTCAAGTGATGTTGAGTGATAAAATCAAAATGTGAAGAACTATTGGGTTTGTTTTGGTTAGTTTGTGGGGTTGTTTTGTTGCTGCTGCTGCTGTTGTTGTTGTTGAAGAGAAGCTTTTCATTTGCCTGGTTTTTGAGAATCCTCAATGTTACATTTTTAATCCTCCGCACCCCCAAGAGCTAGATGCATTTTTTTCTAATCGAAAGCTGAGGCTCTTACCTAATGAGGTAACTTCAGCCAGCAGAGGCTTTCAGGAAAACAGCAGGTATTAGGAAAGTCTTATTAAGCTTCAGGATTTTTTGCCTAAGTGACTCTGAAACATCTGTCCACCTGCAAGCAATGACCCAAGGACCCAGCCTCATCCCTGTGATTCCTGCCCTGACTTTTTCACTGAAACACAAGCCTCTAGAGCACAACCCAGTGCTGTTTAGCCTTTCTCACTCCTTGTAATTTGTCTCACTGTTTCCCCTGGCTACAGTGTTGTTTTCTGCTTCCTGGCTAGGTTATTGTGTAGTATTGGTTTGATGTGCGCCTCTTACCGAGCTATGATGTCGATGTGGTCACAGCAAATGGGGGAGCAAAGTGTCCCCTGAGTTTCAGTCTTCGGGGAGTCAAGGACCGATCCCATCCTTGGAGATCTCTCGAACCTACCGGTCCCATCTTTGGGGATCTGTCAGACCTATGAGCTCTGGCAGGTGAAAATGTTTTGGTGAGTAATCTCATGTGTGTCTAGGTGAAATCTGTGCCAAGATCACAGCTTCCTCCTTCTTCAAACCTGTGCAATAAGTCAGATAAGATGCAATTAAGAGCAGAAAGTCAGATAAGATGCAGTTAATGGCAGAATTTGGCTCTGTGTTTTGAGAAGGAAGAGTATCTTTATTTTCCTGTGGAGCCAAGCAGTTTAGGCAGGAATTCCCACTGCTTCCATCTAGTGAAAGTGTACTATGACTATTAATATTGCAAGGAATAACCCAAGGGATGGAAGAGATAGTTCATTGTCTTTTGCTGGTTTCTGTAAAGACTGTTATAGTTTGGCTGCTGATTTCTGCTGCTTTGGCAGAAATCTGGAATGAGTTGTACAGCATTAGTGGCAACACTCCAGATTTGACTCTAGTGTAGTTTCAGACAAAACCCAAGTCCTAATTTAGAGCCTTATCTTCTTTTCTGATGATTTAAAAAGGAAATTGCTGCAATCAGTTTGAATCTGGAAAAAATATTTCTAGGACTGGACCGTGTGAATTTACATAAGTGTTTCACTTTAGTTACCCAGAAGTAAGTATTTTGAATCGATAAAGCACTGATAAGCACCCCATTGCTTTGGACACAGAGAAACTCAATGATTTGGAACTGAAATTAGGAGTGTCATCTTCAGTACAAGTGGGTCGTCACGAGTTC
Source organism: Sula dactylatra (assembly GCA_013389905.1). Taxonomy (NCBI): domain Eukaryota; kingdom Metazoa; phylum Chordata; class Aves; order Suliformes; family Sulidae; genus Sula; species Sula dactylatra. The sequence continues at coordinate 198,008 of WEKW01027823.1, forward strand.
TGTGTATTATAGAAACTCAGGTAGAAGTGGCCAATGCATGACTCTGCCTTGCAAAATCTTCAAAAGATTTATTTATTTCCTGTGATAGCAGAGTGAAAGGGAAACCTCTGAGAGAAAATCGTGATATTAACAATTAATGAATGAGTGCCCTTTGCATGCATGCATGAGTGGAGGAGGCCTGGCAGCCTTCAAGACAAGCCACTAGCAATGGCTTGCTTTCTTTAAAAAGAAAAAGGAAAGCTCTTAGAGAACAACAGAACCTTTGACAGGACTTCTGCAAAAAAGCGCAAGGATGGGAGTCTTCCTCCCAGAAAACCATGAGAAAGGCACCGTGCACAGAAATTTGTGGTCCTTGATATGCTCCACTCCTGATCTGCTAAATATTTCTATACATCTTAGTGTGAATGGTTTCTGTTTTGTGATCATCAGTTTCTCATTCTGGAACAGGAGGGTAAGCAGTAAGATAAGTTTTATTTGGGTTCTGCAAAAGCTTTTGTAAATGGGATGCTATGATCAGTCCTGCATTCTGGAAGTGCTTGTGCTGGAGCTAGGAGCAGGAAAAAACTGGGAGAAAGAGTGGGAGACCTTGGCTTTGGTTTGTCTACTTAAAGCAAAATAATTTCTTGGGGCAGGAATCTGGATGACAGCACTGCTGGGTTAGCAAAACCCCGTGGGGCTCTGCTGCGTGTGTGTGTGTCTCAATGGCTCTGTGATAAGCTGAGGGCATAATTCAGTTCTCTAAATAAGGAGTAATTTGCAACTGCTGATGTAAGTGACCAGACAACAAGCAGGAGAAAGGGGAATGAAGCAGGTCCTGGAAGCTCAACAAAATATTTTGGGTTGAGCATTTTGAAACAGATATGTGCAAAAATGAAGAAAGGAATCGGGAGTATCAAATATAGGACAAGGCTGTCTTTCCTGATGACTGGTGTTTGCTGGGGAATGGATTTTGAAAATGGAGGGGAGGTGCTTCCTTTATCAGGATCTGTTCTGCATTTCATCTTAAAGAATTGTTACGAACTTTGTGACAGTGGTATCTTTGCAGCTTGTACAAAGCACGGGATTTTGTAATTTCCAAATGATTCTATTCCATTTTTAAAATAGGGATTTTGTGTGTCCTCAAGACCTACTAACCACAGATGATTGCATCTAGGAAAGATTAGAAATGTGTTCAATTCTTTCCTGGTGGTTCTTGACTTCTGATTTCCAAGACAGAAAGCCACTGACTTGCTAACATCAATGGCAGCCCTGCTTAAGCCAGCATTTCTGGCCTCATCTCAGAAAAAGCTCTTAGTCTCTGCTTAATTTTAAACACATGCTTAGGTCTCATTGATTTCATACCATGCAACAACATTCTTGTGCTATGGAAGGGAAGGGACTTACCTTTGGGTCTAGACCGCCTCTCACTTCTTCCTCATGATGAGGCATCACCACCGTAACATCTGGGGTAACCTTCAGATAATTATGAGTTTTATCTTTGTGAATTGATCTTCACTTCTTAAAAACTATTGTGACAGCAGTTTTTGTCAGATTCAGTATGAACCAGATGGAATTTTCCATCCCTCTGGGTAGGCAGAGAGAGGTGGAGAGCAGATGCAGGGCTGCATGTACTGTCAGCGGCACGCTACGCACGAGCATCCATCTGCTTGTTCAACCGGAGCCAGACATGCGAGTTCCTGGGCTAGTTCTCTTCTCCCAGCAATCATGTGAGTGAAGATCTAGTGACTGGAAAAGACTTACTGCTGAGTTACGCCAAGGTACATGCAGCCACACTTTACTGGTTCCTGTTAGCCCAGCAGACCAAAAGGTGCCACTCAAAACACCCACGAGCAAGAATTAACAGGTTCATACCTGCCATCTACGCTGCTGCATAGCATAATGGATTTATGTGTTACTTACTGCTTTTCTATAAATGATGTGACACTGATCTCATACAGTATGGTCTGGTCCTGCAAATCTGTGCACTATGATTGTGCTTAAGTGTGCTCTCAGTAAGCCAGCTTCAGTAGTAAATGTAGTCTGGTCATGGTAGCATTGTCAAATTGAGCTTGTTGGCATTAGTTTATTAGTTTGCTTGGGGGAATTCCAGTCTGTCTCAGCATTGTTGCATCTGAATGAAATAGCTCAGATATCTCTGTGCTACCCTGTGTTGTGCAGTGAAGAAATGGCAAGGGGAAAAAGAACAATTCAGTTATCTGTGCTTTATATGTTCCTGGAGCAGGGTCCACCAAGTAGGTGCTAAAATTGAAGGAACAAGACAACTAAACATGTTTCTAAAATACTCAGTAGTATCCAGACTGTTTTTCAGACATAGTTGTCTTTCCAAGGAAAGTTTTAGTTTAAAAAAAAAATCACCAACAATTATCTGAAAATACTAAGAACTTAATTGTTTTGCATTTTCAGCTGAAACACTTGTTTCCAATTCCATTATTTCAGAATTCAACTAAACTATCCCTGCCATGCATAATCTGCTGAAAAGTCAATACTTTCAACCCAAACTATGAAATAAAGCAGAGGAAGAAAAAGGATTTCTTTAAAGTCCTTTCCCAGAGGAAAAAAAGTAGTGAATGAGCCATGGTGTGATGGGGTCAGCTTTCTTGAGCGCAGAGGCAAGCCAAATGGAGTGAACACCGTGAAGACTTCATTACTCATCAGCAGCGTGCACTGAGGCATTCGCAGACCAAGAAATGCAAAACTCTATCACTTGCAAAGAATCATTAGTAACTTAGGGGTTTTAAGGATTTTGCAATACATTTCCAGTCTTACAGTCTGTTGTAGACCCACAGTAAAACTTAGATGTCAGTTTGTTCCAAAGGAAGTAATACCTGAGCTGGTTTTGAGGCTAGTTACATGAGCAGCCTCAGCAGCGTGGGCTTTGACCGCAAGGACAGAGGAATGAAGAAGGCTCGTACAGCTTACAACCTGTAACACCCAACAGTTCTGCTGCAGGTGGTTTGGTAATTTTGGGTTGGTTCACATGGTTTGAAGTCTCATACCTCAAGACCAAAAGACAAAATTAATTCTACCAAGGCCCTGACAAACAACCTGTTGTGATTAAGCTGCGGAGACAGTGATTTAATATCTAATTTCATAAAGCCTAGAATTTTAGTACAGCAAAAAGTTCAATATGTCCTTCAGGCTCTGAATCTGTTGAGAAAAACTTGATTTTCAGGAGTTCAGCGTCTGTGGTTGTGGCCAGGTTTCACAAGTGATCCACTCCGGAGAATCCTTATGGGGCCTCGGAATCTGATTTTCAAACAAGTGCCCAAATGAGTGCAAAGCTTCAGTTGGAAACCAGACTTTAGAAAACCTGTCCCAATGGTGAAAATGCTTGATTTTAAAAATCTGTGGGTATAGGCACTGCAATACATTGACAGACTTGCAGCATCATTTGGCGCTCTGAGCCAACAATCGTTTGCGTGTTTTCAAAATAGACACACAGCAAAATTATGACTTTGGCATACCCTAGTTGTTTCTGAGCCAGGTTTGCTTTGAATTTGAGTTTAAATCTTCACCAGCAAGAGTGATTCTTCCATCAGTAGCAGCCACAGAAGTAATTGTCCTGGAGCTCAGGCATACAGGTCATTAAGGTCTGCTCTGTTTTCTCCTTTTCTGCCTGCTTTAATCAATAGACGATGCTGTTTCCGATTGAGATATAAAAAGTGAGTAATACCTATTCCTCAATAGCACCTGTTAACCACTGCTTTAGCATGAATGTGAAATACTCAGGAATATGAGTCATTAGAATAATGTCCTTTTATCTTAAATAGGCCAGTATGTTTAGAGAGTATTGTAAGATACTACCAAACCACAGATTTCTTTTCTTTCTTATTACTAAGGTGAAGAAGCAGCAGTGAGGATCGAAACTTGTTTACTACGGTGCTTGTAGTGCAGTGTTTGTACAGCGCAGTGTTCCTGGTAGAAGTTTTCAGATGTTTCTGTTGTAAATTATGCCATGCTTACTGGGGCCTGTTTATTATCTCATTTTATCAGTGTAAATTCTGAATAACTCCTGTGGGTTAGATACTGATGTACTAGAGTGGCTTGAGATTAACAGCCGAGTTCTGATTTAGTTTAGGATTATATAATTTAAGAGAGAAAAAATAGGCAGCTATCAAGCTCCTCTATATTACCGTAAAGCAAGGGTAGCCTGACTCAAACTTTGTGCTGATTTAAACTCCTTAAATCCTAAATTCTGTTCCCAGTTTAATTAAGGCAGGTAAACTCCAGTGATGTTTCCATGGATTGGCCTTTATGTATATGGGTGCTGAATCAAGTGCAATGATGAAGCTGGGAATCAAAGTTTGATCCAAAAATTGTCTGTAGGGTAGCTAATTTCATAATGGAATTATGTGTTTTATGAAAAATAAGTGGAAGCTTTCTTCTCTTTGTTTAAGTTTAAAGTTGTATTGAAAATCAAGTATACAGTATGTGCTGAAATCTGTGCATGTCATATGGTTTAGTTTTACGTAGTTCTGCAAGAAGAAGGGAGCTGGGCTCGATGATCCTTATGGGTCCCTTCCAACTTGAGGTATTCTATGATTCTATCATTCTGTGTCATGGGAATACCACAGCAAATCAACCATTTTCACTTCAGAGTAAAGAAAAGAAATCTCTAACATGGGGAAGATACACTGTCACTCTATGCACTTCTATATTACATTGATTTTTTCTATTTAATTAAAATATATGTAAATTTATGCTTGGATTTTCATTCTTGTGGGTTTAGTTAAGAATAATCCTCTCAGCTGTGTTTTAAATGAGACTTCAAACTCGAACCCATTATCGGTGGTTGTAGATATGAATTTGTGATATAAACAGGGGAAATAAACAGACATGCGAAGATTTAAGAAAAAGTTTGCAACTTGCAGAAAGGGAAGTCATACTGAGAGGTAGTAAAATTTAGATTCGTACATTAAAAATGAGTAAACTGAGAATAAAATACAGATATTTGCCATATTAAAATGGTGGAATTTTGTATGTAATCTACTTCAACCTCTCTTCTAACCCAAAGAAAAGGTAAGACCCATGACTATGGTTCAGTTCTACAGCATCTATAACCCAATTGCTGGAAATGTATTTAATACTCAAATTCACACGGTATTTTAGGGTGTAAGAATGGTCAGACTGAGTCAGCTTAGAGGTCCACCTGGCCAGATCTTTGGCCTAATATTTTGTGTGATTCCCTTTTTATTTTTGATGACTACATTATCCTGAGGCAATGAACTTCAAATTTGAATCTTATGTTGTATGAAGATGTGCTTCCTTTTGTTTCTTTGAAATCCACTGCCTGATAATTCCAGTGCATGTTCTTTATTCTGGAGAAATAATGAGTTAGCATTTCTGTTTACAGAAACTGTTCTGAATCTACGCCTGTTCTGGTTGCCCTTTGCAGCATCTGTTGTAATTTTACTACATCCTTGGGAAAAAAAATAATCTGAGGATTGAGGGCTTGACTTGCAATCACAGAAAAGTGAGATTCACCAGCTGTTTTACGAGGCAGTGTGTTTTGATTAAAGAAAAGTGTATATCGTCTCATATATCTGCAGTGAATCAGTTCCTGTCAGATATAAGTTCTTCCTGGAGGGCTTTGTACAACCTACTGGAAAGTACAATTCATCAGAGTCTGCTCTGATCTGCTGCTCAGGGGCGAGATAAGAGAAAGAAGGGGAGATAGGTCTGAACCAAATCTCTGAAGCCTGAGCCCCAACATGGTCTTCTGTTAGTGGAAGGAGAGCAGTTTTACCAGAAATGAGGCTCTTTCTACCAGGTAGATTAGGGTACAAAGACCTCAGTACAACATGTCCTCATTTTTACAGAAGTGTAAATGGTTGAGCGTCAGCATTAAACTAGAACATTGCACATTAAGCCCTTCACAGCTGATCAGATACATTGTAGAAGTGGTAAGGATAGTTTTTATTGTGTATCTTCATGTATTTAACAGTCTTTACATAAAAATGTGGCTTGCTTTCTGCCTGCTCAGAAAGGTAAGAGACTGGAAAAGTTCAAAGGCTGCTCTGTCTAGTGAAGGAGGTCTTTTGAAAGATGCTCTGTCTGAACAGAACTAGCAGCTTTAGTGCAAATCAGAGGTTACAAATGAAGGAACACCATTATTTTACAATGTTTTTGGTGCTTTCTCTTCTGTTCAGGATGCCGATAATACAGAACATGGCTGATGTTCTGGCAAGGCATTAGTAATTGTCTTCTACCTTTATAGCCGTAGAAACAATGGATTAGGAAATATCAGTTGCATAATGCACTTGACCAAAATGGTTCTACCGTCATTACTAATATTGATGTTTCCACTTGTCCTTGCAGGTGCAAGCTCTGTGTCACCTTGTGTGCTTGATTGCTAGAGTCTGCACTCATGAAGAGTCCCAAGACAAATATCGTGTGGGTATATGTGCAACTTTGTGGGCTACAGTTATAAATAACAGGTAGAGTTTAGACTCTGTGGCCTAAAACTTGGTGCTTTCTCACATTGGCCCAGCTAAGTCTTCATTCCTTGCACTTAAAAGGCCAGATCTTGCCTCCAATAAGAACATCCTCTGCCTCCCACTTCACACCCAACCTCCTTCCAAACCTTCCCCATCTCCAAGTAAGAGTAACTGTGCCCTCCCTCTGGTTTGACTGCTGCCTTTTCTCCTGGACTGAACCCTCACTTCTCACTATTTCACTTCCATCTGCTTCAATTCACACAACATTAAGTTGGGGTCTGAAGGAAATTCCCACCTTGGCACAATGGATTAGAGTGTGAGGGAGTGAACAAATGTGGGAAGGGTTGAACAAATGTGCTGAAATGAGTGGGAAGGAAGAGTTCAGGTTCATCATTACTTTTTTGTTCTGCCTCAGAAATACCTTTTTTGGGTCCCTTTTATTTCCTGTGCTTCCCAGCTATATTGGACAGTAAGCATTGGTAACAGTAATCTTGAAACTTCTTATAGGATCTCCTTATGACAGGCACCAGGAGCAAGAGAAGGACAGGGAGAAAACAAACGACTTTGCCCAATGCGGGTCATGAGTTTACACAGTGAAAAAGCCACCTGTTGATCTTTGACTCATTCAACAAAGAAGTCACGTCAAATACTAACCTGAAAAATTCCTGGTAAGTGATTAAGCCCTGAAACAATAGCGTATTTCTGCCTCTTGACGCTGTCAGAAACCACAGGTACACTCACTGAAATTCTCCCTTTGATGCTTTGAGATCAGAAGTAATTTTGATCAAAAGCCAGAAGAATTACCCCAAACATATTCATGCTAAAGGACATTCTTTGTTTTGGTCTTTAGTTACTCTCAGAACCTTTGCATACTGTTTGAGATCTCAAAGACTTACGACTAAATTAAAATAAATGCATTCCAAATGTATTTAATTACAAAATCACAGTGATTTGGACAGAGAATACTTCCATGGAACTTGTCCCGATTTAAACCAGAACAAAACTCCGGTCACGCTCAGCAAACTTGGATAGCAAATAGGTGTGGATTTGTCTATTTTGCAGGTCTGCATTGTGCAGAGATCACAGCTGATGACAACCTGCCAATACTGAAGGTCTCTAAATCTGTAAAAATAAATAGCTGATATTTTATCTGCAAGCAGCGGAATATTTAATCAATAAGCTTCTACAGAAGATTAGCATTTTTAGGCTCAATGTTCACATTTCTGCCGTACGATATATATGTAAATTGTGTATATAATGGAACTCCTTTACGTACATTCTCACATTGTTTCATTTTCAAAATCCTCTAGTGACCTTTTATGCCTCATTTCTTGGGTGCTATTGATGGAGATACCTTAAAAAGGGATCTGATTTTCAGAAAGAGCTATGCAAGAAAACAAAGAGAGTACTTTGCTTCCAAAATTTTGTCCTCTTTATGGATCCTTAGAAATCAGTAGTCACTTTTGGAAAACTAGACCGTTCAAACGCAATCTTTTACATGAAACTCAGAAAGTGAAGAACACTGGAAATCCTCAAAACCTCTAGTCACAAATTACAACTGGACAATGTTTAGGAATTGTGGTTTATTTCCACAGATGTGTGAGCTCTTTTGATTAGTGTTGATGTGAACGCTTATGAAGAGGAAGTGGAATGCCCAAACATGGTCCTTTATCAATTGTTTCTGTATGTCCTTCATTGAACTAGTGCCCTTCTGTGTTCAGAGGGACCTTCAGTCCCTGCCCAAAGTGATGTCCTGAATTATTTTTAATTATATCTTCCCCTTTTGCTTGTAGGTGGTTATCAGTCATCAAGAAAAGAGTAATTCATGTCACTCATGCAATAAACTGATTTAGCAAGAATGTTGGCTATTAGTCATGCTGATTATTAGCTGTGTTGATTTTCAGAAAGTTCACAGGCTGGATTTTCACAAGCTAACAGCATCTGATTGCACAAACATCTGACTGCCCAGGCTTTCTGAAGGAGTTTGACTTCTCGCTTCACCTGTAGCTCTGAATATGTCCATTTAATTTGATTACTGAATAGCTGTTTGAAAACCAAAAATGCTCAAACTGAATGTTTCCGGCTAAAAACTGAATAACGCTTGGTTTTTGGCGTTATGTTGATTTATTGCCTCTGAGTTTGGGCAATTTTCAACCTGAAACATTTTTTTCTTGGCAGGGGGTGGGGGTGGGGGGCAGGGAACATCAGCTGAAAATGTCAGCCAGCCTTCCTCCCAGTGCTCTGACCAGCCCTGCCAGGAACCTTGGTGATGGTGTCCCCATGACTCAGAAAAGTACTTTGCAATTATGTAAACAGGTACTATTATTATTCTAGCTATGTGGTGAGCCATAAGTGCATTGCACTGCAACCCGCCAGACAGCGTGGAGGGCATTTTGACCACTATTTGTGCATTGGTCTTTGTGGGTCCCAACAGTCATGTAGTCATAAGGCTAAAATGAAGGGCCTTTTGCAAGGGCTGTGGGGATTAGAATGTGGCAAATACCAAAGCTTCAGTGCATTAGTTGCTAATCAAAGTGAAACAATTATGCCTTTCTTCACCATTTTTGGGTAATCCTGTAGATGTGATGGCTTACCAGGCTCAGTGCTGGCTGCTCCCTCCGGCCCAGCTTTCTGTTAGTTGGTACCTAGACCCTGAGCAGCCTAGCAGTGAAGCATTTCTGAGTGGGATCCTTTCTCTGCTCCTTCCCTATCCATCCTGTAGAGCTGTCATAACAAGCTGTCTCCTGTTGACTCTACAAAGTAGATTCCCAGAACTTAATTTAGGCTTACAAGATGTGATTCCTCTCACCAGACCTAAGATGGCTGCAAGGTCTAAATCAGAATGAGTCGCTCTGGGCTTTGTTACAGTCAATAGACAGCAGTCCAGGGAGCTCAGATAATCAAATGTAAGTTACTACTTCAGGGTAAGATATATGTCATGCTAAGCTCCCTCACCAGGTCTCTGTGAAGTACAGAGGGTGTCTGAGGTGACCACATGCAGGTGCCTACTTCTAGACACTCACACCAGATCAGCAAAATCCCTCCCAGTCTGGCCAGAGGCAGGAGGGCTGATGTGGTTTTCCTGGAAGATCGCCATGTTACAGGAAGCTTGTAGCTTAGATGGGGATGTCTGGAGCATGATCTTTTATTAATTTAATTCACAACTTAGACTGTATCATTGGTCTTCTCTGCTAGCTTCTTCCCTTAGTCAGGAATGTACCACAGTCATTGCCTTTAAACGGACACTTCTGTGCCAGCACTTGGTGCCATACTCCTGCTCAGGGCCTGCCAAGCTCCTAGCCAGCACTTTCATAGCGTCCATCCACATTTGCTTATAGGCCTTTCAAAATCACGAACTTCACCAAATCCAGCTTTCCAGGGTGGGACCAAAGATTTTAGGAAAGAATGGGGACTGAGTAGATGCAGTAGATTTGCGATCCTGCTTCAGCTGCTAAGGTATGTGACTGAGGTAAATCAGTTCTCCCTGTGCCTTCCTTATCTGTAAAACAGGGGCAGTGAGGTTTATTTCCTTTGTAAGGCAGTTTGAGATCACTGGGAGTTAAGTAGTATGTGAGAGCAATTTTTATTATCCTGATTTAAGTTAGTTAGGCAAAGTGTTTGTGATTGCTCACTGAGACAGCAAAAACTGTTTTTTAATTCTGCTCAGTCATACATGGTTTTTGTACCCCTTGATGGGCTCTGCAGACACTGCGAGATGTGAGTGCATTGATGTGCTGACAGCGTTTTGAAAACATGGCTCCAAAATGACAAATAGCTGAGGGAAGCTGTCTTCAGGTTATGTGTGCATGCACTGCTGTACTCGGTGTTCCTGGTGTGACTGCAACAGAGATAAAACAATCACATGGCTATATTAATTTATTTGTTGGTTTTAATTAATACCACCTTTAATGGTAATAGTTTTATGTTCTGTTCTGGCAGAACCCCAGCTGTATTCACAACCATGGAAAACTTCATGGCACCACTGAGCACCGTCAGTGAGCTTGTGCTTCAGCAGAGCAAGGCTAAGATCCTCCACGGCAAGGTGAGCGGTGCCTCCCGGCGCAAGCGGGAGTTCATGCCGGATGAGAAGAAGGACAACATGTACTGGGAGAAGAGGCGCAAGAACAACGAGGCAGCCAAGCGCTCACGGGAGAAGAGGCGCCTCAACGACTTCGCCATGGAGAGCCAGTTGGCTGCTCTCAGCAAGGAGAATGCCATCCTCAGGACAGAGCTGCTGACCCTGAAGCTGCGCTTTGGGCTCATCAGCCCAGACACCAGCACCTACCAGGGCCACTCCCTCCAGGACTTCCTGGGAGTTTATTTCAGAGGGCACAGAGCAGGCTCCCCACTCCTTGAGGCTGAGCCCTTTGCTGGGGAGTCCTGCTTCTTCGCAACAAAAAGCTTTGTGCCGAAGGTGCTGGAGCCAGCTGACTTTTCCTGCAAAACCTTTGGCCCACCCAGAAACATCCTTAGCTGTGACACAAAGGCAGCTCCCATGGACGCACCTGGCCTTCAGCAGCCAAAGAGGCTTGATGCAGCCTTCGGATCCACAGTTTGTTCTCCATTCCTCGATTACCACTGCCCGGACAAATATGCTTTCCATTTGCCTTTGTCAGGCAGTGCCTGCTTCTTGTGCCCTTCTCCCTGTCCACCTGAGGTGAGTAAAGAAAGCACCACAACTGTCTCAGATGAAGATGATGAGCAACAAGTGCCCAAAACTTCTCTACCTCCATGCAGCCTGTCCTGCCCTTCAGAAGATCATTCAAAGGGTCGAACCTATGCTGCCTTACCTCACAAGCTCCGGATTAAGACAAAAGCCCTCAGCAGCTTGGAGGAGAGTGGCCTGGACTCCCACTGAGGCAGCAGAGGAATGGCCTGCTGTAGGGCCAATGCAAGACCTTCCAAAGACATGAAGGGTTTGGAAGGAGGGGGTGGGAGGGAAATGTCTTATTCTTCAAAGAGGGAAGTCATTTTCTCTGCTTTGTATAAATGATAAGGGAGTTTATAGGGCTGGGCTGCATCACTACAGCACAACTGCAGCTGGCCATGATGTTCATCTTGCTGAGTGAGACCTACCAGACCCTGCAATCACAAGCCTGAGTTTCACCTGGCTGCTCTGCTCACAAACCAATCTAAAATTTGAAGTGTGAAGGGACCAGAGACAGGAAGAGGCTAAGGCAGTGGAGGTGGTATCCGTGCCATGTAACACAGCTACAGCTGCTTAGAGTGGCAACCATTTTAATTACATTTGCTTCATCATCGCTTTCATCCCCCCGAATGTGTCTGACGTCTTAATTGCTTGATAAGGGAAACTGTTGATGGAAGTAGTTTCAGACCCCCCCCCAGCTGTCTGAAGTAAGGAAAAGGGATGGTGATAAAAAGGTGCTGAATTTACACTGGTGTGAAATGAGAGCAGAACCTAGTCCATTTTATTCCCAGTTTATCATAATTTATCTTCAGAGAGAATGAACTCTTTTTCTCTTTGTTCAGACACAGTGTGGTCCAGAAAATAGTTTCATTTATCTTTGCAATGATTATTTTTGAGGTCTAAATATTTGGTTTTTACTGAAATGCAAAATGTTTTAGTTTTATTTCATTCTTTTTAAATAAGGCGTTTTCAGAAATGGTATTTCTGTATTTGGAAATTGCCTTTATAAAACATTTTCTCACCTTTAGCTGAGTTGGCTGAACCATTTCCTTTTCTGGAAATTAAATGCAAGTGAACAACTCAGTTAACATCTGGCTGCTTATATTAATCAAGGTAAATCCTGACTGGCCTAACGCTGGGCTCACAGGGGATATACTCATCGATTATTTCTATTTACCAAACTACGCAAGCTGGAGCGACTGAACTGGAGAACTAACTGAACTGAAGGTTTCTCTTGACTTTCAGTGCCTGGCATATTTGCAGCACTCAGAAATGATAGAGGAATATAATACTCATAACTGTAGCCTTTTATGTTCCTGCTGTCACAGAGTGTGCAGCACCACTGGATGAACTGTAGATATGGAACACAATGGACTCGACTTTGCAAAAACAGTAAAGGCCACATTGCTCCTTCAGAGATCTCCTGGACATGCAGGCACTGATTTCCATCCCCCTCTGAAGGCAGGAGGAGACTTCGAAGCATATGGTGCCCAGGGCAGGGACAGAGATGTCTCAGCATGTTCTGCAGGTGGGTCCTGTTTACGAATGTAATGCTACCAGCTCACTCCCACCCAAGGCTTCACCTGTGTCAGCTGGGCTGGGGGAAATGCTCCCTCCCAACTGAATTTGTACAGTGAGATCTGTTGGGAAGCTTCAGCAAAGCATCACTGTCGGAAACCTGCTCTCAGGCTGGGCAAGCTGTTACTTGGTTCTCACGTGGTTCTTCTGCTCCATCCCCAAGCATTCAAGGAGTGTCCGTGCTAAGACATTTCTAGCATCGTCTCCACATTGGTTTTAGCTGTTCCTGGTGACAGGGGTTTCCATCCTGTGTCTCAAGAGACTGTTCTGTTGCCGATCTCCAGACTTCATTTGATTTTATCTAATGCATTTGGGTTCAGCCCCTTTCCCCCTTTAAAGCATTTTGCTCCGTTTTACCTATACACATACTGCATATATTGTATGTATTCCTTGGGGTATCTGCTTGGACACTTTCCCTGTCCATCATGCCTTCCAACTACTTAGCCTTTGGGAAAGCCAGCGCTGCAGCCATGGCACAGACTGCGGAGTAGGTACGATACAGCTGGAGAACTTTAACCCAGCTGACCACGTAGCTCAGGGCTTTATGTAAGTAAGGCAGGAGGCATCTTGAGCTATAGCTATGTTGAGCTGAAAGCCAGCTGAGCCTCAGTGAGCAGTACCCTCATGAAGGTCTCTAAAGCCTACTTTAAGCTGTTCCTCCATCACCTCAGTTCACAAGCCAAAGACAGTTCTCAGAGGTGTATTTCAGGTATACCTGTAACTTCTTGTCCTCAGTTGTCCTTTTGTGTTTTGTCTTTTTTCCTAAAGAAAGGAAACTAATGCAGTTCCAATGTTTCTGTGTCTGTCTGTCAGCCCTAAACATTTTTTGACATGTTGAACAAATACAGCCTGATCTGGTGGAAGAAGACAGATCTCAAAGAGAATAAACAGCTACAGATTGTTCTCCTGTGCCCCAAACATATATTTTCATTTTCCATGTCCCTACTGATAGAAAAACTGCACTGCCTGCTCAGCCCTACCAGAAACCAGAGATGTCAGTGGGAGCTCAGCCTCCTGGCTCAGATCCCTGGGAGTCTCCGCTTCGCCAGTTCTGCTGCTCACAGGACTATCCTGTTCCTTTTCATGTGTGCTGTTCTCACTTAAAATTTCAGGCTCTGGAGAGTAAAGACTTTGTCAAGAGTATTTTTCTAGAAATTATTTTATAGCTAATAAAGAAATGCACCAATAATAAGACCGTGTAAAAGGACAAATGACGCTGCCTGACATGGGATGTAAAACTCCCTCAAATCAGTTTGGAAAAGAGGGCCCGTAATTTGAGCTGTACTCAGGGTCATCTGAACTGTGGAGGTATTTCATGTTGTGCCCAATAAAACTCTGTTTCCAGAAGCTGCAAAAGGTGTATTTGCCTGTCTGTTGGGACTGTATCTGCACCAAACTTCCCTCCTCAGGAACAGCCAGTGTGATAAATATATCCGGTAGAGACAAGGCCTGCTCAGGAGCAGAGGTAGCTGTGATGAAGGGCACAGATTAAGCAGGCTGTGGGGCACATACCTTCTTGATTCCTCTGTCCATAAGTATGTTTTCCCCCCAGTTTGTGTCTATGTTCTCACAGCAGGACCCTCAGTTCTCTACCGCGGAGTCCTGCAGCTACCGCACTGCCGGCGTGCTGACAGAGGGGCCGGTGCGGCGGGGCTCACACAGCTCACCATCATTTATGGTGATACCCAACAAGGGTCAGCCCTGCTGACTGCCCATCCCTGGCACTTTTGCGCCGAGATCAGTGCAGAGAAATGGGTACCCCTTCACGCTCGCAGCTGCCGAGGCTGGAGCCCCGGGGCTGCAGCATGAGGGGGGCAGCTCTACTGTACTCGCTGGCATGAAGGGAAACCAGAGCGCTGCAACCGCTCTTCAGGTGTGAAACTTGACACAGTGATGCTTTCAGATTAAAAGAAACCACAAATGGTTCGATTTCCTGTCCTATTGCCCCTGTCCTCCCCCTCGGAACAGGTAAGGACAGCCCAGAGCAAGAATGCAGCTTAGAAATTATTTCGCTAGAAGAAATTGCTTCCCCCCTACTCCTGCCCTTCCCCATCACTTCTGGACCAGCTTTTCTTACTGCTGTGCAGGGCTTTTCTCTGCTCCACACGCCTGCAGCCATTTCAGGATGCAGCAATCGGCTGCGAGCAAGTGATGTAGGGTGCAGGCAGCAGCCTTGTCGTGGCAGCAGAGCTGGGGTAGGTCAGCTCACCCTGCTATGTAGGATGGGTTCGGTGCTTGTAGGGAGGGAGGTAACCCCCAGGACCTGCCTTCCCTCCCAGCCCTGCTGCCTGGGGCCCAGGGCGAGACACGACCCTGAGAGGTTTAAACCCGCAGGTGCCCAAAGGTGATTTTTTGTGGGGAGCAGATACTGTTCATCTGAAGACGACCTAGAAATGAGTAACGCTTCCTGTTTGTTGTGTCCCTGCTGTTGCACAAACCGAAGGCCAAACTTGGAGCTGGGGTTCACGGTGGTGTAAGCTGCTGCGCCGCCGCGGAGGGAGCGGAAGGGTGCAACAGCAGCAGAAAAAGCAGTGGGAGAGCATGAAAGGATGTGAAGTAAGCCAGCCCTGGCCCCACACCTGGCTCGTGTCACACCTTCTTACAACCCCTTTGCCATTATTGCCCTTGCTTTTCCTCCCCTCTGGGACCGCTCGCCTGGAGGGGATGGAGACAGGGAGGGTGTTTCCCCTCCATCCACACTTGCATTTCTCCTTTGCTGCCTTGTCCTAGAGAGTTTCCCACTGGTACCCAGGGGAGATCCAGCCATCTCTATCGATTATCCCATCCTGAAGTTGCACATTTAATAACATCTTCAAATAGAACCGTTATTGTACTAATTGTTTCAGATGATGATAGCTGCAAGGCTTGCCTGGAAGGGAGCTGACCTATTTCTGCTCCTGCCCAGGCTTAGAAGTTAATTCATTAATGAGTCTTTGTTCCAACGTAATCTCAGGTAGTTTTCAAGCTGGTTAATGATGGGCGTGAGTGTTATATAATAAAAAAACCCTGTGCCTGTGTCCTAAGAGGGGGAGGCGAGGAAGATATTTCTTACCTGTATCTCTTTGGAAACCTATTCTGGTATTTTTCTATCTGTCTATGAGAGTGGAAAGGTCAAAAGCAACAGCCTAATTCAGTACCAGCTGGCATTTACGATTATACTGTTGATTCAGCCCATGGTTAAACATGTAAACCGATGTCACAGATTTAATACCATCATTATTTACCCTGGCAAATGCACGCCTGTATTTATCAGTAGCACTTGCTGCTTCTTAGGGCAGAGGTGAAATTTAGAAATGAGATGGGGCAGGACATTTGAAGGCAAAAGCTGTTAAATCTGTCTCTGCACTCTTCCACCATTTTTCAGCTTCCTCAGGCAGAGATGTTTTATTTATAAAATCAAAAATGTGGTTTTCCTCGCTGTGAGAGCTGAGAGGAGAACAGCCCCCTGCGCATGGCCACTCGCTCCACACTTCCATGCACAAGGGTTTTCACATCATTACTGAGTCCCAGGTGCAGACTGGCAGCTTTTCGGGGCAGGAATAGGGCTGAGATGAAGGGCTTGTCCTTTGGCACCTGCATCCATGACTGAGCCTGAGAGCATCACCCTCACACACAGAGAGCCCGATATCCCCTGGGAGCTGAGCCTGGCCCCTGCTGCAGCTCCCCTTTGCTCCTTCGTTGGGGTCAGGAGCACGACTGTGGTCCCAGCACAGACTTTCTCTCGTGAGCAAGTCCTGGTGCACGTGGTCAGCCCGGCCTCCTGCAGAGCACAGCTGCAGCGAACACTTTCATTCGAAAGCACAACCAGCGGAGGAAGAAATGGTATATAAATATCAGCCTTTTGTTTTACATAGGAGCTGGTGGTTTCAACACTTCCCCAGGAAATGAGAGACTTCACTTTGATTCCCTTCTCTGGCTGCAGGGATTCCCAAGAAAATCCGCTTCCTAAGAGAAGGGAAACTGCCTGGGCAGGGAGCTCGAGCAGAACGGGGCACCCTCCTCCCACCACGGGGACCAGCACTACCCCGTGGCTGGGAACTCGGGGTGCTGAGGGCTGGAAAGGGAAAGGAGACAGAGCCAGGGACCGTGACATTCCCCTCCCTGCAGTGGAGGGAAGCATGCAGCAGCATTTAAACACTGCACGACACTTCTTTTGCATTCAGAGCTTAATGTTTTTGTCAGTCACAGGTGAGTCTGGCTTTCTGACTCCTCTTCTTGTTTCAATGTGTATTTTTAAAGCAGACTTTCCCCCTCTTCACACCTCCAGCCTTCACAATCCATATATTTTTCTCGAATTAAAAAATATAGCCATTTTGCTATAAAACTTTCAGGTCACAATTTTGCTGATCATGGTGGAAAGTGCTCAAAAGTCCCAAACAGATTTCAGGAAATACAGCTTAGGTGTTAATTTGAGAGGCACCATGGTGGCATCTATTTTCTAGCCAACGCATTTAGTAAGTCGTTGAGAAAAAGCAGGAAAGAGTGAAATGAAAAAGGTGCTGGCATTATAAAGTTATTCAATCTGCCAAAAGCTGAAAATCACTGTGACGCTCAAAGACTGCAGAAGATAAAGCAGGGGCGCTTCAGTGATAATAAATACAAATCAATGCACAAAGGAGAAAGCCACGACCTTAACAAAACACATTGTGCCTGGTAACTAGCACTCTCCAAGGCAGCTCTGCTGTCCTGCTGAGCTCACATCTTCAACGCCGTTTGCCATTTTGCTCCTCCTGCCTCCAGGAAGAGGCAGGAAAGAGAGGCCAACGACAGTGAGCAGAAATGCAGAATGGCTCTGGTGTGGAGCTTGGGATTTTGAGCTGGGAAGAGAAGGACATGCTACAAGTATCTAAATATACATCACGGGACACCTGCAGAATTTGAACAGGGGAAAACTGCTCACTGGTTTCCATAACGCAGAATGAACAGGCACTGTGTGAAAGCGGGCAGAGGCTTTAAAAAAAAGCTGGAGGAAGTATTTTTTCATGCAGCACATGGTTAAACCATGCAACTTGTTACCACAGGATGTTGTGGATATAAGTGAGGTCAAAAAGCAATGAGACAATTTCAAGGAGGACTAGTCTGTCAGGAGCAATTGGACACTGAGTGGAGGCAAGACTCTGGCTCAGGGTATCACTGAAGCTCCCCGGGGAGCTGGGAGGGCAGGTGATGCTGCCGCTGCTCGCATGGGTTTTTGCTAAGCATCTGCTAGCTTTGGAGACAAGCTGCAAGGCTGGATGGAGTTGAAGTCTGATCCAAATGCTTCTCCATCCCCGTGCCTCTGAAAAGAATATTTCTGTGCTGTCAGACACTGCACACTCCAAAAATCCCCAACAAATCTCACACATTTCAGGCACTATTTTTCACACCTTTGTAGTGTTAGGTGGAGAGATGACTACAAACTCTTCCATTAAGAGCATGAGCTAATGATGACCTTTAGCTTAGGCTAAGGACCAAAACTGAATCATTACTGATTTAGGAAAAGTTAGCAATGACTTCTGGAAATAAATGCTGCATTCAGAGTACCCCGCTGCCTGACAGACCGTATGGCCCCTGGGTATACCTGTAAGGCAATGTAATTTCAAAAATCTATTTTAAATTTAATCTTGGCTATATTTCCATCATTATAAAATAATTAGAAGGGAAAATTCCAAACCACATAGAACTAGCAGTACTAATCATCTGCAAAATGAACTGCTCCCTGCATTGCATTGTGTCCCCCACTCATGTAGGAGACCAGACACTGCCATGGGCAGCCAAGACTCAAACTCAAACCGAATTCTCCCATTCCCATCCTACAGGATTCTTCTAATTTAATCTTGTGTCAACACTAGAAGGATATTTCTGGATAAGTGGGTTGGATTATTTTTTTTTTTTTTGTGGAAAAGAAAATGATCATCATGTTTCTGGCTGGCATTTCCACCATCAGAAATCCCAGGTGACCTTGGCAATGCCAGTGCTTGCAGAGTGTAGCTGGTGTGCAATCTCCCCAAGGGCTCGGTTTCTTTACAAATGCCAGTCAGGGGCTGACGCCCAGCGCCTGTGGGGCTGTTTGCAGTGAGAAGGTGCTCGGATCCTGGTTAGCAATGGTCAGCTGGGCAAGAGTGGGGGAAGGAGGATGTGATATCACTTCTCTGCGCCCGTAGTGATGCTCTGACCCTTGTGGTGAGTTGCAGGTTCCGGATGCTGGAGTTAGGGCTGGTTTTTATTGTTTCCTATGCAGAGAGATTGCGCGGGGCTAGATTGAGCGACTGCAGGCAGCAAGAGCATTTCTGCCCTTATCTCTCGCTGGCCTTGGCAGGTGCACGAGAGCTGCTCCTCATGTGATCTGCCTGCTGTGCTCTGAGCTGCCTGGATTGCACCTCTATTTCTTTCCCTTACCTTTATATCCAGGTGCCTTCCTTCCACGCTCTCCTGCAGCTCTCTGTCTCTGCACTGCTGGCAGGCAGCCCTGTGTGTAAATCCCTGACTGTGCTTTGTGCATATTACCAGTTGTGCAAACTGGTCCCAGTTCTCTTCCTAGCTTAGCTGCCCCACTGCTCTTTGGGTACCATCTGTGCAAACATGGAAAAGTAATTTGAAAACCTGGGTTTAACAAGAAGGGAATTAGAGGTTGTTCATGAAACACCACCAGGAAAACATGCAGTTTTTTTCACGCCCACCTGCAGCACTTTTAGTAGGAATAGGCAGAAGCTGATGATCAGGGCCTCAGTAACAGTATTATTGCACAGTAAGTTGGACAACACAGTGCCTTGGTGCCTGTGGACTTGGGCTTCCAGGGGAGTACGTCCAATGATGGAGACGTGCGTGACCATGGGCTTCTTGTCCTGATATATTCTATGGGGATTTAGGGATGATAAACTTTAAAATGTCTGTCAGGTCTGTCCATCCTTGCGCAGCAAGGTCAGGCTGAAATACAGCTGGAGGAATGGTCTTGAAATAGCCACCGGCCATCATCTGGGCAATCTTCAGCCTCCTGTGTCACCTTAACTGGGGCATCGTCCTGCAGCTTGCAAAAGGATAAAGCAGGTTATGCAATCTAGCTCCCTTTAATGCAAAACACGGGGAGTTGCTGTCTGAATTCCTAATGCCACCAGATATCCTTGTTAGGTGCAATAATGCTCAGCAGTGTGTTAAGATGAAGTGATTATTAGAGGTATCTTGGGTACACGGGAGTCAGTATTTGCTTATATCTTTCTCTTATCAGTCTTTTAAATTTGTACTCGACTATGCAGAAAAAAAGAAGAGAAAAGGAAAGTATACACCCTTACATTAGCCTGTAAATATGATGTAGTAGACGCAACCGAAAAAGTGTGAATACACTAAGCTATTCATCTTTAAGCTGGCTTTCTGATATCAGTTCTTCTGAAGACCACAATCTTTCATTTCTCGCACGTAGTGTTACTCATACTTGATAAGTGTGCTAAAACATCAGAGGGAACTGGGGAGGTTTGACAACTCCTTGACCTCAAACAAACTATTCAAATAGCAACACTCCAGGATGAATCAAGCTTGCTTGATTCTAATTTTTTTTTTTTTTGAGACATTAAAAATCTTTGCAGTTGCGATGTGTTAGGGCTGGGTGTGGGTAAAATAGTAGCTAACCAAAACCCGTGCCCAAACTCACCCCCAGTCCCCAAACCTCTAGCAAGAAGCGGACCAAGAGCCTCCACCCTGGTGCAGCCCTGGCTCGCTGGTACAGGCACAGTCCCAGCGCCCTGGTGAGCAGGGGTGGATTTTTTCCTGATTCCCCACCCCGTGCAGGAGGGCTGTGGCAGAGCAGGGAGCTGAGATCTGTTTCCCAGATGTCAAGCAGGGTTGTGTTGTCTCTATTTTTGTTTCTTTCTGCCAAAATCCCCTCACTTAGTGATGGCTGCATCAATTAGCTTGGGCTAAAGTGTAAACCAAGCCTTCACAGAACCTCCTGAAATGCCACTTTTCTAGGTAAAATCCCCCAAACCTCCCCAGAACTCAAGTCTTACTGTGTTGAGTTAAACCTGGAAATTGTCTGCTAATTCTGTGCTGCTCTTCTGTCCCTCTCCTTGCACAGATCCAGAGCTCTGGGGCTGGCTCAGCACTGGTGCCCACAGAGATGAGCACCCACCATCACACCTGGTGCACAGCTGGAATGATTATAAAGGTGTGGAGGACAATATTGGATGTGGAAGCGTTGCGTTGGTCCAACAAAACTCCGCTTGTTTCGATGTCTGGCTTATTCTCTGGCTGTGGTGCTGCCTTCTGTGCCCCATGTGAGAGAAGCGTTGCCCACGCAGAGGAGAAGCCTGACAGAGGATTTCTCGCTTGCAGATGAACAAGTTGCATGGTGGCAAGAGGTGTGAGGAGCACTGTCATTGTGCAAGTGTGTCCATATCCCTCTGAACAGGAGAAAATACCTGTGTTAACCACATCACTGCACAAGAGCACCGGTGGTGGGATGACAAGCAGATGAGAGGAGGCTCCAGGTGTTAGAAATTGGAGGCCCTGTTACTTCTTCAGGTTTGCACCTTCCTGTGCTTGTTTTCTACCCAGCTGGTTGGGATGAAGCTGCCGTCGGGGTGTGGGCAGGGGAGGGGCTCCTCCCGCTGCCCTGAGCCTCCCTCAAGTCTAACACCTATGTTTGATTTCCATGATGGTAACCCTGAATATTTAGTGGTGACACACAAAGTTGTTGTATTGGCTGCTGGAGGTTACTGCTACAGAAGTGATGAGAAGAAAAAAAAGATCATTATTTTATTGATCCCACCTGATTTCCTACCAGCTGCAGCCACGTGATGCCAGTGCAACAACCCAGATGTGGCCTCTTGGTCACCCCCAGCTCCAGATGTGCCTGGAACAAAGGGCAGCGTCCGGGTGTGAGCAGGCACTGACCTCCGTGCTCGGCAGCACCAGCCCTTCCCCTTCCAGTTCTCCCTTTTTGCCAGCGCCGGTGCCAGCCGTGCAGGGTCCCCTCGCCAGGGGGGACGGACCCGGAGGGGACGGGCTATGGGGGCCACGGTGAGCTGAGTGTGTGCAGGACCAGGCTGCACAGCGGTGCCGCCATCGTCGGTCCTTGGCCGTGCCACCTCTGTGCCCCTCGCTCTCCAGTTCAAGGACAGGGAAATCCCTCCTGGGTGGTTTTCCTGCGCATCAGCAATTACAGCTAATTACAGAATTTCTTTTTCCTCCCTTGCGTGCAAAAGACACATTTGAAAATGGTTTTCATTTTGTCAGCATTTTCCCCCCTTACCCCCCAAAATGTCAAAGGTTTAAATTTTGGGTTGCACCAATTTGCTTCCTGTTTCTGTAACGAGGATGAAAGAGGTGAATCTCTTTACTGCCATTTGTTTGACAAAAAGTTTGGGTTTTGTTTTTGTGGGGGACAAAATAGCCTTTCTAGGAAATGTTTTGCCAGGTACACCATGGCAGCCAGGAGCTGGCTGGATTATTTTATTTACTCCGTACTTCCCACTGTACCTATCCGACTTTGCTAATCTCCTGGATCAAATGGGAATGCATCTGCGGGGAGACAAGGCTGAGGGGTACCAGGGATTTATCCCCTATCTGACCTGCTTGCGTTAATGCACTAGTTAGACAAAATAAGAAAGTTTTGATACAACCCAGGCAATTTTTCTCATTGTTTCAGCATTTTCCCAGCTGGTGTAAATGTAGGTAGTCTTCCTGAATTGCTCAGTGATTGTGGGAATAAAAAAAAGCTTGAAATTAAGGAGAAAAAGGAACAGAACACACAAAATCCAGAAGGGAATAGAAGATGCTGTTATATTATTTATTTCATGCCTTGAAGAAACAGGAAAAAAAAAATCTTTTTTGGTGAACACCACTGTGAAACTTAAGCGTGATCTGCTCTTGCAGGCGTCTGCCCACAGCTTGCACCCCAGGCTGCTGTGAAAGCAACGTGGAGGACCTGTGTTTTAGCCCCACCATGAAATTCTGAATAACAGCACAGTAATAGAAAAGCAGCTACAGAGTCCCAGGTGGCCGCGTATTTGTTACAAGATGATTAATTATGCATGCAGCACAACCACAGGAAAAATCTGCTGGGTTCAAAGCACCTGAGCCCCTAACTATGGTAGCAAGGACTCTTCCTACCAAACAGGGTAGAAGTTGAGATCTCATTTCAAATCTGTCGTTTGCCTTGGTGGTTGGAGGATGCTGTCGATGCTCTGGGGATCAGAGGATGAAGAGTGCAGCTGCACCGCGGGAGGCGCAGAGACAGGAGATGGCGGGAGGAGCAGCTGGTGCCCACAGCATCTCACTCTGACCACGTACCCACAGCTTGGACATCGCCTGGGAAACTGGGGAATTCACCTCCAGTAAACACACAGTGGATTGCTTTTTGTTTATTAGTCTAAATCCAAGCCGATGTCCCACCTTGCTGCTTGGCCTTTGCTGCAAAAGCTACAGAAGCTGAGCTGGATTTGGGGTGCAAATATTAATGCTCTGTCCTCTTCAGGGTTATGAAATATGGATGCAGTAAGTTGTAAGGTCTAACTTATTTAGGTCTGCGATAATCTTTTTGACCCAGATCCTAAAGAGCTGGGGGTGGGCTTCATTGCTCCGGTGGGTGGGACATGGGAGTCTTTGGGGACTTCTGGCGCTGAGTGCCAAAAGCGGAGTTGCTCAGGCTGCCTCACAGTCAGCAGCATGGGCAGCTTCCTCTCCTTATTTTCTGGTGGTACTTGGCACTAGAGCAACACTCAAAGACTCTTAATGACTCAGAGTCACTTTTATCAGAAAAAAGCTATTTCTGTCCTTAACACCTTTGAAGCAGTGACTGCAACTGCAGAAGTTAAAAGGTGATTTGATAAGAAAAGCCGCCTCTTACTATTTTTGTAGAGTGAGTAAACGGGGAGTGGGGAAGTCAGAGGACGGGAGCCAGGGCGCTGCGGGCAGCTGCGGCGATGACTCCCTGCCTGGGGGCCTTGCCAGTCCCCTCCCCACCTGCCCGTCCTCCCTCAGGAAGCGCTGGTGGGTTGTGAGCAAGAGGTTGCACAACTCTCTTCCGCATCTCAGGGATCCTTCTCGCTTCCTACACCTCCACAAGGCGCTTGTCCTCCCTCCCCTGGGGCTCAGCCTCCTGCCATGAGCCTGCCTGGCCTGAAGGAGCTTCCCCGGTGCAGGACGAGGCACGGCCGGAGGAACTGCGCTCGCAGCTCAGCCTCATCCTGCTTTATCTTTCAGTTGCAGCGGGTTGGGTAAAGGGTACGCCAAGATACATTCATTTCCTCTGGACCGTGGCGCTCCGGGGGGCTGCAGTGCTCCCAGCAGCCGTCCCCAACTGGTGCCAGAGCCTGACTGGGAGGTGCACTCCTGGGCTGTGATGGACTGCGTGCTGTAGAGCCCTCATTCGCCAAACAGGGACCTTCCTCCACTCCATGCCCCAGCCTTGTCACCCTCGATTCAAAACACTGGGGAGCGCAGGTTAAGGGTGAAGATGTGATGTGAGGGACATTAAAACAATTTGCAGCACTCGGTGCTCCTTGTTCTTGCCAGGCCATTTCCACTCACCGCCAATGAGCACGAGATGCTCTCTGGAAAGTAGCGAGCTGCATCCCCCCCCCCCCCCCCATCGGCTCTTGCGCAAGGCTCTCACGTCACCGCTCGAGCTCTTGTTCTTGCCCTCACAGCTGGGACAGGAAGCGACGGTGCGGACGGGAGTCGCTCTGCCTCGCGAAACCTCCCACCGGGCTCAGTGCTGGGACCACCACACCAGCAGGTCCCTTCTGCAGCCAGGAAAAACCTTCCCAAGCCGGGAAGCAGCTCTGTGCATGCAAGAACCTGTAACAATGGAGCAGCCATCTGCA
Organism: Sula dactylatra; assembly: GCA_013389905.1. Classification (NCBI taxonomy): domain Eukaryota; kingdom Metazoa; phylum Chordata; class Aves; order Suliformes; family Sulidae; genus Sula; species Sula dactylatra. The sequence continues at coordinate 222,469 of WEKW01027823.1, forward strand.
GCACGACCCGGGTCGATGCTCATGGCCAGCTCCCTGTTTGCATGAGTGCTGAGGAGGTTCAGCTCTAGCCACCCCCCTGGGAGAGCTGGCCCAGGAATGACAAGAAATGAGGTTTATGTCCAAGCTCTGGCTGTGTGCAAATCACAGGGAGATTTTGCTGCTGGGAAACATTTCTGTCAAATAATGCCAGCTGCTGCCTCAAAGCCCACTGCAGCGCAGGACTGGGGTGGTGGCAGGTGGGGACGGAGCAGCTCTCGGCACGGTGCATCACGGCACAGTGGCAGGCAACAGCCGTGGGCTCTCGATGGGGAAACACAAGTGATTTTGGCAAGTGGAGAGCAGGTGGAGGAGAAAACACATGAGTGAAAGGGAAGGGAGCGGAAAGGCTGCATTTAAAGGTTAACACTTGCCCTGGGAGAGAGGAGGTGAGTGTCTGTGCTCTTAAATAGCATTTGCTGACGAAGTGTCTTACAGCTATTTGGTTTGGGTTTTTTCTTAAAAGACCAATTATGTCCCTTTTTTTTCCACTGTACTTGCTCACACCCCTGTTGAGTAGGGAGTCAGATGAACATCATTGTGAGATCTCAGGTCGTCACCACCTTCCCAGTGTGGTAGCATTAATTCACACCTCCCACACTTATTGCGTTTCTTTAATACAGCAAGAAAAACCTGGCAAGGCATGAGAATGAGATTACGGCAGAAAAATACTTTCCGCTAAATTACTGCAGTGTTTTGACTAACCTCAAAATCGTACCATCCCTTTCTTCCTCATCCCTTACTTCCCTGAGATGTGTGGATGAGGGGTTTCTGCATCCCACTAAATCACATCTGTTGCTGCCTGGACGAGGCTGCCCTCGATTGCAACGCGCCAGTACCCTGGAGCTGAGCACCAGTCCTTGGCAATGCGCTGGGCTGTGCTAAACTCCCAGGCACCCCCCAAATTAACCGGTAACTTTGCACATCTGCAGATATCTGCCATTGATGTGCACAGGCCACGTCACCCCAGGCCTCAGAGCATCGGCAGGCAGGTGTTCCTGCGGTGCTGTGAAAGGCAGATTTTAACATGGGAGCTTCCCCACCGCTGGTGCAGAGCAGGCAGGGTGGCCGTGGTCCAGGAGGGTTCTGACAGCGCTTTCATTACACCTTCACCAAAAGCCCCTGGGCAATCGCTGCTGCTGTGGAGCCTCTTCCCAAACACTTGAGCCAATGAAAGGAGCCGTCCTCCTCCACAGGAAAAAGCTGATGGGTGACAGAAAGTACCTCTGGGAAGATAAAAGGGTGATGGAAGTGTCTGATTATCCACCAAGCAATTTATTCCCCGTGCGGTGATTGCGCTCTAACCAGTGGTGGCAGCGCCCAGACATCCCCAGGGGACGTCGTGGAGCAGGGAGAAGCTGCCTCCGAGAGCGCTGACAGGCACCGCAGGGTTTTACCATGTGGGCAGAAGCAGGAGAGAGGAGCTGATCTCCGCCTTTCTGCTCTCCATCACCCTGAGCTGTGCTGGGGGCGAGTTGGGAGGGAGAGATGCTGCCGCTCTGGCTTTTTGCTGAGCAGAAACAGGAGGGGGGGGTCTGCTGGGCTAAAACCACTGCAGATTTGCCAGCTGTTTCGTGGGCCGTACCTGCTCAGAGGGCTGCGCTCACCGCAGAGTTAACCAAAGTCAGAATTAGAGTCCTGTCCCTCTGTTAAACCATTGGCAGAAAAAGCTTTTTCCGAATTTTCAGAAATAGGCTGAAAGCCAGGTGTTTGACTTTCAGCTGATACCAGGGATGCAGAATAACACCCTTGGGTTGTGCCTGGTCCCCCTTAGTTTCACCTTTCAGCTCACAGGAAGCAAATCTGCAGCTCTTTTTGCTCCCCAGGACCGTGGTTTGCAGCTGCTCTGGCCACACGGAGCCAGCAGCTCAGCCCCACAGGTGCCTCCCTGGGGAGAGAGCAGCCAGCAGTCGCGGAGGCTGGGAGTGCCGCTGTCAGCTTACAAGAGCTGCTTGTCCCTCCCAGGCAGCCCAGCATCTGCGGCCTGGGTTACTAGTGAGATAAGAACTTGTTTTCTCCGGAAAGTTTCAGGGGAAATTAAGTGGCTAGTTTGAGTCAATTTGAGAGCCAAACACTCTTTGCTTGTCAGAGAGCCGTGGGAAAGCGTCCTGCAAGATGCCTCCTGCATCCCTGCAGCATCCCTCTGGCATCCCTCCTGCATCCCTCCCACATTCCTGCAGCATCCCTGCAGCATCTGCTCTGCATCGTTGCAGTGTCCCTGTAACGTTGTTCCTGCATCCCTGCAGCATCCCGTATCCCTCCCACATCCCTTCCACCAAACCCTGTGTCAGCATCAAAAGGTTGGGGGAAGTTTCTCAAAAGTTTGTTAAATTTGACATGATTTCCTTTTGGGATTGTCTGAGGGACAGTTTGGTGCTGAGCTTGACGCTGTTTGTGATATTTTCCATGGCTCCTGCTTCTCGTGCAGATGTTGGTGTTCACAGGCAAGAGCCACAGGGGGGGACTGAGACCGCTCCAGCCCGTGCGTGTTCTCAGTGCTGGAGAGGGGAGCAGATGCCTCCGCTGCATTAAAAAGAAATTAAATCTGCTGCCTTGCTGTTCAAGATCATGATTAAACCTGCCATAGTACCCTTAACTCTGCCCACTGGTGTGCATTAAATAAAGGGTCTTCATGGGACATAGAGCTCTTAGGGCTGAACAGAGAAGAAAGAGGACTGGAAGAGGATGACAAATGTGGGTGCCAGTCCCCCAGCCCAGGGAACTCTTGTCCTTGATACAAAATGCAGCTGTGGGTAATTGAGCTTCTCCCACCTGTGAGCTGACTCCAGGCCCCAGTGCTGGGGGATGCTCCCACTTCCCTGCTGGGGATGGCAGCTGCGGGCACTTGAGCCCTGAGGAGCGGTGCAAGGTGGTGGAGGAGCTGCAGCTGCAGTGCATAAACCCTCAAACCTATAAAACCCAGAGAGGTGGGAGGAGGTTTCCTCCCTAAAAGAGAGTAGTAGGGGTGTAAAACCAGCACTGATTCCTCCCCATTGGGCAGTACCCAGCTCGTGGCAGTCCTTTTCCTGACCTGCTGGTCTGGGTATGAGAATCTTTTACATAGTTTGGGAGAGGTGTTGTGATGTTGTGGTTTTCTGCTTTGCTTTCTCCTCTGTGCCTTGGCAGGCTGCTCTGAGTACTTGTTTTTTTGCCTGACTATAGGGGTTTATGGCCGCCTTTCTGTGCTTGGGAGTGACTGCAAGGGCTGGTTGTTTGATGGGAGCTGTGTAGGGAGCAAAGGACCTTTGCTGAGTACATGGGCTGCAGCCCCAATGGATTGGCTCTTCTGCAAACCATGGCATGAAATTCTGGTGCCAGCTGAGCTGTTGTGCAGCTCTACTAGAGGTGAGTCTGGGCTGGCCCTGCGTTTACTCCTGGATTTTGGCATGCTCCTGACACGGCTGGCAATGTCACCTTGATGCTCTTGCATTGGCCCCAGTAGGGGATACCATGATCTGCACTATCAGCTTGGCCACGTGGGGTTACATGAGGTATTGTGGGGACAGGGATGGGGGAGTGACCACATGCACCCAGGGCCACGAGGGTGGCAGGGAGGCAGCAAAGCACAGATGGGGCCTGGGGAGTGGATATCTTATGGCAGGGTTTCAGCATCACTGCTGAGCCTTTGCCCTGGGCTGGTGGTAGAGCTGCCTCTTCCCCTGTGGAGGCAGTGCTCTGGTGGACGGTGTGTCCCTGAGGAGCAGCACATGCTGGGTTCATCTCTGCAGCTGCAGCCTGAGTCTGTGGCCTTTACCTAAAGGGCCCTCGCTCAGCTGAGGTCAGTGCAGGCCTGGTGACACTCTATAGAACAAAATCATTTATTATTGTTTTCTGTTGTTTGGTCTGTAACCACGTGAAAATTGTGTAACTGCTCCCTGGACCTGGCATGGGTGTCCTCTCAATAGCGTCTCTGGTGGATGATGCGTGGCCCCTCTTCATCATGCTCATCCCTTTGGATCCACCATGTTTGGAAGCTCTTGAGGGAGCTGAGGATGGACGCCCCTACCCATGCTGAGTACCTCCGCAGTGGTGTGGTGGCCGACCCGACCTCGTCGTTGGGGGGCAGGCTTCAGAGGAGCTCACTGAAAAACCTTCTTTTTAGCCCCTCAAAGAGAGAGGACGCTCCACACAGGAGGATGCTTTTGTACACTGATGAACCGATTACTTCTGGAAGTTGGTCAAGGCTCCTCCAGGCCATCTCATGGGTGCCCGCAGAGGAAATACACCACTCTGGAAGAGGGTTGAAGAGCACTTCTGGGCATTGAAATGTCTCCTTGCTGAGGCTGATGGTCTGGCTGTTGGGCAGGGGAAAGTCCAGGGTGAAGCTATCTGGCAGGAGCTGGCACTTGCTGCTACATTGCTTCCAAATCTGAGAGCACTTGTGCTTGATGTCTTCCACTCTATGGGGCATCTCATTGCTGAGCATGTACCCTATGTCCCCCAAAAGTGTCATCAGGTCCTGGGAGAGGCATGACCCCACCAGGTCCAGCCTCTTGGTGGCATGTGCCAAGCTGTAGCCCTCGTGGACTAGCACGTCATGGCTGACAGTGTAGCCCACGTCCACCACCAGACCTGCTGTTTCTGCTGTGGCTGTAGGTGGAGAGGACAGGCTGGTGGGCAACAAAGAAGCCAGGGAGCCCAGTGACTCAAACTACCTCCACCGTCTTTTCTTGGTGCATGAGTGGGGGCTCAGTGACGAGCAGCACATACTCCTCACGGGGGAGATCTGAAGCTCATGGGCAAAGAGATGCTGCCACAGGGTTTCGGCTGCTTCCCAACTGACGATGATGTTCTGCATCGGCTCCGTAATTTAAGTGTCAGGGTAAAACAAAGCCTCCTCTCCAATGAAAACCCCCAAAAAGGCAGATACCTGCCTCGCTGTGGGAAGACATGAGTAAATATCCCACCTCCTCACCCCCCTTTACAAACAGGATTGAATTGCTCTGTCTTCATCCTGTGAAGCCTCCCTGACCCTGCAAGGAGGTGTTTTCTCCTGAAGAAATGGTGCCTTCCCCAAAACACTGGAGGGCCGAGGTAGTCGTGGCCGCTGCTGCTGCTTAGACTGGGACCCTCTGAATAACAGGTTAGTGGCAGATGCAAGAGTGTTGCTGCAGATGTAGAAATGTCCCTGGGACCAGGGGCCACATCTGCAATGTGACACATTGGGCTCTTCTGTCAGTCTTGCACAAAAACATGGATTTAGTGATGCTGTCCTGGGGCTGGGGGTCAGGCTCCTGGACTGCAGTAAAGCTCTTCAGACCTGGTAAGATCAACTGGGAAGTGGTGCTTAAAGAGAGTGGGGGGGCACCTCTGGCCTCTGCAACAGGGGATCTTCTGCCCCTGTGTCCCGAGCAAGTTTAGTAGCGCCACGATCCTCAACGGTATCATCTGCTTTTTGGCAGGAGTGTGGTGGAAAACAGAATGGTGCTGCCCGGCTCTGGCTTACGCCAACTCATGTGTCCTGGGGGGTTTTGTGGTCTGCTTTTGGGCTGTTGTTGTGGTTTCTTGTTTCTGTTGTTGTTGTTTCTGTTTGGCCAGAAGCCAGCGCCCCGGGAGATCCTGTACCCGATGAGGGTACAGTGTGCCCAGAGCAGCTCCTTTGTGTCTGTGGTTACACATGCCTAAGGAAAACAGCTCCTCGTTTCCTGCAGGGCTCATAATTTCTAATCCTTAATGTTCTTCAGAGGCAACAGCCTGCAACGGGCCAGCTGGCGCTGGGCAGCCTCTGCCCTCAGCCGGAGGGTGTTTACCTCGGCTTGAGATAGGCATTACTGAGCTGCTGTGATTGAATGTGGGGAGGTTTCTCTCGAGGCTGTTTGAACAATGTGCAGGTGATGCCATGCAGCAGGACCGGATGGCTGCATGCTGTAGCTGCTGTCTGATGGTTTGCAGCCCAGATTCAGCTTGCTTTAGCACCAGGGAGGCTGCAGTGGAGTGGGTGGCGCTGGGCTGCGCTGCAGGCACAAGAGCTGATGAAACGTTGCTTTGCCTCAGTGCTCCTTCTTTCACTGATGCATTAGGCAAACTGCAAGCTGAAGCATAAAAATATAATTTCCTAATTTTCTTTCTCCTGCTGCCCCTAAATCTGGTGCTTTTTACTGAAGAGGAGCAAGCGTGCTTGTGCAGAGGAAAGAGGAGCCATCAGGCCTAGCAGTGGCTCAGAGGGAAATTTGTATTTGCTTTTTTGCAGGCTGGTGGGGGGGAACCAAAATTCGGCAACTGTGGTACTGACAAAATAAAGCTTTTGCTCCCGATAAAGCAACCATTTCACATTCCTGGCTGGGCACAGTGCAGCTCTTCTGCTGGCTGCCCCAGGCTAAGGTCTCCAGTGGAGCAGGGCAGGAGGAAGGCTGATGAGATGCAATTAGCGACGAAGTAATGAGGGGGATGAGTGGAAAGGATGTGCCCTAGCTTATGGAGCTATTATAAATCCTGGTGGGAAAGCTGGGGCCAGGTGCTATCGCTGTCTGCTCATGGGGTGGGTGGTCTGGATCCTGCTCTGGACCAGGCAGCTCAGGTTGTTCAGGTTCTCCTCTCTGTCAGGTGGAACAGGATAGAACTCTGCTGCTGGGAAATGGTGCTGGATTGATGCTGAGAACAGGAGGTTAAAGAGGTGCCTGAATGGTGCCCTTGCTGCAAAAAGGGCTTTCTGATGACTGTTTCCAAAGCAGATGGAGCATTTTTCTATCTATAAGAGCCAAATTGAATAGGAATTGCTCGGGAGAATGATGAGAAGCAGCTGAATCTTTTAATGCCACTGTTCAGCAGAAAACATCTGAAGAGCTGAAAAGGAGACTTAAACTCTCTTACTAAGCAGCAATTACCAAGGCAGAGCTGGGCAGGTCCACCTAGCCCCATGCTGGGAAAAGAGGTGACTGGGTGTTGACAGATGCCAGTTGGCACACTGGTAGCAGCGGGGGGGACTGGGCTGAGTCACACGAAAACAAGGACAGAAATGCCAAGGAACAGCTCTGGTGCATCTGCAGTGCAAGGGGAGAGTAGAGGCAGTGGGAGGTCAAAGATTGTGCTGGGGGCAAGCAAACACAGAGGGTGGTGCTACAGGAGAGCATTGATGGAAATGGGTCCAGGGCAGATGCCTGAGGTCAATCTGAGCCTCTTGGCTCGCTTTCACTGCCCTTCCCCAGCCCCAATCCCTGCCTGAGGCCAGGTCACTATGCCAGAGGCTGAGCCACCTGCGTCACTGCAGAGCTGGCCCGGCCCCAGCAGCCTCGCCAGGGGCCTCTGTTTGGAAACAGTGGCTCCATAGCAAATGTGGGCGAGTGTCCAACCATAACACAAAGTGCATTGCGACATGGTGTAGGGGATGCTGAGAGGCACTGTGGTATGTGAGGTCTCCTTCCTCTTGGAAAGCAGCCCTGCAGGGAAGCTCACAGGCACATCATCCCCATGACATGCTCGAGCTTGGCCCTTTCTCCATGCAAGCTGCTGCTCCTTTCTCTGCTCCTCAGCCCCCTTTCCCCTCTCAGCTGTCTTGCTGCCCCTTCATCAGTGTGTTTCAGCTTTAGATTTGGCTCTTTAGTTTTGAGGGTTGGATACGGGAGAGCAGCCAGCAGGGCTGGGGTTTGACTCCCCTGCCCGTGGTGGCAAACGTGTGGGGTGTTGGATGTATGTGGCATGTCCTGGTCTGCCAGCGAGTGCTGGCAGCTGTGCCAGGGAGAGTGGGATGCTTGGCACGCGTGGCTGCAGCTGTTCCTGCAGAAAGGCATGTTTGCAATAGCCCCTTATGAAATGGGGTCTCATGGTATTGCCGAGATGGTTGTCTTGTCTCTTTGGAGCCTCTGCAAACAGGTTGAGCAGAGCTGGATGCTGCTGTGCTGCATCTAAACTAAAGCTTTTCTAAAGTAGGTCAGCTGTGTGTGCCCTTTCTGTTGGGCAGACACAGATTTGCCCCATTACTCTCGGGTCTGTCCTGGGGCTCAAGGTGCTGCCTGGAGCTTCCCTGGGAAACTGCTGGTTTTTCTGCCTTCCCTTTTGTCCCTGGGGCTGGAGAGGACAGCAGTGCCAGTACAGGGGCTGCTGGTCTGTGCTCTGCAATGTGTGCTGGGCCTCTCCTCCTGTTCCCAGCAAAGCCACGGGGAGAGCCTGGGGGAGGAGGTGGCAGTGGTGTGGCTCATGGTGATGAGAGGCAGGTCTTCTCCCATGGCCATTGCATAAAAAAGAAAATTCAAACCCCCTAGGAAACAGCTCCACAAAATAGCACATTCTGGCTGTTGCTTCTCTGCACCCTGTGCTGTGATGTCAGCATCACTTGGGTGTTTTTGAGAGCAAGAGAGGGGGCTCCACGGTGAGAGGAGGGCAGGGCACTGGGGTACCAGGATGAAGGAAATGGAGGCGTGGCAGGGACAGTTGGCTGAAGATCCCAGGGCTGCCAAGGCAGGAGCTGATGCTCTAATGGCTGGACCCTGCCAGCCCTGCTCTGTCATGTAGCTTTTCTTGAGTGCCTGCCATCAAAGCCTGTGCTGGGAAGTCCTTTCTGCTCGCAACATTTCTGTTGTGCAATGGTTGTTACAGCCAGGACATGCTGGGTGGCATGGAAACCTGCAAAGGTCTTTTGCAAGCAGCTGTGAAAGCTCTTAATCTGATGTTGCTGACATAATATTGGGTGCTTGAAAGCCTTTGTTTGATCAAGCAAACAGGTTTCTAATCCTCTGCAGAGGAAACTCCACTCTGCGCTGAGGAACCTGACCTGGGGGACAAACTGGTCCAACCTGCCACTGAGGGGCTTTACTTTGAAAGTAAAAGGCTGGTTGGGTAGCATGGAAACATTGCCTGCAGTGGAAGGATTAATGACTAATTGTAGTTTCATTAATTCTAATTCTAGTGCTTTCACTTTCAGCAGAGAGTTCATCTAATTGATAGTATCAAGTAATTCCCTAGAGATCAGCACCATCTCCTGTGCTCTGCAGAAAATGGAGGCGTGCAGCAGGTGCTCGTGGGCAAGTGTGGCTCGGGTGGTCTGGAGGGGCAGCAGAAGGTCCTGATCTCTGTAACATCAGACCCCGCACTATGGGATGCCCAAGACAACTGAAGAGCAAAAGCTCGGAGATTTCAGTAGGGCAAAAATATTTTCTGATTTGGGATGAAAAGTGTCACTACATAAGAAATACAGTTTCATGGCAACAAACATGGCATTTATGCAACTGAAATCAGTATCGATCTCAAAAGACACAGTGTGACTGTATTGCAGTCAGACTTAACAATGTATCTTTACATGATCTCTTGATATATGAAATGTTTCAATCAGTTTAAGATATTTACACTTTAAAAATAAATTGGGGAAAAGGCTAAAATCTAGGTGAAGTTTTAAAGATTATAATAGTAAAAAAAAAAAATCTATACATCAATATAATTTTAAGCCTTTTTCAGAAAACTGACATTATACTGAAGAGCCTTGCAAACTGCAGTTCCTGGTAGTCTTTATTTTCTTTTGGTCGTGCAATATCTGTCTAAAATATGCAGTGCTTCAAAAAAAATTTTTCCTCAACATCTGCATTGTTGGCAGTTTCCCCATAGTATGAAAGCAGTTGTGGTAGTAGTGCAAAGATTTGCCTCAAGACAAGAGAAAATGGTAAATATAATTTATTAAAGAAACATTTTTCTAGTACTTGTAAACATCCTCATCAATGGACGAACAGGCCTGTGAAGACAGACTTTATCTGTTGTGTCAATGCACTTTTGTGTTCAGATGTGGAAAGTGCACCCTGTACATGTCCTGTTGAACCTGGTATAGATGAGACTTTCTTCTTAGGCAAAAGGTGATCTGGTGGGGGAAAAAACAATGTTAATGGCAAAAAAACCCAAGTCTGCACTTTGCCCTTAGAGGCCCCCAAACCATGTTGCCAGGTGGGGATGGAGGGACTCTGTGAATAAGATGATTGCCTAAAGCTGCATAGGCAGACACTAGCACAACCCCCAGTTTTGAATCTGAGGCTTTTCCTCTTCTAAACCTTGCTGACTCAAATTTTTACTCTTGAACCTCCAAGGACAGTAATCCATGTTCTCTCTAGATTTAGCTGTTCTCTTCCAGCTGATGCAAAGCAGACACAGCTGCTTTTGAAAGAGTGCTACTAAGACGCTGTCCCCCACCGAATTGGCACCGAAAATGAGCAGAGGATCTGCTCTGCTCTTTCCAAGGGTACACAGCTGCAGTACAGCCCTGCAGGGCTGCTACAGTCTGCATGTTAGGAGCATTGAATACAAAATTCTGGATGTGACTCCTGCAGGTTATTAAAAGTCATATTTCTGCAGTCCCTTATCTGTAACCTGATAATTCTGCAGATATTTGAACAAAGAAGAGGTTAAAGAAATGCTGTGGGAGATCTCCTAATTCAACCTTCTTGTCATCTTGGGGTTCACCTTACTTTGGTTTTATATTTTTGTCTCTGCAAAGGTCTTTATCTCATTCATGATCCACTGCTTCCTTTCCTAGAAATCTACTTAGCTGACTCTAAATACCCTTCCCCATCCTCCTATGTGCAAGTCCTTGAAAGAGTTGGCAGTAACTGAAGGAGGATTTGGCATGCCATTTGCTGTTCCCATGCATGTCAGGTACCACTGGGCTTCTTGTGGATGTGTCTGTCCCTCCTGCAACTTCCCAGACGGCTGGGCACTGCCACAGTCAAGTTAGAGGTGGGACAGCAAAGGGGCCACTTACCAGGAAGCATAACAAGATGAGGAGAATGAAGCCAAGCAGGGTGAAAATGCAGATGAGGATAATTGCCCAGAACTGAAGCTCTGCAAAGGCAAAATAAGGGCACATCAGTGTTTTGGATTCCTGTACATGGGACAGAGGGAGATCTCACCCTGGCAAAGCTCAAAAGTACTGTACACCGCATAGGTGAGGCAAAATTGCTGAAAGGCAGCATCTGGCCTTCCCTGGCTGCAGGACAAATGTGTCCCAGCAATGTGAAGATGGGTGGGATGTACACAAACTTTGCTAAAATGGAGTGAGGGTTGGTTCGAGGAACCCAGACTGGCAGGGTCGGAAGGGACCTCTGGAGATCATCCCATCCAACCCCCTGCTCCAGCAGGCACACCCAGAGCAGGGGCACAGCACCATGTCCCGGCGGGGTTTGGATGTCTCCAGGGAAGGAGACCCCACAGCCTCTCTGGGCAGCCTGTGCCACTGCTCCGGCACCCTCACAGGAAAGGACTTTTTCCTCATGTTCAGGTGGAACGTCCTGTGTTCCAGTTTGTGCCCGTTGCCCCTTGTCCTGTCATTGGGCACCACTGAAGAGAGTCCGGCCCCATCCTCTTGACACCCACCCTTCAGATATTTATAAGCATTGATAAGATCCCCCTCAGGCTTCTCTTCTCCACGCTGAACAAACCCAGGTCTCTCAGCCTTTCCCCATCAGAGAGGTGCTCCAGGCCCCTGATCATCTCCGTAGCTCTCCACTGGACTCTCTCCAGCAGTTCCCTGGCCTTGACCTGGGGAGCCCAGAGCTGGACGCAGCACTCCAGATGTGGCCTCACTGGGGCAGAGCAGAGGGGCAGGATAACCTCCCTCGACCTGCTGGCCACACTCCTTTGGACGCACCCCAGGACACCGCTGCCCTTCTTGCCCACACGGGCACGGTGCTGACTCGTGGTCACCTGCTGCCCACCAGCACTGCCAGGGCCTTCTCAGCAGAGTCGCTCTCCAGCAGGTCAGCCCCAGCCTGTACGGGTGTGGGGGGCTGGGATCTACAACTTTAAATGCCACCTCAGTGTCAAAGTCCTCAGATGTTTTTAGGGATGTTCAGAGAGATAAAGTTCTCTCTTAGCTGCTGGCTGGACCCTTTTGGGGAAGGGGACAGGGCTAAGGGTGGCAGCAAATGTTTGTAGTTACTTTTGCCAGCATGTTTGTGTTGCACAGAAAAGCAAAAGTTCAGAGTAATTTTTTTTTCTCCTGTTTACTGTTAGTTCTGGGGTTGTGGCTACGCTCACAACATCGTATCTGGATTTTTTTTTTGTAAATACTGCAGTTATCAAAATGTATTGGTGCCAGAGCTCCAAAACAGCTTCCCAAATTGAATTGCTTTTGCCTGTCCTTCACTTCCATCTTCCTCAGGCTGGCTGGCCCTGATGGTACCTGCTCTTTGTTGCCAGCCTCTCGAGGGTGCTAGATTTCTGAGCGCTTGCACAGGTCTAGTCTCCATTTCCAGGTATGTGACACTAATTTACTGTAGTTCAAGTATTCAGTGGCTGTAGGGTAAACCCTTCCTAAAAAAGCACTTACTGGATCTTTCAGTCTCCTGTTCATCTGTTTTGAGTGGAGAGTAACCTGGAAATAAAGGGTGGGACAGGTGAGAAACAGAGCACTCTAGAGGTGATTAAAACAAAACTAATAAACATTCCTGCAAAGTCATCTCAGGAGGTCTCACCTTCAACAGTCAGACTCTGGTCTTCCAGCGCATAACTGGAGCCCAGCTTGGTGAACCTCTGCGTCAGGCGTTTCAGCTCCTCGTACATCTCTTGCTTTTGTAAAGTCTGTGAGAAGGGGTCCACTGTGAATTTGCAGATGGAGGCAACGTTTGTGAAAGCTTTCCCATGGACAGGCCTGGAGGATGAGAGCCAGAGTCATCATTAAGGGACAAGAGAAAAAGAAGTAGAGCTCAGTACAGGCAGGGAGAAGGATTCAGAATCAGACTCAGGTTTGCAGATGTCTAAGCAATGTTTTATTAGCATGGGATCAGTTTTTTCAGTTTATGCTAGGTGAGGCAGGAACTCATACAGCCTTATGAAATGCACGCGCTGAATTCATCCCTGGCAAAGCAACTGTAAGGGGTAAATCAGCTCAGCTGGTTTTGTTCCTCCAAAGAGGTGTTGAGAAGACACACGGAAGTAGATTTTGTTCTCAGGCTGGGCAGTTCTGACAGTTGTTTTGCTAAGGTGCTTCAGTGGAGTTTTAGCTTATTTGAATAAGCTAAATGAGAGAATGAAGGTATTTATTTAATTTTGGAATTGTTTACGCATTAAAATATCTTTGCTAGCATGGAAAAAACCCCACCTCTCATTTGGACAGAAACATTTTGTGGTAAAGGCAAAACTGACTGAGACTGAATGAAGGTGCCTCCTATATGCCATCCAGAGCACAAAGGTTGGCCAAGAGGCATGAACGCCATGCTGCACTCTGAATGCCTTTTCTGCTAACTGCTGTCTTGGGACTCCAGAAAAAAACACTTCCAAAGCAAGACGTACCCAAAGCTCTCAACAGTACAACCAGAAAAGTAGTTCTTCAGGCTGCTAGTTCTGAATACATCAAGCTGATGGGAAGAAACAAAACAATTGAGGAAATTTAAGTATATTTAATACATCTTTAATTTGGACAGGGAAATCAAGCTATTGCTGTTAGTTTTACCTCTTTCTCAATTTTCTCTTTGTTCAGTTGGTACATCTGTGACCTGGAGTCCTGCAGTTCTGGGGAGTAGGGAAGGTTGGAGATTCTGAAGTTAAATCTGAAGTTTTCTTTTCCAGACTTGAGGGGTGTTTTGTAAGTTGCTGCCTCAATTGCTAGTTCCAAGCCTGGAAATCAAGAGCAAATTCAGTATAAATTCTAGCAGAGAAAACCAGAGGCTATTCTACCAAGCAGCATTGATCTGCAGAGTTTTAACTGGGAAAACTTGAAGTCTTAATAGATTAACAGAACTTGAGTTGCATTTGGGTCTGACAGTAAATTCCCAGTCTACCCTTTGAATCAGTCCTTCAGCAATGTACTAGGACATTTATTTCCTTTGGAAGTTGTACATTTGAAAAAAGCTAAAAGTCTGTTTATCTCTAAATGCTTGAAGTTATGGTGAGTAGTTACGATTTCATTTTCTTATTATTTAACATTGAGTAACACCTTAAGCCATTGAGGACTTAAGGGCTACACTGAGCCAGACTGAATGAGGCAAAGAACTGGCCTGACTCTGACCCGAGTTCAGTGATTCAACTTGATAACATAGATGCATTCCACACCACCCCCTCACACACACCCGTTGACAGACCAGAAGTTGGGAAATTCTGAGTATGCCATGGCAAGGTGGGTTGATCTGGGTGGAAACTGGGCAGCTGTGATTTGATCTCTACGTACTGTCTACTGAGAATCCTTGCAGCTGGTAATGGCTTCCCAGCCATAGTCCAGTTGCATTCGAAGTCCCATCCTGAAAAGCCCTTCCAACCGCAGACTTGTTGATGCTGGGCTCTGGCTGGAAGAAGCACTTGCAGTCGACCATTATGGATCCAGTCCTGTGGACAGAGAAACAGAGATTCTGAGATAAACAGGCTGATGATCGTAAAACTTTTTCATGTGGGAAAGGGTTTCCTGAAGGGTTCCCACTATTCTGAGTGTTAAGTGTTTTAAGCTAATGTGGTGCTGTTAAGAGATGTGGAACAGGCTCCTTGGGCTTTTCCTTTGGCCAGGGACAGCAAATGCAGTACCGCTACCTCTTCTTTCTGCAAACGTAGGTTATGCTGCAGGCATACAATGAATGACCAGCATTTTTTTTTTAAAAACCTTTTACCCTGCATGAGAGTCCCTTGTCCTGTCCAAGCCTCTTCCCATCACTCTAGATGGACTCTACAGCTACGCTACAGCTATACCCAAAGTCTGCTTTTAAAACCTAGTGGAGTCCAAGTTGGGAGGAGGAGGGCAGAGGTTGCAAGGTCACCATTCAGTCCTCATGAAGAGGTAAGATTGCTGATGGTAATTACTGGGATATTCAGAGACCTAAGAGTGCCTTACAGGAATCCTGACTGAGACTTAGAAAAATGTCAGTCCGTACCAAGTCAGGAAAAAATCAGATTGATGAATTCTGGGAAGCCTGGAAATGACTTCTGGCACGAACCAAATCATTTCCAACCTGAGAACGGAGGGGAGGAATTCTGCAGAGGACAAAGGCACTTGGCCATTGGGAACAGTGCCAGGGTGTGGCAACCTTTCAAACAAAATCAGATTGTATCACAGACCTCAGCCTTGTGATACTGCAGTTCAGGAACTGGTCTCGCAGGTTGCTCTGATGGTATAGTTGATTCATCTGAAATAAAAATGTCATGTTAAATATTAATGAGTTCTGGGCTTCATGGTAGATGCTTTAGGGCAGTAGAAGGGCCTCTAACTTTGGAGAAACACCAAATTTTTTTTGGCTAGTTGGATTTCATGGGAGTTGGCTTTTATTCCAGAATATGCCTTCTGGTCATGGAGTCTGACTTCCAGCTTGGCAAGCCTTTCTGTCTTATCTGAGCAAGCTGCCAGTGTTAAACAGCACAATCTGCTGACTGAGAGCTGTCATCTTGATCCACATTTCACAGACAGCCCAGACTTGGAACTCAAAGTACGGAATGTTACGGCTTCATCTGAAAAGCAAAACCTACCTAATTAGGGCTTTATCAGGTTGATATGTTGGCAGATTGGTGCTGAAGAGAATGTGCTGGATTCTTAGCAATGAATTATGTATGTGCTGAGCTCTGAGCTGGCAGACATGTGTATGCACTTCTAGAAATGGGACTGAAATGTTGAGTGAGTGTGCATTTAACAGATGACCTAAACCTCTTGCATTTTGTAGTGCATGTGTCTTAGGCTGGAGATAATTTCTTAAGACCACATGTAACAATCAAAAGTGATTCAATGGCCAATCTTTCAGGTACTAGAAGTTTTTGTTCCCAAATGTTGATTTTTTTTCTAATTAAAACATAAATCTATGGCAGTTGCTGCCAAAATTGACCAGTGCAGACATGACGGTATTTGAGCTGCAGCTCCTTACCTTGTTACTTATGCTTTCCACTGCTGCTTTGTATTCTGGAGACTGAGAGTCTGTGTTAGTTAGATTTTCATTGACTATTCTAAAGCTCAATCTGTAGCCCAGTTTGGCTGGAGCTTCAGTGAAGACAGGCTTTCTGGTGATAGCTGTGTTTGTGAGGGGGAAACCTAAATAAAAAAGGTACATTTATTTTTACATCAGATCTATCCATATAGAGCAAACATAGGTATGTCCCTGTTTAGATTATACAATGTCACAGTTAAATTCTCCAGGAATTTGTATGATTCAAGGGATGGAAATGCTTCTAGATGGCAGTATCGTGCTGGATTGGTTTTTGTCATAGTGTCAGAACCTACAGAATACCAACAAACCAAAAGTGAAGTTCATTAGTGCTAAAGCCCCAGTGGAGTGGAAGAATGAGGTGTGATCTCCAAGTGACCCCAAAATCATATCCTGAAACTGTTCATGGATGCTTACCATCAACATACAGGCTGTTCTTCTCCAGGCTGTAGTGCCCTAGTTTTGTGACACCATTTGTCATGCTGCTCAGCTCATGATAAACTTTTTCTCTGTCAAACTTGGCAAGGCTGACATTGTTTTTGTAGCTGCAGACAGCGTCTATGCCCGTGTTATCCTTGTCTCTCCCAGACCTAAGTAAAAATGTCAGACGTGTTCTTTAGGATGCTGCTGATGCTTAGAGAATGCCCTGTGTAATTTGTATGACTAGGAACAACAGGCACTGAAACCTATCAGTGCAATTGGGCTCATACATCTTTCAGCAGGTTCTCAAGAACTGTGGCAGTGACATTTAGATACCAGCAAGAAAAACGTGAACGGCCAGGGAGGTATCACTGGCTTCTGTGTTCTGGCATTGGAACAACTATGATAGCTTAGGCAAATTTAAGTTATATAAGAGCAGATAAAGAAATGGTTAACTGTACTTTCAGGAATCTTACCTAAATCTCATCACTTCACATCCTGTGTAGGCAGAGCTTATGCTGCTTTGTTTGAAAAGAGGGTCAATCTGTCCAAAAAAAAAAAAAAAANGCATGTCCTGACTTTAATGGAGGCAGATTAAGATCACCACCATAACACAAAATGGGCAAAACCAGAGCCAGACTTACATAATGGTTGATAACTTTCACTGTGGAAATGAATTTGCGGGAACTTGGTGCGTGCAGATCTGCAGTGTACTGGAGGTTCGTCAAGGTGAAATTAAGTGTGAAATGCCTGGATGTTGGGCTTGGTGCAGTAGTTGTGCTCAGAGCTATAATCAAAGGGGAGAAGGATTATGATCTTACTTTACTACACTCTTCACTTTCAAAGACATTCCCAATTCTAGCACACTTTGAGGCTACTCTGAAGAATGTCTTCTCTTATTTTTCTGAGTGCACCAATCCTTTGATAGCTTTCCCTGGAATGAGTTTGGAGAACACTTACATGATCTCTCAGGTGATTCCTTGTAACCTGGAAAGCAAATGCAAGAGAAATGTTATGTAAGAGAACTATACACTTAAGAGAACGAAAGAGAAGAGGGGATGATTAAGTGGATGACTTGGGAATGAGTCATCAGAACCAGCCCCTGAGGGTGTGAATCTATTAAACAAACAACCTACTGCTTAAGCAGAACAAGGTGCTTTTGTAATAGTGAAGAGAAAATATATGTGCCATGGTTTAAATTAAATACTGGTGGGATAGAAATCAGGTGATATGTTCATACTCAGGTGAATGACTGGGGTCAGGACTGAGATTTTTAAATCACTCTTCAATGTCATATAGAAATTAAAATATTCAAAAATGTCTATGAAAATGTTCTTGGAAGCATACATTTAATCTTACACACAAGTTATGTAGTAAACTCCAGTGAGACCACCTTTTCCTTAAGGTCACTATTTTTTTTTTTACATTGATGTACTCCCTAAGTCCCAAGGTAGCCCCAAACTGTTCTAGTGCATGAAGGAATGAGAAAATCAAGCACTTACCATTGATATAGAGGCTTTTATTGTCCAGGTTATAGATTCCTAATTTGGTTGTGCCATTTGTCATGCTCCTTAGTTCTTGGTAAACCTTAGCTTGGTCAAACTTAGGCACTTGGGAGCCATTTCTGTAGTTGCAGATGGTGTCTACTCTTGTGTTATCCCTATTCCTCATTGACCTGAGGAATTTAATAACATGAAGCTTCTGTTAGTTATTCCAAAAATCTTGGGGTGGGGTGAGGTGGTGGTGGTTCTTGATGTGATTTAAAAGAAAACCAAAACAAAACAGTTAAAATCTGTCCACAGTTCTCGGAGATGAGCTGCAGAAATTACTGATTTGGTATTACAAAGAAAAAGGCTTTGTAAGGTAAGGATCATACAAAAGTACACAGAAGCTTTATTATAATGATACCAACTTCTTGGAAAAGAACTGTTATTAAAGTGTCAGTCAAATGTAAGAAATCCATTTGCTAAAGTTCAAAGTTAATCTTTCAGCTATATTGCTTACCTAAATCCTACTACTTTGCAGCCAGTGAAGTAGGGACCAATGCTGCTCTTCTGAAACAGGGGGTCAATCTGGCAAGGAAAGGTCTTTATGAGTATGGGAAACTCAAAACACTGGGTGATTTCAGTGAAAAACAGTGTGACTTTGGCTTACGTAATGTTGCATTATTTTCTTGGTAGAATTGAATTTAGCAGAGTTCGGTGTCCCTAGGTCTGCTGTGAACCTGAGGTTGGTTATTGTGAAGTTCAGTATGAATTGCTCTATTATTGGTCCTGGGCTTTGTGTGGTGGTTGGCTTTACCACTGTAAGAACAAAATTTACACAGATAAAATAACAACAGGATCTTCATAGAGACAGTATTGTTACTATTTTTCTTTGTTTAGAGCAGAAAAACATATGAACGTGATCACACACTTCGGACACTTTGCAATCTTATGAGCATTGTCATATGAGGGGGAAACAAAACTTATGCCTTTGAGTAGCTTTAATATGTATCTGTTTTTAAGTATACTTACATGACAAACTATGTGGTTCATTGTAATCTGAAAAAGAAATGGACCATTATTAGGAAAATCTTCCAAGAGTGTCTCAGCAGGACTAAACACGTGCTTTCTAATTACAAAAGATTCAGGACCATTGTTACCAAAATTCATGACTGTGTTAACTTAGTAACTCTGACAGGTTTTTTGCCCTCTACTTTTTGTTATCTGTTTTGAGGTAATCCTCTTCATTCTCATTCCAGAATAGTCTGTGTCAACATAAGGAATAATGCCTTGAGGTGGTCTCATTACCATTAACGTAGAGGCTCTGGCTGTTAAGGCTGTAGTGTCCCAGCTTGGTGACGCCATTTGTCATATTGCTCAGTTCATGGTAAACTGCTACTCTGCTGAACTTGGGATCTGAAGGCTCACGTCTGTAGCTGCAGATGGCTTCTACTCCTGTGTCATCCCTGTCCTTTGACCTAGGAAATGAGGCATTGTTTTAAGATGTTTTAGTCATTATTGAGAAGTCCATCTTAACTTTTAGTAGATGAAAGACGCATATAAAAAAAGCACTCAGTGACATTACATTAATGTGTTGAATGCTGAGAAATGGGAAACAACTTTTTAAGAAGCAGGTAATGCAGACTTTTCCCAGACATGACTCTTACCTGAATGCCATTACTTTGCAGCCAATATAAGCAGGGCCGATGCTGCTTTTTTGGAGTAAAGGGTCAACCTAGAAATTTAATGATAACACTTAAGTGAAATGTCAAAAGAAAGAGGTTAGAGGTATTAAAAGAACTGTGCCCAAGCAGGGCATCGTTTTGCCAGACTTACATAATAGTACATGACTCTTTCTGTTGACTTGAATCTTCTAGAATTTGGCATCGCCAGATCTGCAGTGAACTGGAGGTTGGTTATAGTGAAATTCAATGTGAAGTTTCTCACTGCTTGCGACAGAGGTTGTGTATTTTGATCAACAGCTGTAACGAGCAAGGCAAATTATTGCTTGAAAATACAATTTATGATCACCACCCCTAGAGGAAACACTATAAGAAAGGAACACTGTAAGAAAAGTTCTCAGATATTCTAGTTGGCTTCAGGGTCATAGCAGCTACAGTTCCCTAACAGGCTCCCAAATTCTCTTAACACTGTTTTATAAGTCTAGTAGTGCTCTTGGTTGGTTAGTCCAACCTTTTTTGGCTATTGCTAACTAGCAAAAGTTTCTTGCCCTTGCCGTTGCTATTTAAAGGTACTTACATAGTCCAGGTTGCAGTTCATTATAGCCTGTGGGGGGGAAGAAAAAGGGCAATATTTGAGAAACTAGCTTACAATTTGAAAGTTCTAGCACACAGTGGAATACAGAACTTGAATTGTTTTTGTCAGAGAGACATTTTGTAAAAACATTTACTAGGAAAGACTGATTTGATGACTGTCTAGGCATAAATGCACATTCATATGGCTGTATGTTGTTGGCAAGCTGCTGCCTTTCTTAGAGAGCAGTGCACAGGATTCTCCCTTCCTTAGGGATGTTGAGACAGTATCTACCCTTTCCCTAAATCCAATTTAACTTCTACATTGACAATTTAAATATTACTTTTGTCAAGTGGTGTTCAGTTCTAGTGCTGCTTCTCTGCAGGGGAGCACATTCCATAGCGCACCCTAAGAGGTCAACCCTTATATTTTTTGGAGAATGACCCATGTTGTATTATGATATATTGTATTTGGCTAAGTTACTTAGTTCAAAGGAATAACAAGGTGCATAGGCTATGAGTGACAGTGGCTCCTCTGCTTTGGCTAGCATTTGCTCTTGCACTTGCTCTCTCTCCCCCCCCCCCCCCCCCCCCCCCCCCCCCCCCATCTCCAGGTTTTATTGCTTCTGTAGTTATGTAGTAACTCAATTCCT
The DNA here is from genome assembly GCA_013389905.1 of Sula dactylatra. Classification (NCBI taxonomy): domain Eukaryota; kingdom Metazoa; phylum Chordata; class Aves; order Suliformes; family Sulidae; genus Sula; species Sula dactylatra. The sequence goes on from WEKW01027823.1 coordinate 243,117, forward strand.
CCTAATATCAAACCAAGAGTCAGGAGAAGATTCCCTCCTGACATCAGCTCAGCCACTTACCGCTAACATAAAAACTCGCTGCATCCAGCCTGTAGGGTCCTAGCTCAGTGCAGCTGGCTGTCATCTTGCTGAACTCGCGATAAACCTTGATTCGATCAAATTCAGTACTGGTAGCATTGGCTCTGTATGTGCAGACTGCATCCATGGCAGTGCCCTCTCTGTTATTCACAGACCTGAAAAAACACACACATGTTTGCAGGCCTGAATGCAACTCCTGTGCATTTGTTTGAGTTTGCTTGCACACTATCATGGAATTGGATTTCCTCTTAAAATACTGTAAAACAATGTTATTAAATGAAAGAATGGCCTCAAATTCTGGAAATTTAGTATTATGTTGTTTTATAAAATTGGGACAGCACTCTTATGATCTAACTGAAATGAATTTAAAATTAGCCAGATTACTGTCTTCATCTAGTGCAAAACTGGTGTCAAATCAATTCAAACATAATCAGAAGAAATTATGTAATAACAACCCTATCACAAGGGATCATAAATGAGGTGAAATTCTACTTGGCACTCTCTAGAACTTAACAGGCTCTACCAGGCTTGCAGGAAACAAAATCAGGAAGGAATTATATGCAAAGGAAAGATTTCTATAATCCTATTGTCAGCCAAAATTTGTATTGCCCTTGTCTTCTATAACACTTCCAGGATGTGCCTACCTTAGTACCATCACTGTACATCCAATGTAAGCAGGGCTAATGCTGCTGTTCTTGAGCACATGATCAAGCTGCCAAGAAAAAAAGCCAGTTGGTAAGTCACAGTGAATAAATAAAAACAAGATTATTACCACAAGAGGAACCTGACAGACACTCACCAAGTATGTCAGAGTGTTTTTTGTAGCAATGAACTTTTTAGAATTTGAATTTCCTAATGCTGATGTGTACAGGAGATTGGTCACAGTGAAGTTTACTGTGAAATGTCCCTCTCTTGCAAGAGGAGGAGCTGGAGATGTTGCTGCAAGAAAAGCACAAATTTTTTTGCAACAAGAAAATACTCACGAACCTGCTGATGCCATGGATAAAGTACCACCTATGAGCTGGAATGGTTGGGCTCTATGCTGAATAGCTTGGTATGGAATGATGATGCCAGCAGCAGTGTAGGTCATACAGCTGTGGAGATCATCCAGATACATACAGAAGGCCAGTCATAGCTAAGCAGGCTGTAAACAGGTGCCTGACCACTTCAGATGAGGAACTGAGGTTAACTCCATTTCTCCTTTTATCCTGCTGGTACAAAACTTGATGTCCTTTAACCACACTGGCCTGATAGTCTAGCTTTTTCAACCTTGGATTCTTTTAACTTGTAGCATTGCTGTTGGAAAAAATTGAACTGCATGTCAACATCAATTACCCTCGAGCCTTCAAGAGTGTAATTCTGTGTTTCTGCAAAGAGGTGTCCACACAGTCTCCTCTGGCTTCCTATGTAATCCTGATCTAATTCAAATGCTTCATAAGACACACCAATGGTGCTTAGTAGTTAATTCCTCTCACTGTTAAATGTTAGCACCTTATTTTTTACTTCTAGTTCCATTAAAAGGCTAAAAAATGAGAGTATCTGGATAGGCGTTCATCTCTATCATCTGTGTATCTCTTGCCTATTGACACTTAGGGCATTGTGGTTTTTAATTACTTAAAAGTACTTACGAGGCATGAGATGGGCTTCATGGTAATCTAGAGGGAGAAAGGAAAAGTAGTGAATTATATGCTACTAATGAGAGACAATAATTTAATCAGATATTTGTATAGGTGAACAATGCCACGGAAGGACAATAAATTTGCTGGTTTTGAGCAGTCACTTGAACTATGATACTGCAGTGAGGTGTTATTTTGAAGAAAGCTCTGATGTAAGTGGTGGAGGAAGGTTCCCAATTTATGCTGAAATTAGTTGTCTTTACTACTTTAATATTTATAAGCTGCTTTGCATATTTTGGTAATTTATCAGATGATGTTTAAAGTAAAAAAAAAAAGCTGCAACTGACAGTGCAAAACCTCTGACCGTAGATGATGCTGGTTTGAGGAGAATTTGTGTAGATGATGGAGCTTCGTGAATTATCTAGCACATAGGTTGAACCCAAGTATACACGTTGTAAATGTTATTCCATCTGCACACTAGGCATTACTGTGCTTTAACAAGACAGCTATAAACTATAGCCAATGAATATCCCCACATCCATATGGAAATCAACCCTTTACCATTGATATACAGGCTTTCCTGGTCCAGGCTGTAGATTCCCAAGTTGGTGATGCCATTCGTCTTGTTGCTTACTTCATGGTAAACAATCACTCGATCAAACGGAGAAGCAGCAGAATCTGTTTTGTAGGTACACACAGCATCTACTCCAGTGTCTTCAATTTTTTGTGCAGGTCTAGGGAAATTAGGATACATCCTGTTCTATTCCAGAATTCAATATTCATAAATACTGATGGGGTTTTATTTAATTCAACCATGTTGGCCAGATAGAAAAGAAAATACAATTATTTTTCCACATGATGATTGTTTCAAGTGAGTTATCAGAATGGTGAGAACATACTTAACCTTTAAGATACTGCAAGCATGAATTTATAGTAAACTTAGAGTTGAAAAAAATGTAATGATATCTTGAATCAGAAGATTAATTAAAAGATGTAAAAGTGAACTAAGGGCTTAGGATCCATTTGTGTATCATGCTATGTAACGAAAAGGAAAAAAAATATTTTCTAAATCTAAATAATTACGCTTACCTGAAAGCCATCATTTTGCAGCCTGTATACACAGAGTGAATACTAGTCTTTTTGAACAGCTGATCAAGCTGCAAAAGAATGTGTTTTAAGAGTTAACAATATTTAGGTGAGCACAGTAACACACACACACACAAAATAGGAATATATCACACTAACCAGAGCAGTCAGGACTCTTGCTGTAGCATTAAACTTGGCAGAATATGGATTTCTGAGACCACTAGAGTACTGGAGATTAGTTATGGTGAAATTCACTGTGAACTTGCCAGTTCTTGGAGACATAGCTGTAGCTGGAAGTAAAACCCAAGGGGAAGGGTATTACAAGTTGGAATTAATGGATCTTATGTTTCAGTCAAGCAGTACGATAACAAAATAAAAATGGCTGTATTTGACTTCTTTTTGGAAGAAAAAGTGTCACTATTGCACAAGGTATAATACATACTGATATTTACATGTGCTATTCCTTGGTTATATTAAGAGTATAAACAATTTTATAGATTTACCTGATAAAAGATGTGCTTCATTGTGCTCTGAAAGGGAAAGACATGTTCGTTAAACATAAATACATACAAGGAAGGAGGTAGGAAAAAACCCACAAAACAAAAAAAAAAAACCACCAACGAAAAGAAAGAGTTTATATTTACAATATTTTAAAAAAGTGTAAAAACTAAAGTAAACTGCAATAAGATAAATTACACTTATAAAATAAAGAGGTATATAGAATTCTATATGAGTATATGACACACATTCTGTAAAAACCACCAGAAAAAACCAAGGACACTACAGAATCAAAGAACAAATAAAACAGAAGGGGAACAAAAAAAGAATTCTGAAATGAATGAATACAACACAAAAGGAAATTATATAAGTACAGAGGAAAACATGAAAAATACAGAAAACATGAAAAATACAGAAATGGGGGAAAAAAATTTCACCGCTGATGTAGAGGCTGTCCTTGTCCAGGCTGTAGGGGCCCA